>OZ023180.1:16914851-17432718 GCA_963995505.1 Hypericum androsaemum
TAAAGGGTCGGACCCTGCAGACCCTGTATACCCTTGGTCTCCAGGAGGGTAGGGTATGAATCTAACAATAAAAAATTTGTAGGGTCGAGGGTAGGGTATGGGTCCATTCAAAAAAACTAGGGTATGGGTAGGGGTAGGGTTTTATCAATACCCTACCCTACCCTACCCATTGCCATCCCTAAGTTTAGGTTCTGATTTCGATGAATTTTTGAGCCTGTTTGTTATAGTTATTCCAATTATCGTTGATTTTTTTATAATTGGATATTGTGGATCCATTATTTTGTGAAATCAATGTAATTCGCTGTTTAGTACTTTACGTACTAGTATTACAAAATTATAAGTTGAATAACAAGAATTAATTGTTCGGATTTTTTTTTGCCCTATTTTTCTAAGTGATATTAATATGTATCAACTGCATGCCATGTAGTTTTGACCCTTTTGAATTTGATGGCAAGTGGTTTAAAATGCACGAGCGAGTGAGAATTAAAGTTCTGACATTTTAGTCACACATGCAGTCTCACTCCTACTTTGTGGATACCTAGTATATTAGGTGATCTCAAATTCTATGTGGCTGATGACATGGCTCGCAAAAAAAATGGAAAAAAACTGACTTATGGTTTGATTGATTTATACTTTCATACACTATGATTTAAAATATATAAAATTAATTAGTGAGGTTGAAATTTTGACACTTTAATGACACGAAAAAACTCTTAATTATTCCAGCCTAGGGTTGGGTTCCCTCTCCTCTGTGGTAGAACGAAGACAATTCGACAAAGAGCTTGCTCCTACGTGCTCAAAGATCAAAGATGAAGAGACCCTCTGCTAAAGAAGTGGACCCACTTTAAACACCCCTAACGAGCGAATGACTCGACTCCAAAGTTCTCATGCATTTTTTCTCTCCTCCGCTTGAGACGATCAAGAGAAATGTTGAAAACAAAGATAATACGGTCAAACAGAGGGTCAAATCTGCTCCTCATATCATTAAAGTGTTTAAACAATAATTCGCATTCACTAATTTGATGCATTTAACATAAAGTATAAAAGTAAAAAATCGATCAAACCACATGGTATGTAAATTAAAATTTTTTATATTTGATAGACTATATCATCAACTACGTGGAAGATCTGAGATGTCACATTTAAGGTGGTCAGACAGCATGAAAAAAAATTGTATAAAGTGTGAAAACTTCAAACCTCAATCATTAAATTGATGTCCTTTTTAGAATAGTTTGATGCGATTTAAACAACATTAATGACCAAAATCATATGATATTGCTGGGTATGGAGCCTGAGTACGGTGAAGTATTCGGGTGGCTCGAATGAAGAGCTTTGAGGTTGATCGAGGTGGCGATCGAGTTCGAGTGGCGGAGTCGAGTGAAGACGAAGTTGAGGCGAAACACTAGTGCACTCATTATGGGATCGACTGAAATGGTACACAAGAAGTAAAGCGGAGAAGCGGAGCTGCTGAAGGGCTGGTGGGCATCAGCCAACTAGCGGCCGCTAGTTGGAACTTGCAGGCGCAAGTCAACTAGCGACCGCTAGTACCCCACTCCAGGAGCTTTTGCGAGAGTCTACTGGCGATCGCCAGTTTAGCCGAGAAAAGTTGCAAAGTTGGACAAGTTTGTCCCTGCTCGCCTCAAAAGACCTAGAATAGAGGGTGCCTCTATAAATACCCCCTTGTCTCATTGAATGGGTGTGGTTGCCATTTGCCAAAACTCTCCAAAGAGAAAAAGAGAAAAAAGAGAGAAGAGGAGAGAAAGAGTGAGCCAAGTGTGGCATCCATTACAGTGAGCGAGTGAAGCTCCACGTGTGTGTGCGTGACATAGTAGAATCTCTCCTGGCTTGGACGCCCCCGGAGGTAGATTGTTGAGGATCGAACCAGGTGAACAAATTTTGTGTGTCCCTCCTTTTGTGCTTTCCTTTGCGTTTGTAGTTCGTGCTTAATTTGCGTTGTGCTTGCTCGTGATTGTATTGTCCGTTGCGTTGTGTGGGTCCACAGGAAAATGGGCAATTCCCAACAGATACGTGAGTCAACTTTTCCAAAAAAATAACAACCTCACCGAGGGTCGCTTTTCTCATTAATTACTAGACTTGGTACATTTCCCTTGGTTAAAAAAAAAATTCCGGCGACTTTTGGACTTTGACAAGGAAATAATTAAATTAAATAACATTAATAATCTGCCTCTTTTGTTCCCTAAAATAAATCTTAGTCAAATCAGTACTACCCTCCTTGTCTGATACTGAAGCTGCGGTCAAAGAAAAGGAGGTGACTTTTGATCTAATTAATTGTACATTTAATCATAGCCATCTCGCCGAATTCTTTTTTTCCCTTGTGCGACTCTCCCATCCGCACCCATATTCTCCATTCTTTTATCTCGTCTGAATTGTTGTTCAGACCAGATCATACTTTGATAATGCCGCGTCGGAAAACCAATTACAACCACCTAAGATTTAACTATTCATGAGAATTCATCTACAGCATCTCTTCCATACCACCGGATTTAAGGAACACATCGTACCAAAAATCCATGTCATCATCGTCAAGAACTGGACTGTGACCTGGAGGATAATAGCTCGAATCCAAAGACTCGCTTCGCCTCTGAGATTGTATTTCCTCCATCGAATTGTTAAGCGGAGACATGCCAGGACCTTCAGCCAATTCCAGGTCCAACCAAAGTTCATCGTCAATGGGAGAGAAATTCTTGGACCCCGAGTCCGTGTTTTCGCTTACCAAACTCGTCAAATCTTTCGTAGAATCGGCATGATCACCGGAGGAATCCTGAGTAGGCGATGGTGCCGGTGTAACATCCGTCTTTTTGGGACGACGTTTTGGTGTATTGGGATCTGATTTTGTGTCTTGTCGATGAGGAAGTTTCTTCTTCAAGTACGTATGCCATACGTTCTTTATCTCATTATCTGTCCTCCCCGGTAAGCTTGATGCTATGGTTGACCACCTACAAAATGGAAATCAATAAATTGGAAGTTCTTTGAAATAACATAATTTAATATGGAAGTTTATAATAAATACATAAAATGTACCTATTTCCAAGAGTTGCATGCAATTGAATGATAGTATTCTCTTCTTCTTGGGTGAAGTTCCCTCTCTTTATGTCCGGTCTTAGGTAGTTTATCCACCGGAGTCTGCAACTCTTCCCACATCGTAACAAGCCTTCAAAATGGAAAGGAAAGACCATTTACTGTGAGATTATATTTAAGTAACCCTTTCTTCTTTATATTAGAACACAAATAGATAGGTATGTACCTGCTTTCCTGGGAAGTGCACGCCAATTGGTGTGGCCGTGGTTATGGATGAAGGAAACGAGTATCGTATCTTCTTCGGGTGTCCATGGCCCCTTCTTCAACCCCGTCTTCTCGCAACAAGGAGCTCTACCCATTTTCGACGAAGGGAGAGAGATGGTATCTGGGTTTGCTCCTAACTGTGGGATGGAGGCTTGTTAAAGGGTGCACGGTGGCTATTTATCCTTTTGTTGGGAATGAATTGAGGAGTGGCCAAATTGTATTGTCTTGTGTTTGAAAAGTCTAAAAAAGCAGATTCAACGGCGCCTTGTAGCTTCCTGGAAAGTCCGGCTCGAATTCAGTGGGGACTAGACTAGTTCTCATTGATGAGGACAGGGACAATATTGGTACACCACTATTAAAAAAACTACAAATTAGGAAATATATTTATATAATTAATTAAAAAGGAAATAAATCTCATTTAATTACCCTAAATCATGTAACAACACTATCAATAACACAAAAAAATACTAGAAAATAATACAATTATGGACAATAATACAATTTATGGAAACAAAATTATGGGAATATTGATATCCGTACTCGGATATTGGTTTCCTTTGACTATGATATTGGTGTCCTTCTATGATATTGATTTTCTTCTACTCTGATATTGGTGTCCTTCTACTCTGATCTTCTGTGATATTGGTACCCTTGTTCTCAGATATTGGTATACTTCTTCTCGGGTATTGGTTTCATTCTTCTATGATATTGGTTTCATTCTTCTTCTCGGGTATTGGTACCATTATAATTGAACAGGAATACCATTTGAATGGTATTGGTTTCATTCTTCTCCGATATTGGTATCCTTCTTCTCCGATATTGGTATTATTTTTTTCTAATATTGGTATCCTTCTTTTCTAGTATTGGTATTGAAAATAATTCTGAAATCAATATAAATTTAAACTGAAACCAATTCAGATACAAAAATACCAGTATCAATAACAAATATTTAATTATTTAATACCAATATCAGATAACGTGCATACCAATATCACTACACAAATATACCAATATTACTACAGAAATATACTAATATCAGTCACTAAATGGTCTCTCCGTCGGACTTGTGGCCGAACTTGCAGCAACGACGAAGTCTCAATGGCCGAACGACGCTGGATGGGGGCCTAATCGGTTTCTAATCAACGAACCCACATAAGAAATCGTCCAATGATCAACTTCCTGACCAGAAAGGCAGCATCGGGTTGGAAGGATTAGAAGAATATGGGTCTATCATGAGCATAATCAAACACAACCTACACCACCATAAAATCATTGATGATTATTCAATCAGATCCATCAAACATAAAATTTAGTAGGCAACAAGACACATAGAGCAGACAAAAAGTTACCTGCAACATCGAACGCCAGTTCAATTTTGAAGCCCAAGGAAAGCTGCACTTGGAGACAAGATCTTAATGAGCTTTGTCTATTAGGTCATTCATGGAGGTAGGGAAGAGAGACGGAGGTAAGATTTTTAGGTTTTTTTTAAACTAAAAGCAAAAAGCCCTATAAGACGTTGTTTTCGGTAGGGTTTTTTTTGGCAAATTCAGAAGGGGTGGAGGCGGAAATTCAGGGATTTTTTTGGATCTTTAGCTGGATTTTTTTGGATAAAAATACTATTGTACCCTCAAATGATAATGATCGTCAGATCTGAAAATGACTTTTGAAAATTAAATCCTATGGCCCAAATTTAGTCCATACTATGTGGATGACTTTTATGTAGTTCCCACTGAATCCAAATCCAGAAAGCCCCTCTCAAATATCCACAAACCAATTATAGATCAGTATGTGATTTTTCTAATGCATGGTTTGGAGCGAAAGATTTCCACTTTCGTCGTGTTGTGAGACTGATCATTAAAGTACTACTATTTGCAGCGAAAACTATAATCCAGAAGAGTAAAATATGGACAGCCAATTGACCACGGACAGCTTGGCTTGATCTAACTCATGAGCATAGTTACGTACCTGATTGTTAACGTCAATAGAATTTCCACGCAGAAAACCTAACTAAAATGACTTGGCGGCTGTAGAGTGGCATATTAGTTTTCCGCACAATCTAAATTAGAGCCGAATAGAATTCTTTGTTAAATTAGAATAAATTTTTCAGCACTTGATCTAAGTGCTCGTTGATAGTACATTGAATTTCTTTTATCGAATATATATTGAAGATCATGTTGATTACGAACCACTTGATAGGATTTTATCTATCCTTCTCGGCTGGTTTATTTAAAATGTAACAACCATATCAACTATTTTTTTTATACATTAGATAACATTTGGTTTGTGTTTGTATTTTAATTAGTTTGCCTATAACTCCTATTGGTTATATAAAAGGGGTTTAAATAGATTTGATTGATGATCAATAAAATTAGCTCCTTGAGCTAAATTAAATTTAACAAAATATATGAATGATGCTCATCGTACGCCTTTTTGTGTGTCAACAAATATCTCTAATTAGTCAAATTATACCACTCCATCCAATTAATATAAAATTCTTCTATTTTGTATAAAAAGCATGGTTTTCAAATACGACCCGGACTTACCTCCGGGTTGTATTTCAACCGATCAGACCGGTTAGACTGTCGGTCAGACCGGTATTTTATATATATATTAAAATATATTTTTATTAATATTTTAACTACCCATATCCCACAACCTCAATTTTTTATTTCTTTTTTGACCCACTATAACCTTGAAATCCTAAAAAAAAAATATTCAACCAAACATGATTTTTCTCTTTTTTATTATGGTTTGGTCGATTTTTTTTGTCAAAATATCTGACTAACCATGATTTTTTGGTCAAGATAGCTGATTTTTTGGTTCACCTTACGAACCAGAAAAAACGGAGTCAAAAATTTGGTCAAACTACGGTGTCCGACCATTTTTTGGGCGGTTGGTAATATGGGCAATTTTCTGGCCAAACTGGGTATGCTCTTCTGACCGAATCATGGTCTGACCGGTCAGACCGTGTATTTAATAACTATGATAAAAAGGTAAATTACTCTTCTCGTGTAGGTTAAATCTACGATTGGGTTCCCCATGTTCGGTAAATAATTTTTCTTTACCATGTGTTTAGTTTTATTATACCCTTAGGTCTCTGTTGCCAGAATCTGTAAATTTTTTCGGCGAAGCTCCACTTGAAAAGACAAATATGTCCCCTTGTAAAAATACTACTCACTCTCCCCTACTAAAAAATTACCCCAACTCTCCTCTCTTCTCTCCCAGAACACTATAACAACGTGTCAATCTCGGCACACCAAATCGACCTCGCCACTTCCCATCTTCATCTTCGACCAACCCACCCTCATTATTCCCCCAATTTCACTCGGCCAGGGTTTCCCCCAATTTTTGTTTGAGAAAATCCTAATTTTATGAATCTTCTAGAGTTGTGGGATTCTTTGGAGTTGTGGGAAGATGGAAGGCATGTTGCACTCCTTAGAGCTCGTCCTCAAGGGTAAGTCCCAATTTTTTACAATATAGACCCTATTTGTTATAGTTACATCATGATGGTTGAAGATGCATACAAGGCATTTGCCATTGAAAGTGCATCGTCCAAGTTTAGACTTGAACCGGGGAGGAAAATTACTAGTGATGAAGATGTTTTGTTCTTGTTCGAATATCACAAGTATGATGAAATTATTCAGATATATATTCATCCTGAAAAAAAGGTGTACCTATTACTGCTATAAGCTCGAAAGGGAAGGTATTGTATGTTCAGAATTTTTCCACTTTCTCCAAATAAAAAGACATAAATTTATGTTACTCTGCAACTTTTTTATGGTTTGTATAGAGGACAGCTAGAATAACAACATTAATGCAAAGTTGGTGGACATTTGAAAAGTTAGGGGTCATTATCCCAAGCTCTTAAAAATATCTCTCCTCACAGACGGTCTAGGACTTCTCTAAAAAATTCTAGCCGGCTTTGCCCTAACTGGCCCACAACTGCTGTTGCTGGCCACCACCTTCGCCCCACCCGCCTCCCTCCCGCTGTCTCTCTGCTTTTATTGGCTCGTACTTATCTAGATTCTATTTTTTGCACTCACAACTTCACACCATCACTGTTGCTGCCGCACCTCCACCGTTGTCGCACCTTCTTCTTATTTGCTCCCTGCTCCGGCAAGATCTTCAGAGCAAGGGACTCATCGCCAGATCAAGCCCAATCTGACCAGCTTTCGACCAGATCTGCCAACTCTCGGTCAGGTCTGGTACGCTCCTAGCCAGCTCGGCAATTAAACGCCCAACTCTGAAGCAACTCACCATTGAAGAAAGCTCTTGACAGAGAGCCCACCGGCGGCCGCATTCAGCCGGAGGAGTTGGTCATCGCGGTGACCACTTCAGCAGCTGGGTCCTTTCTGGATGCTTTATTTTTATAATTATTTGTTGAGTCATCTATTTGCTTTTAAAGTTGGTTGCTATGTAAGGTTTAATGTTTATTGATATTAGTATTATGTATAAGCCTGTTTGCATATGTTTTGATTGGCCTTGGTTTGATCCTTTAGCTATAGATTTGGTGATTACTGGAGCATGTTCATTGATTCTACCATTTATTTGTTATTTCTTGGACGAATCTGAATTAACCAGACTGTTATCTTCGTGTTATATAGCCTATTGAAGGCCCTTTCTTAGCTACACCCTGCGTGCAATGTTATAGAGATTGTTAGCCAACAATAGGTTCAGCCAAATTCTCAGTATGTCGTCTCTTGGCACGTACCACCTGTAATGTAAAAATTGATTTAGCTCTCAATTCGATATTGTAGTACTGGAGTATGCAGAATTTATCTTGTAACCGTTGTTATTATGTTCTACTTTGCAATCCAATTTTTTGGGAAAGGTTCATTTTCAATATCTGTGATTTCGCAATTTTTGCGATGCGATCTTGAGGTCTGTAAATAATTTTTTAAGTCCTATGATTTACATCTTTTTTTTTGCGTCAGAGGCACGGGACCCTCCCTGAGTCAAAATTGACTCTGTTACCTAGTTCACAATATCAGGTGGCAAGCAATGTCATACATTTTTGCCCAGTTGGTATGATGAGTTGGCACAAGATAAAATATAAATTTCAGTCACTTATTTCTTGTAGTTTTTCAAAAATTACTCCTTTAACCCTAACCCAACCAATCTCCTTCAACCCACAACCCAACTCAACCCATCTTCTTCAACTTATTTCTTTATAGTTTTTCAGTCACTTACTACTGGGAGTTTGGTTTTTTTATTATTGACTTTGAAAGTTGAAGAAGATGGGTTGGGTTGGATTGGGCTAGGTTAGGTTGGGTTGGGTTGCGGTTAATGGAGAAATTTTTGAAAAACTATAAATAAATAAGTGATTGAAATGGATATTTTATTTCGTCCCAACTCAGCTTACCCACTGGGCAAAAATGTCCGATGTGGCGTGCCAACTCAGCAGTGAAACGACGTTGTTTCTAGGTTTAGAGTCAATTTTTGGTCCCGACCTTTCTCGAGCCTCTGGCGCAAAAAAAATGTAAACCACAGGACTTAAAATGTGGTTTATTGACCTCAAGATCACATTGCAAAAAATGAGAATAATAGGTATCAAATGTGAACTTTTTCCTAATTTTTTATGAAAAACTTCTACGTCACCTACTTAAAGAGTTAGAATAACAACATAGTTTAATATCCTTTTCAAACTTCAAAGATCTGTAGATATTTTATTGGGGATGTGGCATCCCATTCACGTGCATTAAAAAAATGAAATCTAATTGCCAGTCAAATTTTCAAAAAACTGAAAAAGTTAAATTGCCAGTCAAGCGCCAGACTGGCAGCCGGGATAGCTGGTCAATAAAATCCGTCGGTCTCATGACATATTGCCGTCGACGGACTGTCCGATGAATGATACTGCACAATAATGAGTAATACATGGTATGACCGCATATTAATTTATAAATAATATTATATAACCAAATTAATAAAATCTAAAATACTTAAAATAAAACTTTATGAAATCAGTTGTAAATTTAATTTTCGTTTACTTTAATTGTGTAAATTTACTAAGATATTATACCATTGGAATAATTCCCCATTACATATAGGTATGTCTAAGTGTGAAAAAAACAAGAGAAAAATGTAGAATTGACCGTATTCACACCGGAATTTAGGGATGTCAATAGATAGAATATTGGTAGGATCTTTGAAGAGTTTGACCCATATCCTACATTGGATCCTCGAAAAAATTCAATACTAGACCGACTTCTTATCTTTAGGATTCACAAAGTCTGCAGGGTCCGGACTATTGAATTAAATGTAAGATATTTTTTATAGTTTATATATATATATATATATATAATTTAAATAAATTATTATGAACATGTGAAGATTAACATATGAGATAACTAGTATATCAATAAAAAATAGAATTATGGAGTCAATATCACGAAGCATATTATATAATATTTGAAAATTCTATGACAATTTATAAGTAAAAAATAAAATAAAGGGGTTTAATATAGCTAAGGTAGGATCCAAAATATGATAAATGTATGACAAAAATTTATAGGATTCTTACATTACTTTAGACTTCACCTCTGAATTCATAATCATTACTCTACCTCAGACCAATCAAAATTACCTCAGACCAATCAAAATTAACATACCCTAGATTCACGGATAAAATGTCCGATCCACGATATAATTATTTATGCCATCCGTAATGAAATTCTTGTTCAAAACCGGATCCAGATAATAATTAGTCTAGTTCGGATCCTTGTTGACGAAAATTAGTTATCCGCTCCGGTTCGAGACTCTCCGCAAAGAAACGAAAAAAAGACCGATTCGCAATTTTCCATTTAGGCCACGCAGCCAAGGCCCACTTTCTTCGACTAATACTTTCCCCAAATTGATTCCCAATTTTTCCCAACCCTAAAATGGTCGCTCCTCCTTCTAGTTCAAGTACACCACCGCAGCTCATATTTCCTAGTCCACGGACGGAGGGACAGGAAGGCCAAGAAAGAAAGGCAAGGTATGAAAGGGAGCGGTTCACAAAAGTAGGTAAAATTTACCAACGAACTCTTAGATCAATTATCGAGAACGTTAGCTCAATCGGGGATTGGCAGCTGGAACCTTTAGTACTTGAGCTGAGAGATGATCTGCTAGCTCTACACTTTTTGTCGGTTTCAACTTATTCCAAGATCTCGAATTGATTGAATCTGGATTAGTTGGTTGTCGATTGGGCCGGATAGTAGATGATGGTTAAACGACAAAGTAGGCGTCTTCTGGGTCAGTGAACCAGAGAATGGTGTCCTGGTTTGTGCCAATTAATACCTTAAGCTTGGTGGGCTTGGCCGGCCCACTAGGGGAGATTGCTCTATGAGCCCAAGAGTTTCAATAATGGCTGTATCGATAACGGGAAGCTAGTTGGTAGTAGACGGGGCCCCGTACTCGGAGACTCCGTATCTGCTAACGTATAGAGAGAGAGAGTTTAGTCAAAAGGGCATGACAGGAGATAATGAATTTGTCGGTGGCTAGATCAAAGTGGTGATACCCCTTGCCAATCTCATTATCGTTGAAATACCGAATGAATGAATTTGTCGGTGACTATTCATATAGTACTTTCGTGAACATTCGACGAAACTTTTTGATGATTAATAACAGTTTACGTATAAAAAAAATAATGTGTAGGTAATGTTTCTGCCAATCAAGTGGTCGATTTTTAAATTCTGTCGTCCGTAAGACCGTGATGGGCAATGACAGAGAGGACCATCCAGCTGTTGCATATCGTTCAGACGAGAGAAGGTTTGGCCTCTTGTTTGTGAACAAAACACACCTAAGAATGGAAAATAGGCGCAATACTTATTATCGACTTTGTACAATTTTGCTCCCTAAGGAGACACTTCTATATTTGATTAGATAGCTTACCTTCTGCTCTAACCCAAATTTGTCATCATGGAAGTATCTTCGATAATGACCATGTTCCCAGTTCCAGACTAGAACCGTAATTATATTCTAATTAGATCCTAGTTCATATACATACATGTTTAATTTTACGAAAAAATAAATATTTCTTTTGCATCATTTCTCTCTCTCTTTTTTCCTACACAGAAGCTGCAATATCACACACAGCGGAGGACAATTTTATTTCTATTTTCACATCACGAGCTTGCACTAAAAGAGTGAGAACAAGTTACTGGGTAGCTGAATCATCAGCTCGTGTTTTTTTTTTGAGAAGGTCAGCTCATGGTTCGACCCCTCAGAATATAGACGGAAGACAAATTCGGTGAACATCTTCTTATTTTTTAAAAAGAGAATAAATTAAATTCCAAGAATTATTGGATCGATGGTGTCAAGGGAAATAGATCATGTGGGCAGACAGACGCTTATCCACATCATAGGATCAAGTGCAGTGATGGTAGTCACAAACAGATGCTTATCGACTCATTTACTTTCTCGAATAATGAGAAGACAGAGAGATAGGTGGACAAGCACCGAGAGAGAGGTCCCCGGATCAATTAATAGCGACCAGACAATGAATATCACGGTTTGGACACTTTCAACAAAAACATTACCAAAAAATATATATAAAGGCCTAAAACATAAACCATAACGTAAAACGTTTAAAAAATTAGTTAAATTCTTTATAACTCTTAAGAACCTTTGAATCAGTCTGGAAAAAAAATTCCAACATAGCCTAAAACCATTAAAAAATTAAAATACAATTACGGAGAACAATCAAAGAACAAAAACGAGATCAGTTCGTCAAACTATAACGTCGAGTACCATCAAACTAGATTTCTCTATGGTTCCTAAAAAAACTAGATTTCTCCACTATTCATCACACACGGCTACATAACACCACTGAATATTTATTGGGAAAAAAAGAACTCAACAGTTCTAATAAAACTTGAACACTAATTAAGACTCAAAAATTAGTTAGACCACAGATACTAGTAGGCTGATGAACATGTCCATCAAGCTGCATATCCCAAGAAAAAGCCTCCAACAACATTTAGTCTCCAAAAGAAATATGCCTTATTTAATGGCTAAAAGGTAAGGTCCCTAAATATGATCCTTGGGCGACATTCTCAAAATGCAATCCGTAAATGCATGATGATCGATTCATCTCATTTATTGGAGAATTAATTAATCAAAGGAAACCTGAAGATAGAGAGCCAAAAAAGGAGAAATATATTGGCAGGTGGTAATTACATGTAAGCTTCGTTAATCATGGTTTGAAATACTGAAAAGGGTGGTGCTTTTCATCTAGGATTGCTTTTTTCATCTTGTGGCTATCTTACACTTAACAAACTTAAACCAGATCCTCCGAAGTGTCAAGTCATAATCCGCATGTACACTTTGTCACCGGCTAATTTCTCAGAGGCCTGAATCAGCCTTACGGATAACTTGCTTGGGAAACTTTGTCCGCCCAATCCTTTCAGTCCGAGACTATATAATAATAGTATAGCCGCAAGCAGTAAAACTTGGGGCCCAATATGGTTCTCGTGTTGCCACCAAGTCATAGCCCTTCATCAGACACAAAACAAAACCATCAGTTACAACAAAAGCCACCAGCTAAACAAGAGTAGAAATGGTGAAACAGCGACGACAATCTTCGAGTCTTACCCGATCGGTTATTGTCAAGATTATCAGTTCCTTGACTGTTACTTGGCTTGAGGCCGCCATTGGTGTGGACCGTTGCCTGATTCTGTGATCCAAGGAGAAAATCATTACCAGATCAATGCTTTTTTTGAAGTGGTCCTGGAAAGGGGCATCAAAATAGTGGCGAGTGGCTATGCATTTTGCTGGATAACTAAGCTAAATAAAGGAGAGGACATCCTGAAGTTGCAGAAATGCTAAAAAAACGTCTGTGTCACTCTAAAACCCTCCAACGATGTCGCTTTTCTATTTGCGTGAACCTGTTCTGTTCACTTGTCCATATCGAAGCATCTATTGAAATTTCTCGAACTAGATGCATCTACAAAACAAGAATCATGAACTACCTGAAATACTGGTAATTGCATCTGGTGGAGACTGAGATACTGATGGTAGGGGTCGGCGAAATTCGGGACTCGTAACCCTGCTGAATTTAGCATGGGATCTCGGGGTCCGGCTCCTCGCATTCTGTTCGGGTCAGTAGGAACAGGGGGCATATGAAATGCTGGTACAGAAAACCTTGGACCTAGATGTGCTGCTGCAGCTGTCGTCGTCAAGGATGCACCGGCTAAAACATTGTGAAACGGCATCATCGCCCTGTTCATGCTCATTTCCATGCCCATGCCGACCCCTAAACCCATTCCGATCGGTGACATGTACTGCTGCACTCCAGGAAACATCATTGGCACCATACCACAGCCCATAGACATCATCTGCAGCAAATTAAGACAGTTTAATGTTGTTACAAGCAAAATAAACGGGAACAAACTACATTTTAAATAATTTAAGCCCCTTTAAACTGATTAATCAGCCAAGTAGATGTTCAGACGTCGGGCGGCTTCCACACAAAAAAAAACGAATTTTTTTCCTTCAAATAGGATAAAAGCAGCGAACAAGCATTCAAGGATCAAGAGAAGCCTGAACCTACCTGTACTTGCAACTGGAGAGATTTTAAGTACTCAATTGCCTCATCCAACATTGAAGCTTTGTCCGACTGAAATTTCAAATGACAACAAAAAAAGTCTGTAAATTAACACAAATGACAACAAAAAAAGTCTGTAAATTAACACACTGGAAAAAATTTAAATGACAGAGATACACTCATAATTCGTGCACTAGACGAACCTTATTGCAACGAGGGATAAGTTCTTGCAAAGCCTTCATCTTCTCATTTATCCGATCTCGTCTTCGCTGCAAATGTACAAAATAAAATTTCAGCAACTACATTACAATGATTTTTTTTCCTTCTAAGAACTCGGAAATAAAACCAGCTACCAGAAACTAACCCTTTCCGAGAGGTTATGGACTTCTGCAGCACGCGATCTCTTCGTAGATGTCGATCCATGCGGCTGCTTCTTTGGGTTGTCAGATTCAAACTCAGTATCCTTTATGATCAAGAAAGGAAAACGTTAGGTTTTGTGATATCCCAAACGGCAAGGAGGGCCTTTCCCTCCGAGGTACTCTTTCCTTATCACGGATTTTTCTTACTGAGTTTTTCCGTGATGGAATTTTGACGAGACCGGGGGTCGCAACCTCACAAGAGGTCGAAAAATGACCTTGTACTAAGTAAGATGTATTTGGCCGATATTATTAATATATAGGGGTGATTTGCTCCTCCATTAAAATAAAATAAAAATCAAAACCAAGGTTATTGAAAATTCAAAAAATGGAACAAGCTGTGACACACACTAGTACTTTGGTATGGACATGCCTAGACCTGGCCATGAATTGAATCTGATTCGTGATTTGATTTGATTCGATTCGTTAAAAATTCGATTCGATTCATCAATAATTCGATTCGTAAAAAATTTGATTCGAATTCGTCATAAAACGAATTGAATACGGTTCAAGATATTTATAATTCGCAAAACCGGCAAATTTAATTCGAATTCGATTCGAAAATTTGATTCGAGTTAAATTCGTGTTAAATTCGATTCAAATTCATGCACATATAATAATAATATATGTTAAAAAAATTCAAATAAAATGGGGGGATTTGAGAGGGAAAAATTCGGTTATAATTCGATTATAATTCGATTTGAATTCGAAAATTCATAATTCGTATTCGATTCGTCTTGTGAAGAATTGAATACGGTTTAATGTTTTGATGAATTCGAATAAATTCGATTCGAATTCGTCCAAATTCGAACCGTGGTCAGGTCTAGACATGCCCTTCCACTATGCTTTCTCTGGAGGACAAATAAATAAATCCAACAAAGAATATAGGGTGTATTTGGTAAATAGTATTGGACAAAGAATAAATTCACCAAAGGACTTGCAGCCAAGCGGTACAAGGAGTTATAAAATTCAAAGAGATCCAAGATTCAAGCATTCGCTAGGTGTAAAAATTTTACAATTAAAAAAAAATTTCGATAGAAACGTGTTTGGTAACTTCTTGCTCGCATACAAAACACAAAATTTTACAATAGTTCCTCTAAAAATATATGACTAATAACTAAGATTCAATATTTTTATTTATAATAAAATATACAGAAACAATTTTTATAAATTATATTGTGTTTAAAAATTAATAATCCAAACATTAACTTTTTAACCATAAAATTACTCTAACCAAACAGTACCAACCGCTCCTCAATAAGTGCCTATCACGTGTACGGACAGGTAAACGTAGACACGCCGAAAGCTCATTTAATTCTCAATAACAACAAACCGCAAACGAAGAAAACAAAATTCCTTAGAAAGAATAAAATAAACAAAAATTAAAATCTGAAGCCAACCCAAAACCATGGTTTTAAAAAACGCGGTCCGACCAGTGGTTTGACCGGTTGGACCGCGAAACGGACACTAGACCGGGTCGTTTTTAGGCTTTTGACCGGCGTCTGTACTAACTGGACCAAATCTGGTCGGACCGGCCAATTTTGAGGTCCATCCTGACCGGTCGAACCTGGTTAATACCAAAATGGGCAAAATTGACTTTTTTTGGTGGTTTTCGAGGAAAAAATTGATTTGACAAATTTATAAAGTAATAAATAAATAAATAAAAGTAGATTTATAGAGTGGAGAGATAAAAAATTAAGTCTACTTTTTTTTATGGAAAATAAGTATATTTTAACCTATATATATATATATTATTTAAAATATTTTAAAATAAAAAAATTTTGGTCCGACCGATGGTTCGCCCGGTCCGACCTACCGACCCGGAGGACGGGAGAAATCCCGAGTTGGCCTCCGGGTTGTTTTTTAAAACCATGCCCAAAACCCATTTAAATAAAAAGGGAAAAGTTTACTTTAGTATCCTATAGTATACCCCAAAATCACTTTAGTACCCTGTGGTAAAAAACTGATCAATCGAGTCATACTTATTCCAATTAACATCAAAAAGGTCCACGGGCAGCTGCCCGAAGCCTTCCCGACCTACCCGAACCCTGCCCCTCCAACTAAGCAAGCCACGTCACTAATTTTTGATGACGTGGAGCCACGTGGATCTTTTCTTTCTCTCTCCTCCTCCTCCTCCTCCTCCTCTTCCTTCTTCGTTGCCAATTTACCAATTTGCTAGCTTGAGGCCAATCTCGCGGAGGGCATCGCGGCTGTCCGGGGTGGAAAGGCCGATGCCGGTGAGGCGGAGGAGATCCGGCGGCGGCAGGGCATCAATGAAGTGCGCGGCCTACCATCACCTTTTCATAGGCCGTATTGAGCGGGAGCCGGCCGGGACCCACATCGGGGTTGGTCTCGAAGTACAAGTACCGGAAGTCGACGGGGAGGGCGAAGCTCCTCACTGGGTCCGGGAGGGGATGATTCGAGCAAGAGCTCATCGAAATCTGCAAGAGGCGAGAAGGACAAGACGTCTCTGACTCCAACTACTAGTCCATTACGATGCCGTCGAGAGTGCCATTTTTGTCGACGCCGACGCCCAACTTCCAAGTCCCGATGCCTAGCCTCCGAGTCTCGCCGACACCCACCCTCCTAGTCCCGACGCTCAGCTTCCAAGTCCCGACTCATCTCTCTCTCTCTCTCTCTCTCTCACCGACGCCCAGCTTTGTGAGCAGGTCTTCCAGCGAGTAACCGTCGCCGACCGTGAAATTTGTAGCGCCGCGGGGATGACGTGGACGAGCTTCTCGTGGCTCATCGGCGGATTCGCAGAGGTGGACGACTGCGGGGGCAGAGAAAATGGGTCGAGGGGCGGGCCTCTCGAACGGGTCGAGGTACGGGATCGAACGGTAGTTTCGCTGATCAACGAGCACTCCGAGTCAGGTACGGGATCGAACAGGCCTCTCGAACGAGAAGAAGAAGAGAGAGGGGAGAGCCACGTCATCAAAAATTAGTGACGTGGCTTGCTTAGTTGGACGGGCAAGGTTCGGGCAGGTCGGGAAGGCTTCGGGCAGCTGCCCGTGGACCTTTTTTATGTTAATTGGAATAAGTATGACTCGATTGGTCATTTTTTACCACAGGGTACTAAAACGAGAAGAAGAAGAGAGAGGGGAGAGCCACGTCATCAAAAATTAGTGACGTGGCTTGCTTAGTTGGACGGGCAAGGTTCGGGCAGGTCGGGAAGGCTTCGGGCAGCTGCCCGTGGACCTTTTTTATGTTAATTGGAATAAGTATGACTCGATTGGTCATTTTTTACCACAGGGTACTAAAGTGATTTTGGGGTATACCACAGGATATTAAAATAGATTTTTCCCAAATAAAAATGGGTACGGTATGGGGGCGCATTTACCGACGGATTTTATATTTAAAAAATATAGTACACAGAATCAAATAGAGGCTCCTATTTCCAAAGAGTGGACAACCCATTTATTTAAATAATCACGTTTATATTCGTACTTTTAACTTGATTTAAAATTGATTAAAACTCCACCTGTCGAGAATTAGAGATCGGCAGTTACTTTAATTACCTCGCTATGATAGTCGAGGTCCTCCTCAACCCCCTTGCGCTTCCTGTCGTGATTCGGGGGAGGCTTCTGCCAGCCGCCGGCCTGATGCGACGGCGGGAAAGGCGACGGCTCCGCGCTGGCGCTCGATCCTCCCGGCGATGACGTCTCGGATGCCGTCTCCCTGTTCGTTGTCGTGTTGCTGTTGGGAGGCGCCGCCCGATCCCAGCACATTACGGGGGTCACGCTCGAGTCGACCACCGTGGACTCCCTCACAACCGCCGCCGGGAAGCTCCTGATGCCGGCCGGACCTGTCTCCGGGCCGTCCCTCCCCCGCTGCCTCGAGAAGAGCGGGAAGTTCGCCACCGCATCCGTCCTCCTCGGAGGCGGAAGAAGCGGCCGGGGCACACTTGCAACCGCGGCCACTGTTGTGGTGGAAGAGGAGGAAGGCGGAGGAAGGTAGAAGTCGTCTTGGTCGTTGAGAGGGTAGTGAAGCCAGGAGGCCATCTCGTCCTCTTGGATAAACAGTTGTTGCTGATCTAACTTGGACGGCGGAGATGGCGGTGGTTGGTGTGGGGTCTTCTTTAGAGCCGAGCGATGGGAGTTTTGGCTCTGAGTCACCACCTGCCCGTTTTGCCATAGCAACTCTATTATGTCATCTTCCATCCTGCACACAACAATTTACCATTCTCGATCCCGCTCCGCTGAACCGACTAATACAGATTTGATCCGAAAGAGTCACACTTACATGGACGATTTCTTAGAGCGAGGGAGGGCGTAACCTTCGTCGACCATCTCAAAATCAGGTACATAGTGGTTCATTCCACTGTTCCAGATGGCTCGGTGGGGGGTTTTCTTCTAAATTCTCCCGGGGTAGTGAAACTGACTATGGTTGGGTTCAGAAGATTTTCTGGTGGCTTTTCATGAAGGGGTAGGGGTCTCTGCGTAGTTTGGACTTTGTTCTACGCACTCTCTGCGTTCTTGTTTGGCTTTATTGATGTCAAAATGCAGGGCAGTAAGCGAGGATAAGGTTGTTCACTCGGAACCGGATTTGATCATTGAGGAACATCTTAGACTCAACTCATTGTATTATAATTATACGATCTATTGTACCATAACTGAACGAACTATTATATTATAACTGGACGAACTATTGAATCATAACTAAGCGAACTAGCGCGTGTTGCGAAAAAATTGGGACCGCTTTGGGCGATCCATTGCATCATAACAAGGCGACCCATTGTATCATAACTAAGCAAACTATTGTATCATAACTGACCAACCCAGTACATGTGAGGAAAAAATCAGGATCGCTTCAGACAACCCATTACATCATAACTGGATGACCCATTATATTTTAACTGAACAAACAGTGCGTGTTCCAGAACAATCCTGAACAAAAATACATGTATAAGACCAAATCCCGTGCCTGTTCACTCTCTCTCCGAATAATGAGAAGGGAAGAGGACGAAACGTAAATCCGAGTTCCAACATCTTGGAGTCGTCTCGCTCTGTTAAACTGTCTTTCCCAATTTTGATGTCGTTTATATCCACTTTGGTTGGTTGCGAGTGACATTTCCGAATAAGTTTCAAACATTTATAACAAATGATGGTATTTTGTTTGGTAGTGAAGGATCAAATGTAAATTATAACCACAATCACAATTACATCAATCTAAAAGTCGTACATTAAATGTTCATTACGTTTTCACATGATTATTCTCCGCATAAAAGTTTGTTATTGGTACGTCTTTACTCATAATCTCTTGATCGAAGTAATGATTAAAAGAAAACCCACATTTTCTTTTAATAGCGTGCTTCTTTTTTTTTCAATTTTTATCTCAATTACTTACTTATATTTTTCTGTCTATTCATTAACTATAAGTCACGTGTCCTTAAAATTTTTAAGATTATCACGAAGTTGTGAGTTTAGAATTAAATAGACTCCTCGTTCAATATTGAGATACGATTTGGATAGATATTAAATTATGTGTCTATATAGAGATTTTACGAATAAATCCCAACATCTCTCACTTACACATGATTGACCAAAATCAATTCACTCTTTCAATTCATGTCTAGTAGATAAGTCGTGCGACCAACATACTTCAAGTACACTTAGCTAAAATCGAAGAGCACATAATAGTCATTGAATGATAGTATCTCGATTAGCACCTCCATTGTATAAAGTATATCTTACCCTAGGTTTTACCTCACATTCATTGTTTTCATTTGTAATTTCTAACACAATTTATTTGTGTTCGCTACTTCCAAAATACGTTAAGAATCTCAAGGGTAGAGTTTCGAAAAAATCATAGTTTTCAGAATAGGTCTCACACTAGAAAAATTAAAATCACTTAGTATTAGATTGATTTCAGAGGTCGTAAAGCATACATGACATAATCCATGTGTTATGGTATTCTGTCCTTGTAAAAGAATTGCATGTATTAAATAAATAATATCATACTAGAGTATCACCCTCAATATTTCCGAACAACGACTTTAGTCTACCCACTGACTACTCCATATTTTCAAGAAAGAATTATGGTAATTGGTAAGTTCTACTTACTACTTACCATTGGATGCCATATAATTATATAAATTCTCAAATTTTATTTAATGTAATATTTATTGCTTGCACCGTCAATAATCTTGCACTTTAACATAATCTTTCTTGTAGTTAAGCGAGATGATATTCATATTTTAGAATAGGCGTTCGATATTTAACAATGTTGTAAAATTGCCTCATCTCAATCAAGAATTAGATAAAAGCAAAAGCAATATCTTCACAAATCATGGGACCTAACATGTGTCTCGAACACACATCTATGTACACAGGGGCGGAGGGACCCAAGGCATTGTGGGGGCAATTGCCCCCACTTAATTTTTCTTGTTTGATAACTAGGTATATTTTTTAATGTATGTTCCCACTAAAATTAGAAATTGACCCCACTAAAAAATTAATCAACCTAAAATTAAAACCATATCTTAAAAAAATTAGGCATTTCTTAATTTTTTAGTATATATTACAAGATCTTAATTAGTCTAACTATACTACCATAAATAATAAAGCAATCAACTAAAAAAAATTATAAATGTACGTTGAACTTTTTGAAAAAAATTATATTGCCCTCACTCCCCAAATTTTCTGACTCCGCCCTGTATGTACACTCTTAGTTATTGGATCATATCTCTCGTAAATATACGTTGTTATGCTCACTTCCTTAAACACAACCTTATCGTAAAATATTCTCATTGGTTTGAGACTTTCTTCAACTATATCTCTTATTGCACAGTAGTTATAAAAACTACATATCCAACCTCTACATCTGACAAAGGAGGCAAACAAAAGTCTATTTCTTGCTACTCTACGAAATAGTACCTCCTCTTAGCAAGAAAAATATATCGCAATATGGATTTTCACCGGTCCATTTCTCATGTCTAATCAGTATGAACATAACTCTTCCATATCAAATCTTGATTTTGATAACTCAATAATTATTCTTCAATCAATTTCAAGTACTTTATAATTTCATTAACCACTTTGTGTAATGCTAGGACTGAGATAACCCAGAGCATTCGCGTAGGACTTGGACCGAAATCTCGGTGTTCACTCACTAGAAACTTAGGACGCTATTTGATGATGCCTCAAGGCGACTTATGTTTACAATTTGAAAAAGTGCAGCAAAGATTTCAAGGATGGAGCACGAAGCAATTATCCTTCATCGGTCGTGTGACACTAGCATAAGCCGTCATATCGGCTCTACTAAGCTACTTCATGCAAGCTGTCAAATTACCCCTAGGATTGTGCGATGAAATAGAGAAATTATATAGAAGTTCTGTCTGGGGGTCATCAACTGCTAAGAAAAAACCTCATCTCGTTCCTAAAAGAAAAGAGAGTTTGCAGCGGCAACTCTCTCCAGATGGTGGCAGTGGTGTTTAGAAACCCTAAAACCTTATTAAGAAAGGGTGATGACGACCCATGTTATGTTTCTCATTTAAGAGGCGGGGGAACAGGGACCGACACCGCTGAATATTTTACAATAATTCTTGCACTTTTTTTAGAAATGTACAAATATAACATGGTATAACTAACAGTGCAAATTTTCTCAAGTAATAATTTTATGATAGACATAGGGATTCACAAACCCTTCTCTCTACCACCACAACATTACCAGGGATGAGTGGGGTGAGAGCGTGTGAGCAGTTTTCGATATTTTTATTTTTTTGTTATATGGAGAGTAACTCGTCCTTTCCCTTGCTGATGACCTCGACTGCAACTAGGAAGAATAGACATTTCCACCGCAGATGAAATGGGATGGAATTATAATCCAATTGATTTGGATTCAGCGCCATATGTGTTTATTGCATCAATATCCAGCTAATCCTCACAGATGTCGTTTTAAATGGTTTCCCATCGAGGAAAAAATCTGAACCGTAGTGTACAAATTACTGTCACCTCCGCTCTGGGAACAAGAGACGACGGGATTTTCAGAAACAAAGTCTCTCGCCAAAACTGATTTTGGTGGAAGGGAACGTTTTTTGTCGCAAAATCATTGTCAAGGCCTACCTCTATAGCACTAGAGCATCGCCTAATAGCCCATGGGATTCATGCCACCGCTCGTTGAACCTTCCTTTTCATCCTTCGGAAGTTCGGCCACCACCGCCTCGGTCGTAGTCATCAACGACGAGACACTGCGATGGGATTGACAGATAAACAAATGAGATTGCGACTTCGATCAACAATTTAAGCTCGTGGAAAGCGTCTTTAGTAAATACCTGGCAGCATCTACCAAGGCTGTTCTTATGACTTTCAATGGATCGATGATTCCCGACTTTATCATGTCGACATACTCTCCTGGTAGAAGACGATAATCAAAAACCGTTCCGGTTAGTAATTTACGGTACTGAGTGGGTCCGAAAAAGCTTCTTCGGGTCAGTAATCTACAACCATTCTGGAGATCCGCGAAGAAGGTTGCATACCTTTAGCAGCATCATATCCAAGATCGGGATTGTCCTGCTCTAATAGCTTGCCAACAACTACTGCCCCTTCTACCCCGGCATTAGCTGCAATAGTGTGCACAGGCATCTGAAAGAAAAGCACAATGTCACAATTAGACATCAAGAAGTGTTCTTAATCAATCATATAAGAATGTCAAAAACAAAAATTTTGTATCCTTGCTGCATAAACTAGAAAAGGATCAATAGGTCTTTATTTTAAACACAGCTCTACGATTTCAAGTTAACAAATATGAAGCCCAACCAAAGAGCCAAAAGTTTGAAACCTTTAGAGCGTTCTGGATAATCTGGACACCAATCTTCTGATCAAAGTTCGCGGTTTGCAATTTATCCAGCTCCTTGGAGGCATAGAGAAGGGCCACTCCACCACCTACCAATTTAAACATTCAAATTGTGTCACTTCATGACCTAGTTGAATGAGATGAATGAAGCAGCACTGTGAATTTCATACCCGGTACAATGCCTTCCTCCACAGCCGCCTTGGTAGCATTGAGTGCATCTGTAACCCTGTCCTTCTTCTCACTAACTTCGGCTTCACTGGCTCCGCCAATCTAAAACAAGCAAGTAGATGGGTACTTTAACTGGCATCAAATTAAGAAAGCGACTGCAATCTGAAACTCATATTAACACGAGTAATCTAACCTTCAGAACAGCAACACCACCAGAAAGCTTTGCTAGCCGCTCTTGCATCTTTTCCTTGTCATAGTCAGAAGAGCTCATCTCTATGGCAGATCTCAACTATTCAAGCACCAAAGGCAGGAACAGATTATTCAGTCAAATCAAAAGCTTGGAGACTAAAAAACTTTATGCTGAAAGGGGCAGCCCAAACCTGTTCACATCTTTCTTCAATAGATTTTTTATCACCAAAGCCATCCAAAATGATTGCGTCATCCTTAGAAACGGTGACCTGCACTTGCAGGAGAGATGAAATCGGTCACTGGAGTGTAAACCAGATAAGTAGAAAAGGTAATTTCATATAAATATCAAGCGGATAATTAAAAAGTAATTTGAAGAAGCAACATCTAACCAAGCATGACTAAAGTAATTAATTGAGTTCTTGTTACTACAATTACGATAAGAGACTATCAAATTAGAAAAGCAGAGGCATCCATCCACAGAAAGGTGACCAGAACATCCAACAAATTGTTGCCACTATGACAAGGAACACAATCTTTATCAGAGATCCAAAAGTCAGGTATCACTACCCAATTTTTCACCAAGGCAACGATACACTAAATGAAGAAGTGATTGATGGATATAAAAATGGCAAGATATCACTGCAACATCATACGACTAATCATCTTACAATATGGCTCACCTTTTTGCAGGAGCCAAACATTTCTAGCTCCACTTTTTCCAGGTTCATACCAAGCTCCTCCGTGATAATCTGCAACAATCCAAAGCGGGGGGAAAATGGAAAAGGTAAATATACCTGTGTCCCAAATGACGAACAAGTCAATGCTTCAGACAGAATATGCAATGAGGAAGTTGAAGTACCTCCCCTCCTGTGAGAATCGCAAGGTCTTGCATATTGGCCTTCCTGTTTTCTCCAAACCCTGGTGCTTTGATGGCACAAACCTGTAAGCAATTCAAAAACTTGATTGACTTCCAAAACAAAATTCAAAAAACTGTATCTCGATTAATCCGGTACCCGTTCACATGATTAACAATTCTCATGCTGGAAAAAATTATTGGATAGATGAAAAAAGTACCTTGATTCCAGCACGAAGTTTATTCAAAATGAGGGTCGCTAGTGCTTCACTTTCCACATCTTCCGCTACAATGAGCAAAGGCCTTTGCTTCTGGGAGATTATGAACCAAATCAACATTAGTAATTGCATCTTATTAAATTTCATCGTCCAAACAAAACGACCACTAACCTTCAAGGCCAACTCCAACACTTTAATCACAGCATTTAGGTTGGATATCTTCTTTTCATGGATTAAAATGAGAGGATCCTCTAGTTCCTGGAACCAATTATCTAAGTTAGCAACACAAACATCAGTCTGAAGTAAATCCGAATATGGAGCTCATATGCCACTTACACATTTTTGGTTTTTCTCATTGGTAATGAAATAAGGGGATATGTATCCTCTCTCCAGCTTCATTCCCTCGACAACCTCTAATTCATTCTCCATTGTCTTACCATCCTGAAACACAATTATAAAGAAAAAAAGAGAGTAACTGACATGAAATATTAAGTCGAATTTCGATAATAATAGCAGCCCTTGTAAACATTAAAGTCAACTTACAGCAATGGTAATAACACCCTCTTTGCCAACTTTCTCCATGGCCTTGGCTATAAGCTCACCAATCTCCCTTTCCCCATTTGCCGATATTGTCCCAACCTTTTTGGCAAGTAACAGAATCAGCAAGATAGTTTACTCAAATACAAGACAAAAGATAAGTCTTTGTTTTCCAACAACCACTTAGAAATAAGTCTGTATCGTATCCATGCTATTTGTGAACAACTTAGCATCATCAAATAACAAACCTGTGCTATTTCTTCAGATGTACTAATCATCCTTGCTCTACTCTTCAAATTTGTAACAACAGCATCAACTGCCATTGAAATTCCACGCCTTAGATCCATTGCATTCATCCCAGCTGCCACAGATTTGCACCCCTCAACGAATATTGCCCTGGTAAGGACAGTTGCACATGTAGTTCCTGCACGCATATGTCCCACATTATAAAAAGTCTATCCATAAGCTCCATTCTTTACATGCGCCAACAAGAACTAACTCATCGCCCCAAACAAGATTGAAAGAGCAAACCTAAAATGGTCAACAGGCTAGTCAAAAAATTCAAGTAAAACTGCCCCTCCAAATATTAGCATTCTCACAAAAGCTTAGCCGGTCCAAATAAAACAAGGAAGAAGAAAAAACGAAACAGTTCTTACCATCCCCAGCCGCATCATTGGTTGCATTTGCAACCTGCTTTACAAGGCTGGCGCCAATGTTTTTAATTCTGTCTTGGAACTCAATGCTCTTTGCAACAGTAACCCCGTCCTTGGTAACTTTAGGGGCTCCCCAACTTTGCTCGAGAACCACATTACGCCCCTGACGGGTAGGTAGTTTACCTCAACATCAGGCACAGACCAACCAATACGGAACAAAACCGCAACAATCAATCAAAAAGGCTGACTACCTTAGGTCCCATGGTTACTTTAACAGCATCAGCGAGGTCCTCGACGCCTTTGAGCATCAAGGCGCGGGCTTCCACCCCGAACTTGATGTCCTTGGCAGCATAGCTTCTGCTCCAACTTAATCTACTGCCAACCTAAACAACCAACAGAGCAAATATAACTAATTACGCTACTTCCAAACAACAGTCGCGTCGTCCGAACACGAAACGGAGCAAGATAAATAACCTGGTGGGCGCCCTTGGTAGCCAACCTAATTTGAAACAAAATCCGGGGAGGAGGCGTAACGAGATCAGCGAAACTTCATGAAAAAAATAGAACAATAAAAGCGAAAAAAATAATAAGAAATAAACGACGAGGACCTACCTGGCTTTGGAAGCCATGCCAGCTGCGAAACGATGCATGGTCGGTGGTATCGGGTTGTTGAAATGGTGTGGGCGGAAGTAAGAAGTGAGGGTTTTTAAAGTGAAGGCTCTAGAAGGGTTTTTGGTTCCCCGGGAGGGTTTAGGGTTTATAGGGGGCAAAAACGACCGGGTACAAGGGACGACAGCGAACGCGAATGGCCACCAGCTTAGCCCGTGATTAGTGGTCGTATTATATTAAAGGGATGACTGACCATCATGGTTTCGAAAAACGACCTGCACATTTTTTCGTCAATCGGTCTGACTGGTGGTCGGATTAAAAATTTTTTATATTATATTATATTATATTATTTAGTATTATTATTAATATTATCTAATCTTATTGTAAAATTATAATGTACAAAGATCAAAATCATAATTTAATTATTAGTACAATTTCTACTCAAACCCCCTGCCCTCGTATTTGTTTATCGAGCACCTTGGGATAGATGTCAGGCGTGGTTTTTGCCTAAATTTTTTTTTTCCAAGGTGAGTTTTTGTATTCAGGGGGTCTGGATTTCATTGGGGTTTTTGCTGTTTAGGGGTGTTTTACTGGTGTCGCATATTGCTTGCTTATCTTGAGCTGGGTTGTACTGATTTGTTTTGTTATGGAGTAATGCAATATATTTTTACCTATCAAAAAAAAAATTCCTTAGATGGACCAAATGTTCTTCTACTCGCTAATTGGCCTAGCACCAATGACACTTAAATTTTACTAATTGTACTTTTTGCTCACTTATTAGTCCCGAAGTCCTAGTCAATAAACAATTTTGTAACTTCTCTCAATGGTTGCTAACCACTAATTAAGATGTCTCATTAAAGAGTGATTAAGAAGCTAAACTCGTGGATATTAAAAGAGATCAACAGCATTTCCGCTCATTGATTAGTGAAAACTAAGGCCAATTAGACCAAGAGCCAATCGTTGACACTTCCGCTCGTCAACTAGGACTCTATGCCATAATCCCAACTACACTCTATTTTTTAAAAAGTTAAATATTACACCCAGTTAGGAATCGAATCCTGGACTTCCATCGAGTCGTTTACGCTTATGTCGTTAGGCCAAATTCTGTTGGCCCCAACTACACTCTAATTATTAAGCTTATTCCATGGGATTCATAGTCAATTGTCAAGATTTTTCATTAAGAACCAATAAGACTGATAGTTAAATGGTACGTTCCCTTTAATGTCTTTTGGTCTAGAGGGTTTAATACAAATCTGCGGTCCCTTATCCGCGTGTTGTGTTTCGCGTACAATGGATAAATTTACTAAAAAATCCTTTGGTCTAGAGGGATAAATTTAATGTCTTTTGGTCTAGAGGGTTTAATACAAATCTGTGGTCCCTTATCCGCGTGTTGTGTTTCGCGTACAATGGATAAATTTACTAAAAAAATCCTTATTCGTCGATATCCAACTTATTTGTCAATTTTTTAAGTTGAGGTGCGTACTTTCCATCTGACGCTTCAAATCACGCTCCGGACATCCTTTCAAAAAATTGCAAGGACCGGATTCGAGACCTGCAAAAAGTTTTAGCAAATCTAAGGAAACTTCTTTATGATGGATACACTCAAATGCAGAAATGTATCACTTTCATGGATATTGTGATTTCCCCAAGGATCCAAGTGATTTTCATAGAATCCAAAGTGATACTAGCTAGCTATTACCTATGGCAACCAAAAGATATGTAATCGGGCTGTGATTTTTGCTATGAAATAATACCATGAAACAGCATATAGGATCATCATATAAATATATATTCTTACTAGCTCACACATCGTCTGCAATTTCTGTTGCTCTTGGATGTGGTTGATTGCTCCCAGAATTAATCAAGTAAGCTTCTCTTCCTTTTGAAGAATTATTTTTGTAAAATTTCTGTTTCTAGAGTCGAGCAGGATCTTATTTTGGAGCGACTCTTCTAATAATTTTTTCCACATTCGTAACACTTAACAACGTTAACTCCCATCTACTATGTCACTATCAATTTCCCCCAAGTAAAGACTTGCATTTGACTGGTAATTAACTGCTAGTCCAAGTTCCACCGAGAACACATCTTCTTCGTAATATTTCGCTTTTATTACTTTCTGTCATTAAATTTAGGGAGCTAATTAAAATCACTTCTTGTGCTGCGATACAGAATTAACATGGCAAAGAAGTTGAGGGCCCTGGTCGTCGACGACAACATGGTCAACCGGAGAATCCACCACATGCTACTAAAGAATCTTGGGATAGAAAATCAGGTGGCGGAGAACGGCAAGGAAGCCGTCGATATCCATTGTTCCGGTGATTGTTTTGATCTCATCCTAATGGACATGGATATGCCTGTTATGAACGGCATTGAGGTACATACACTTTTTTTCTGGTTGAGAAACACTTTTTTTATTGAAAAGTCAACTTTAGTACTATATAGTTTGCTCGTTTAACACATGAGATTATGGTTTAAAACTCATCAAGAATGTCTCTGTAATTTTGCAAACATATCAATTAAAAGGTCGGATAGCTCCCAGGCCTAGTCGACGTCCTAACAGCTTGTCACGTGGGACAAAGTGTGGTAAGCTGTTAGGAAGTCGACTAGGCTTGGCTAGCTATCCGAGCCTTTAATTAATGTGCCCCTGAAACTACAAATAAATTTTTGATAAATTTTAAACCATAAACTCATATGCATCAAACACGCAACCAATGAGTACTAAAGTAAATTTTTTTTATAAGTATACATTTACATGTATAAATGAGAAATTAGTATTATCGAGTAGTAAATAGTGAGAGAAAATTTCACGAATGGACTCAATATTTTGATTTTTAGAAATAAAAGATCTACTAAACCAATTATTAAAAAAATCTACTTAATTAAAAAGAGAGAAATCAGTGAGCGACCAAACTTTTACATGACAAAATTTGCAAAGATTCATCTTCCTAGTTTGTCTTGATTGTGTCATTAGTGTGCAACCAATTTTTTTTTGGTGCACCAATTATTAGTTAATTACTTGCCCGATATATAAATCACTTTTTAGTGTACCCCCGTGGTATTTAAGCAAAGTAGTTCCCTAATTACCGCTCAATTTCGAAAGAATATAATACAGATTGCAGATCATATCATTCAGTATATCCGTTCTTGACGTGGCACTAGTAACAAAACACAATCTCTTATGCAAGGATGCCTTTATAATTTATAATTTTTTCGGAAACATGTCAAAAGATTTTTTTTAAAAAAAATAGAGTATATTATTAGATCCTGAAAACAATAGTACACCAATGAGTTTTAATTGCTTGACAAAATCAAAGTCAAAAGAATCAAGGCACCCGAAATTAGAATTTCAATATATTCTCGTTAATTGTAAATGTATAGTGGTAAATATTTCGGTCCGTCTCAGGCGACGAAGAAGCTGCGGGAGATGGGAATAGGCAGCACCATTGCGGGCGTATCTTCAAGGTGCGTGGAGCAAGAGATCCAAGAATTTATGAAGGCTGGGCTGGATGATTACCAGGAGAAGCCCTTGACCAGGGCTAAGCTTGCCTCCATCCTCCATAAGATCAAACGATGACCGTCAACATCTGTTTGTTGTTTCCTAATTGTCAGATTAACGTAGCATGTTTAACGAGAGAAAAAGTAAATTGGTCCACCTCGTCTTTCTTATTTCCTCAATTCTATGTTAATTATATGCATCCTTCGAAGTAGTCATGTATGTACATGTACGAATGATATTTAAACACATCATTTTGTGGATACGTATTTATGTCTTGTCTTTACTAAACCAGTGGAAGCAAATATAAGCGCAAACTTTCCAACATGTTAGAATTTTAAGTGATCTGTTTAATGTTTCAATCGCGGAAGCATGTTAGATTTTCGCGGCATCCGGCATCCAGCAATGGCGGAAGGAGGGGGCAATGGCGGCGGAACCGTATGAAGGAGTGTTGTTTTAGAGTTGAGAGAGTTTTTTAAGTCTTCTCTCTCACTGCTTAGATAGTGTATGCAAAACTGAATGTGAAAATAAACTTAAGGGGTCGAATCATGCAGTATTATAGTTTGTCTACTCAGCCCATCATTGAGTAATTTTTAGAGATTCGGACAACGTAGACAAGAAGTTTCTTGCAAGCAATGGAGGTGATCCATATACCTACACTGAATGGAGAAAAAAGAGAATGTAAGGAGTTTCTTGCAAGTAATAGAGGTCATCCTCATACAACCTACATTGGCGGAGAGAAAAAACGTTGACCATGACTTTGGTCTGATTACCATGGGAGAAAGGACCAACATTCTCCCACGTAAACCCGACAAAGACAGTTGAATGATAAATTATGCCAAAGCATAACTAAGTCCAATAGTTGGTGAAGGTCAAGGCAACCAATAGTTGGTGAAGGCGAGTGAAACACGTAGCCCAAATACGCTGAGAGTCATGTGCACAAACCATGAGGTCAACTTCGAAGTTTCTTCTACTAAGACCAGCACTTGGTTGACTACCATGGGTTGTGTGATGACTTGTCTATAAACAGCTCTGAGATACGTGTTGGACTTAGAAGCGGAAGGGTACAAGACATATAGCAATTGACGAGAGTACATGATTCAATTCCTGGCGAGTATATATATATATATATATATATATATATATATTTATATTTATTTATTTATTTAATGTGTTGGACTTTGAAACAGATTAGCAAGGAGGATGAGAGTCAACTTAGACTACTAGGCGTTTGATGTATTCTGAGGTTTTCGTTTGGTAAAGCATCATAAACAACGAGATACATAAGTCTTGGCTCATAGCAAAAGGGAGACGAGATGATGACACCAGGTAATACTACTCAAACCTCAAGAATTCCTTCCATTCCAGGTAATAACTAATGTAGAAAGTCCTAAATGAGGCGCACCTTTAATTTTGGAAGAGCTTCAAAGAACAAGGAAAATTTTGAAATTAATTACCAAATTATTTCCATAACATATAATATATTATATTATATGATTGGTATATGATATTATAATTAATTAGTAAAATATCTTATAGTTTACTCTTGTACAATACATATTTGATATGTATAACGTATTATATGTTGCCACTTAACTATAAAGCAATCAAGTAAATGATGAGTTAATAGTTTTTGGAATCTCTTTTGCTAATAATATTATTGTTGATTAAAGAACGAATTACATATATATAATTAAGTTTATTTTCAAATAAAATTTCTAAATCAACCTAAATCATATTAATGATTAAATTATATACCTTCAATGTTCATTGTCCATTAGATTAATAGAGTGGTCCTAATTTTTCACATGTTACATATTAATTGTTGGTGGTGGTAGGTACCAACATAAAGCTTCTCAATAGGGAGTGGGAATGATCATCAATGTAGTACGAGGTAGCAGAAAGAAGAACAAGTTGGTTCTATTTGAGTTTCAAGCAGGAGAAGAACATTTTCCCCCTCTCTTTTTTTTTGATAAGTAAGACTTTTTTTTTCTTTTCCTAAATCTCAAAGCCCCTAAAAAACTAATATAAATCTCAAAGCCCCTAAAAAAAACTAATACCCTCATCAGTTCCAGAACGAATGCAGATAATAGACATGCCAAATCCGTTGAAGGCCATTCAACGACGAAAAAAAACTAGGTTTTCTTGTGCGTATACTCACACTAATCAGTAAATAATGATTACAATATTTGCAAAATGATGCACAAACACATTAGCCTCATTGGAAAAGCACTCCCCTGAATCCGTACAAAAGGGAGTAAAAGACCATAAAAAGCAACGGCAACAAATGCACTGGGAACAGAGAGAGGGCAATAAAAAGATACAAGAGAGCAGCAACTCACACAAAGAATTTGCACCAAATATACACACACATCAACGAATCCCCCCAAAACCCAAATCCATAAAATTATCATCAATCGTGACTGGCATTCATAGTAGTACCAGTTCTTGCCTGTGAGATGCGATTGGCGTAAATGGTAACCAGCCGCAACTGCGTACTGTTAAGCCCCTCCAAGTATGGCAAAAACGCTTTTCCGAGCATAATGTAGATATCCACCAGACAGAAAACGACAGTCTGTAGCATCAACAAAATAAACAGCAACATAGAGTTAGAATACTGAGAGCAGAAACATCGGCAGAAAGAAACAAGAAAGGCAAAATAAAATCAACAAATAACAATACGAATAAGAATAACTCAGGAAAGCACGAAGTTTACAGTAAATTGCTAGCGGAGCAATCAGTAATGTCAATAATTCACTCAAGCAATTACCTTGCGGACATCAGCACTCTGATTTCCAAAAGCTTCAAAAAGAGCGGGTAAAAATGATGGAAGTTGAGTCATTAGTTCTTCTTGCGAAAGCCGTCCCACAAGCTGAATAAGAAAGAAAATAAATTGTAAGCTACAAAATCCACCAAAAAACTAAAAGGCAATCTTGAAATTATGGGTCACAACTACGACAAAAGATAAAGCATACATTCCTCTCCGCCAACCAATTTAAATATCCAAGCTTGCTAAAAAACCTCAATATGTCTAGCTGGGATACCTTATTCAGACAGTTAATGCAGGTCACCAGAGTTTTCTCATCTTCAGTTACCAATAAAGGAACGACAACCTGCAAAATGGCATTAAGCTGATAGCATCTATATTGTGTAAAGGAAGACTGGCATTGAAGATGAGTGCAAGTTGGGCATGATTCCCAAATATGTAAAACATGCGTGCATGCAGCCATGAACATGCAGAGAGAGAGAGAGAGAGAGAGAAAGAGAGCTATAAACGTACACTTAAACATCGGAATGGATCATACTGAGAGACTACAACATTTAGGCTGTGCTCAGCTTCATTTGAAACCTGAAAGAGCAAAGTAAAACCACATTCATACAGAAGCAAAGTCGGATAAGCAAAATGTGTTCGAGGAAGATGGCATACCTTTGGCGCAAGGTCCTTTGTGGCATTAAGAAGCTTTTCAGTGACAATCTCGATGGAATCTTCCATCGATGTTTTCTGAAGGTATGACAAGGGAAGGATTAGTAACCATTGTGAGCAATAAATGGAGACCGAAACCATTAACAGGGTCAACAACAAGAACAGCAACATGGGAAAGAAGTTCCTTCTACTAGTGATACGCACACAAGAGAATACCTGGTTCTTAACCATTTCAACAATCAATGAAAGAGCAAGCTCCCGGACAGAGGAATCAGAATCTTCCAGCACCTCAAGTACAGCTGTCAAAATCTGATTGAAATACTGAAATAACAGAGGTACCATTAACATAGAAGCACAAGTATACAGAAAAAATTGTTTGCGTCAATCGTAGGAAAACTAGAATGTGATCTGACACTAGTAGTTACAAAAGAACTTAAGGCATAAATCATCCATAGGCCATCACATGCTTGGATTGGTTGATAACACGAGCCTCACATATATGGCATAATGTTAACAACACACCTTCATGCTCAACAGCATAGTATGAGATTAGCAAGAGTAATTGTATGTATGAGTGCGCAAGAGATTACTTTAGACCAAACCGATTGATCATTAACCGTTGAAGCTTCAATTAACTGCTGAAGAGCACTGCGTTTACTTGCACTTGGGCTTTGATCGTCGCCATTACAGATCTAGAGAGAAAAAGGATATTCAGCTTTAAGACGTATCAACAAATTCCAAGTGTCTAAGAACTTCTTCACAGATGTGACATCTTTGCTCTCCGTTTTATGGTTTGACCAAGAAAATAATAACATATTCATCAGAAGATCAAAAATTGAAGATAAATCCATCTTGCAACAACTCACCAGATGAAGAAGTTGAGGAATGCTTGGACCTGTATCCATAAAAGTGTTGATCTTAATTGCAGCAGGTTTATGATGACTAAGGTCCATGTCTGTCAGCATATAATTATTATGTACAATGCTGTCAGAAGCATGAGGGTCAGAAGCAATCCCGTTTATATCCATCCTTGGTGTAGACAATTCCTCAAAGCTTGATCTATTATCCATATTTTCCAAGTGACCATGAGATAGCGTGCTCTGGCTGCTGGCCAAATAAGTCAATTCTCTAGATTTCACATTGTGAGCATCATTAGCACCAGTCTCAAAATTCAGGTATAAGTTGTCCTGCTCTTCATTACAAGCACCATGATCGGTACTGCCAACAATATGGGCTGGTTCTTGGGTGAAATTCGACTTTCTGCCACCATCACTATCAATAGAACCCCCAGAGTACCTCCCGAACAGGTGACTCTTTTTTGACACAACAGTATATCCTTCCTCAGATGATGTCCCAACAATGTCAGCTTGGTCGTAAGTGGACTTGCTACGCTGCCGGTCTTTCTTATTCTGCAAGAAGTTCATTAAGTCCACCTCAATACGAGGGGTATACTGTTTAAGGGCACGCCTTAATGAATTTTGCTCTTCAACTGATAAACTAAGTATATAATTAAGCACAGCTGCTGGATCAAAATGTGAATACACGGATATAATGCATGTAATCGCTGCCTCCTTGAGTTTAGTATTCTTGTCGTGAGCCAGTGGTGTTAACTTTGCTAGCCATAACTTCAAAATGCCAGGATTACTAGCACCTTCTGAATTCATTGCATGCTTGTTGAACGAACCAATAGCAAACTCAATTACAGCAAGTTTGGCTTTTGGGGACCGCTGCTCATCCAGAGAACGAAGCAGTGCAGGTAGGAGGATATCAACACCATAAGTTTTGCCGACAATTTCCAATGTTGTAGAGCATGGCTGCCTAACTAGCTCCTTTGGGTCAATCAAACGTGAAAAAACATGGGGTAACATTCTCTCCATATAGCTTTCGAATGGCCTACGGCAAGATGGCACAATGTCTGCTAGAGTTGAGAGTGCTGCCTGCGCAACTTTATGATGGGGATCATCTAAATGCTGGAAGAACAACTTCATTACTTTCTCAAAATTCTGAATCACTTCCTGAACACCTTTTGGGCCTTGCTGAAGTAAAGACCTTAAGTAGTTGAAAGCAGCGACCCTTGCATTCCAGTCAGAACTTGGACTTAGACCCTCACTGAGTGCGTCTACAAGAGAAGCTGGCCCTTCTACATAATTCGGCATATCCCCCAAGGATAATTGACTATCGTCAAAACTTCTTCTCCTACTAGCAGACATCCTTCCAGTCACATGCTTTCTTAAAAGTGGCTTCTGGAAGTTTGGAATATGACTGTTATGGGAGTCTCGGAAATTTAGATCTTTGTAAGGAGTATCAATGTACTGCCTATCCATATGTGGATTCAAGAACCGCCTAGCCTCTCTGTTATCAATACTCTCATCAATTATCCTTTTACCCGAGTAGGATGAGAATGCCGACAGCGAATCAGCTGTCCCACTGCTGCGATATGTGGATTTGGAAGAATCTTTGGAAGCTTGAATCTGAGTAATGATGTCTGACAAACCTAACCCTCCATTGCGATTGCCACTTTTACCAATGCTAGAGGCAGTTGTTTCAGATGTCAAAGAGCTCGCGAGATGGCTAGAAGCTGAAAGAGCTGCGGGGTATGGTGGATCGCGGGCTGATGGAGGGTCAACTCCTGCACTAGGAGCAATCAGTGAGAAAAAATTAGCCGTTCACAAACAATTTTACATCAGTCACAGCAGCCACTTTCTGTACTTCCACAGAAAAGGGTGGATAATGGTTGGGACATCACAAACTTGAAACTGGCAGATAAGTAAAGGAAGTTGTTTAGTACCTAGATCCAAGCTAGATGACCGGAGGGCTGAAGGGTTCTGCTTCTCTGAGACTTCCAAACCTCGAAGCATGCTTTCAATTGCAGATACTTTCTGTTTGCTAGAATGCAAAACACTTTCGAGACTACGTTCAGAGCCTTTACCATGGGATTTTGCCTGTGACAGCAGCAGGCCAGAAGAGAGAGATGTACCAGACGACAACACACTTGATGTTCTATCCATTGCAACGATAGCAGAAGTTCCATATCCAGGTAAATGGGAAGGAGCAGATGCTTGAGGGACAACTGCCATATGCGAACTTCGGTCTCGGGGTGAGGGAGATGCATGCCGCCTATGCAAGCCCCCATCTTCTTCATTTACAACCTGTACAGACGTATGATTAATGGTGACTTGTAATTTGTACAGTAAAATCATAACATAACTTGTTGAAAACCATACCCGCTGAATAACTGGGTCAAAAGATGAAAATAAGCGTCGTGAACGCTCTGGCCAAGTTTTTGCAAACAATCGGTAGCACATTCTTGCAGTTGATCGTACCTGTCAAATTGAACAAATCATAGATATTTATAATGCTATAGGACATCAGCAAATAATAGCTTAGAAAAGCTAATACAGAAAAATCATGCAAACACAACAAAATTCCGACAACATACTCGGGTCTAATAATATTCCTACTGAGAGGATGATACACTAATACAAGCATTACAAGAAGTATGAAAATGTGATCATGTGTTGGCCCCATTCACATCAACACCGACTGCTTTACTATCAAAAGTATTACCAGCCGACATTTTATTTGCTTTATGGCCAACTGTGGCATTTCAAAGTAGTTTAATAAAATGATTATCTGATCCTTAGGATTCCACTCTTTCTTTTGAGCAAGGTTTTATGTCATCTATGCATTGCCATCCTCGCCAAGCAGAGCATTTGTTTCATGAGATTCTTAAACATTTGATACAGATTTCCGACAAGAAAGAAAATGTTCATGATAGCAAGGCATACATCTCATCCCAAAAAACAAGTTTGATACCTCACTCATTGCGTCTGCAACACAACACCTTATCAAATCCTCGTAGAGATCAGCTGAGCGCTGTATTTCAGAAGCATCTGGCCAGTGCTCTAAAACCAAAAGTGCATATTCGCAGCATCTACAATAGAGAGACATTTAAACTCAGTAGCAGTAGTGAAGTATGCTGCATAAAAAAAACTTATCAGAAAGTCTTACACTACCTTGCACGAAGTATGGCATTACGGTCATTCTTTGCAGACTCGGCTATCCGAGGAAGCACACGAGCAACTTTACAGTTACGCAGCATCTGAAATTAAATAAACAAGGTGTTTCAGAATAACTCAATATTTAGGTGCCTCAAATCACAGAGCGGATTCTTTAAAAACATTGCATAGAATGGTATACCGTTTTTATGCAGTTGTCAGCTGACTCTGCAATTACAAGCACAGTAATCACAACCAGCTTAAAAAGCACCTGAATAATCATGAATTTAACAACAGAAGCAATAAACAATTAGCATTTGAAATGCAACATTTTTCTGATAGAAAACGAGGACGAGGTCAAGAAACTCACAGGTATCAACATCTCAGCACAGGCTTCAAAATCTCCCAAGAGGTCTTTCGATAAAAAGCACAATAGATGGCAACCCTTGGAAAAGTTAATAGAGGAAATCAGCAAATGACTAAAGCAGAATGTATAGTCCCAGTGCAATTGTATGATAGCAGTAAAATATAGGATTTACTTCAGTACATCACTTATGGACAGTTGAACATTGATTTTATTCTACCACTACCACTACTACACACAAACCTTTGCAACAAAACAGTTAACGAAATAGAAACTATCAGGCAAGTAATATGCTGGCTCAAATTTCGATCACATTGAAGCACCCAAGGATGACAAGTAGTAATTGTTGTCTTAAAATTCATCATTAATGTGATATCATTGCGTGGTTGCTTCCCAAGTTGCTAGTAATCTAGTTCACTTAGATTTAGTTGATTCTCTTATATCATTCCAATTTAATAAGAAAAAAGTAAGAGACTGAGAAACTCCCACTAGCTGTTAATACTTAGTGGACTGTTACCATTAATCCTTGTGTCAAGAGATTTGATTCCTCACCCTTGTCGAAAACAGAAGACCTAGTTCAAACATCTGATAACACATAAAATAAAAGTTTAAGAAGCCTTGAAAACTACCTGCTTTACTATGCTAGATCTTCGGTCAGATAATTGTGTGCTTAGAGGGCCTACAAGTTGCTTCAGAAGTCCTCGAAAACATGGATAATCAGTAGCACCTAAAAACAAATGATTACGTGAGTTAATATAAGAGAAGATCACTAATCAACCTAACGTAACAAAGGCCCACATCATATCCTACGATTAGGAGAATAAGTTTCTCATGCCAGGAGAATTGGTAAATTATTGTTGCCATGCCAACCTAATGTAGTCATTACAAATGGGAAAAGGAAACCACGAAAATGAAAATGCAATACAGACTTCAGTATCATAGACAAAATTAGCCTCTTCTATTTTAGATTTCTGTAGCTCTTTGACAATCTTCATTATTGTGTTGGACTCTAGCTGACAGCAAGAAGCCGTATCGGTAGAAAAGCCCGTGGTCACTAAACTATGGGATAATTATCTCTGTATCACCATTCAATTTTTTCCTTGAAATAACAACTAACTAATTTTAGCATAATACTAGATGAATATGTCTTTTTCCCATTAAAATTCGCAAAAGAATACTTATCTGGTTACCAACCATTTCAAAGTGGCATATGGAAGCCATAAGGGCAATGGCCCAAGCTAATTAGAGGGTAAACATAGCTTCAACACTGATACCAACGAGACCAATCACATATGACCTTTGACTTATCCCAAAGGGTAGTATTTACCTCAGATTTTCAATTGTTTTACCGATCTATTTACATCTACCTGGAACGAGTTGTGTGTAGTGATATAATATTAGTTACTACATAGGGCAACATACAGATTGCTGACCACATCGAAAACATCCGATAGTACAATGACAACGCACTTTTTTTTACCTTAAAATAAGAAGTCATTGTAGATGCAAGAAAACCAAATCTCACAATAAATATAGTCCGAGAAAGAGAACGAAATTAACCTCCCAAAACAAGGGCTTCAACTCTCTGCATAGCAGCTATGCGGACAGACCAATCTTTCTCCGGAACCAGTGTAGAAGCAATCTTCTCAAATTCTCTAATTAGCTCTTTTTCAGAGTAAACTTTGATCGGATCTACGGGCCTTTCTGTGGTGTCACTCTCTCCTGATAATAACACGATATTCAGATAAAAGGTCTATATGCATGTTCCCAAACTCATTTCCACGGGAAATATAACATGCACATGAAAATACCTAACTTGACCTGAGAAGATCTCTTCCCAACATCAAACTCGCTGGAAGGACCATTAACATGATGTACCACTAAAAATTTCACTCTTATGTACATATTAATACATAAAAAAGGACTACTAATTCCATCAGAACATATACGCCTAACGCCTAGAGACACAAGGACACAAGAAATGATGGGATTCATTTGAATAACAAAGCAGCAGGATTATTACAGAAGGCGATACTAACAGTGAGGGAGAAGTGCTTCCTGTAGGAAAGAGAGTATACTAACCTCCAAAAAGTGAAACCTCCCGTGAGGCATTTTTTGCTTTGGGACTACTTTTCTTCGGGTTGAGATTCAAGGGCTTAATCTCCCCGGGTCCAAAAGTGCTAGTAAGGCCCTCTGAAGGTCGTGCTTGTGGTTCAATCTTCTCCAGTCTGGCATTAATATCTTTCATCTGATAAGATAAAGTACGCAAAGTTAATTGTTAGAAACTTGGATAGTTGGTAGAATTTGAGGAAAGTAAGTTGAGAAGAGAAAGATCTTGATAGAATTAGATAGAGAAGTTGTGAACGTAGAAGAGAAGAAGGAGAACGTAGGAGATATTTCTTGATTATAATTCTTGATAATCAACCCTAAGGGTGCGCGGGCATTATAGGAAAACTAAATAAACCCTAACCTATTAAAGGTAAAGTTCTCAATGAAGGAAACAACTGAATGGAAATAACTGAATAGGAAATAACAATTAACTAATGAAGTCTCTAGAATCCTAACATTAATACATCACATTTTCTCAATCAGCACAGATCATTAAGTGAAACAGAGATGAATTTTCAGTCTATTCGTGATGCATCGTCTCAATTTCTGGGAATGACAACATGAAAATAAACTGGCGCACCTAACGAAGAACAACAAAAAATAAGAGCTGGAGCAGAAAATGAAAAGAAGGTAAGGATTTTAATCATATTCACCGTAGATGAAGGCAGATGATGGCGATGAAGCTCATCCCGGAATTGGGGCCCAGCTTGAGCATACATTTCCTGGAAGGTAAACGGTCAAAGATGAAACAGTTCTATGAAATTAACAAGTGCAACACTAGGGGTAAGTATGAAGTCCAGGAGGCACAAACCTCAATGCACAATAAAGACGCTTCTCTAACACCAGGGTTTTGATCATTTAACATCTGCAGAATCTGTTAACATCGAACAATTTTTGCGATTATCAGTTCATTAGTCTCCGCAAAAGGAAAAAAATAGAACACAATGGTCACGATTCTGTTGTTATTGGACATACAGGAGGGAGAATGGCCCGTTGAAGAGGAAGCTCGGTCGATGCAAAAAGGCCAATAGAAGCCGTCACAGTGCGAGCAAACTCTTCTCGAACTCTCCAGCTTCTATGCGTCCACGCGAAAGAGCCTGCTCTCTCGACAATGATGGTTGGCGAAGAAACCTGAACCACACAAGCACACTTTTCTGAGCACCTGAGCCTGTTGTCTTATTCCAATAACTACCCTCTCCAACGTGATAACCTCTTTACAAATTTAAAAATATTTTAAGATATTATTTTGTGCTAGACTTGCTTATTTAATAAATTTTACACTGTCATTCATCTTCTAAATTATCTTCAAATGATCTTTGTGATCATCGTCTTGTTGTAAAAAAAAATCTCAATCTGAGTGTTGCTAGACTTCTTTTGTGTTTACATATTTGTTGACAAGAACGAGATAAAAAAACATAAACTTCTCTTATATAATAGCCTCTCTCTAAATTGATATTTTTCTCGGCTCTCAACAATGATATCTCTCTAAGATCAAGAATCAGCAGCAAAGTCCGAACCGACATTCGAAAACCTAATTAAACTACCAACAGCGGGAAGGGCAACATTGTTCACACTGGGGAAGGTGAGGTACCTCCATGAGGGTGAGGAGGAGGCGGCGGGCGGCGTCGCGGACAGGCTGCTTGGAGTCGCCGAGGCGGTCGACGACGGCGGGAACGAGGGGGTTGAAGTGGAGCTTGAGGTGGTCGCCGGAGAGGACGGCGGCGGAGGCGAGGATCTGGAGGGCGCCCTGGGAGACGCGGAAGTTGTTGTCGCGGAGGAGATCGAGGCAGCAGTCGACAAGGGAGGTGGTGTCGGAGGGGGAGAGGGACCGGCGGGAGGACTCGAGCAGTTGGTGGAGGCGCTCCACGCCGGCCATCCGCTCCTTTGTGTCCTTGGCCCGCGCCAGCTCTAGGGCCTCCTCCATCTCACTCAGATCTGGCCGCCGCGGTGGTGGTTGCGACTGGAACAAATTAAAGTGGACTTGAGATTGACAGGCAGACTAACTAATTTTGTGAGAGAGAGAGAGAGAGAGAGAGAAATTTTGAAGAGAGAGGTTTTAGTTAGCGCGTGCCCCCACCAAAAAAGAAGTTAGTGTGTGAGAGGAGGGGGAGATAGTTTCTTTTGGGTGGTGTTGTCGGGGGGTGGGGTCTGAGTGGGACTCGACACTCGGGTTGGCGCTTATTTACGCCAGTTTGCCACTGTGTAACTAACTGCTGCTGTTTTTTTTGTATCGGAAAAGTTGGGGCCGCTGTCTTATTTTTTTTTCTTTTAAACGGGATAGTAAATGGCCAGATGGCGCTTTGGTTAATTTTTTTGGCAAATTTCTATAGAGTTTGTTGAATTTGTTCAAATCACATTTAGAGTTCCTTATGTTCGAAAAATAATTATGCAGTCCTTTTATTATAAATAAGAGTTCACTGCAATGTCAAACTTTTAAGTATTATTAGTTAAACTTGTCATTTTTAGCAATGTAAAATTACTCATATGTCCTTACCTTTTCTCTTCCCGCCTTCCTCCCACAAGCATGAGCTCTAATCTCTATCACCGGGGTTTCAGGGGAATTCTATGGAGAAAAAAATTGACCTTTACATTGCTTGGATGATGAATTTTTGTCTTTTTTCTAATTGAGTCTACCAATGAGTTATATCCTTCCCCAATCGAGAAATAGAACGGACTAATCCTAATGTAAAGGGTCGATAAACTAAACGCCACTATTCTTGAACAACTTAGAGTCGGACCTTCTTTTCGCACTATTACAAATACAAAAAGAATGGGAAAAATTGGATTTCATTTTGAGTTTTTTAACCTTTGGAACTAAAGTTGTAGTTGGTCCATATGGGTCTTCTCTTTTGTTGTCTAGATTAAGCCGCAGTTAGCTTTTTGGTGGGTTCAACTTTCCAGTGAAATAACCTTGAAAATGTTTCGGTCTAAAGAGCTAGGCTTCAAGTTGGAGTTGGAAGATCGACGAGACTGAAGCGGAAGATGGTGGGTGGTGATGGCCAGAGATAATTTCTTTACGAATTTTCATATTTAGAACTTTTTTGTATTTTTATTTTTTTATCAAAAATGATGTATATTTGATTAAACATAAAAGATACGTTAGAATCTTCGTATCCAACCCAAAACTTTAAGGCAATGGGTTGGCAGATTTTTCACATTTATAAGCTTGCCCTCCACTCTTGCTCTAAGTGATGTGAGATTCTTAATATGCCCCTCCCAAACGAGACCCATCGGACCGAAAATTACACGGGCTTTGACTTCGCCAACGTACGATAAATGGGGGTCATGCAAGCACAATAATGGGCACAGGATCAACCCGCTCTGATACCATATTAGAATCGTCATATCTAGCCCAAAATCTTAAGGCAATGGGTTGGTGGATTTTTCACACTTATAAACTTGCCCCCACTCGTGTTTTAACCGACGTGAGATTCTCAACATGTCCCCTCAAACGAGACTTATTGGGTCGAAGATTGTACTAGTTTTGACTTTACCAAAGTGCGAGAAATGGGGATCGTGCGAGTTCAACAATGGGCACGGGATCAACCCGCTCTGATACCATGTTAGAATCTCCATATCCAACCCAAAACCTTAAGGCAATGGGTTTGTGGATTTTCCACACTTATAAACTAGCACATCCCACATCGATTAAAATACGGGTGGGGGCAAGTTTATAAGTGTAGAAAATTCACCAACCCGTTACCTTAAGATTTTGGATTGGATATGAAGATTCTAACATGGTATCATAGCAAGTTGATCTCGTGTCCATTGTTGAACTCGCACGACCCCATTTCTCACACTTTGGTGAAGTCAAGTCAAAGTCATTGCAATCTTCGACCTGTTGGGATGGCGAGAAATAGGAAAGACTTATTTCCTATTCCTATTCCTATTCTGACTAGGTTTTGGACTCCTAATCTGACCTAGATAGGTTACTTGTACACCAAGGGTTTGCCTCTATATAAAGGTATGTTACACTAAGGTTTTGTATTACTTTGTGACTTAGATCCATCAATAAAATTTTTTCTTTCTCACCGTGGACGTAGGCACTAGGCCGAACCATGTTATCTCTTGTGTCTGTGTTCTTTACACATTTTGTTCTCTAGTTGCTGAATTCATAACAATTGGTATCAAAGCTTGGGTTGGAGGATGACGGGCGGCGCGAAGTTTGCTCTTGTGAAGTTCGATGGTTCTTCGAATTTTGGGTTATGGCAAAGGCGTGTCAAGGATCTCCTCATGCAACAAGGGATGGTCATCGCGCTCTCGAAGAAGAAGCCCGAGAAGATGGAGGAGAAAGAATGGAAGGAGATGGGGGCCAAGGCGGTGGCGACAATTTGCTTGTGCTTGGCGGATGATGTGATGTATCACGTCATGGATGAGGAGTCACCAGCTGAGGTATGGAAGAAATTGGAGGCAAGGTATATATCTAAGTCTTTGTCGAACAAGCTTTATCTTAAGCAAAGATTGTACGGACTCAAGATGAAGGAAGGCTCGGATTTGAGCCAACACATTAATGGTTTCAGTCAACTTGTGAGCGACTTGAGAAAGGTTGATGTGAAGTTCGAGGAAGAAGACAAGGCATTGTTGTTGCTGAATTCTTTACCTGGCTCTTACGAAAATTTGGTTACAACTCTAACTTTGGGGAAGGAGTCCCTGGTATTGGAAGATATCACAAGTGCTCTGCTAGAGTTTCATCAAAGAAGGAAAATTGGCGATGAACAAGCAGAAGGGCTGGTTGTGAGGGGTAGCCATGGTAATCGTAGTGGAGTAAAAGATGGGAAGGGATCCAAGTCGTGGTCAAGGAGGTTCAAGAGAAATTGCTTCGAGTGCAGAGAAAAAGGGCACGTGAAGAAGGATTGTCCAAAAAGAACTCGGGATCGCGAGGAAAAAGGATCAGGTTCTGTGAATGTGGCCTCACATTCGGACGGGTCGGATAGTGATCTTCTTTCTATTTTGTCAAGTCCAAAGCATTCTGATTCCTGGATTTTGGATAGCGATTGCTCTTTCCACATGACGCCCAAGAGAGAGTGGTTTGACACCTACAAGTTCGTTGATTCAGGTATGGTGACTATGGGTGATGGTTCTACTTGCAGAATTGCTGGCATAGGTGATATCCAAATCAAGATGTGGGATGGTGTTGAGAAAAAATTGTATGGGGTTAGGCATGTTCCGAAGTTGGAGAGGAATTTGATCTTGTTAGGAGCCTTGGATTATAGTGGGTACAATTATAATATTGTAGGCGAGCTAATGGAGGTGGAGAAGGATGTTGTGGTGGTGATGAAGGGTAAAACGAATGCTAGGAACACCTACAGGTTAGTGGGGAACACGGTTGTAGATGGAGTCACATCGTTGGGTTTCGATAGAGGGGAGAAAAGCTCTTGTATGATGGAGTGAAAGCTTGACATGAATGGTTTCAGTAGAGTTCGGATTCGCGGAGACAAAGTTAGCAAGTTCTCGCTATGGTTGTCTAAAGAGACGTGCACATCAAAGGTGTTGGATAGGTTTTGCATTGGGCATGCAAAGCCATTGGTGACACCACGGGCGAATCGGGTATCTCACTCAAGGCCGAACAGTAGAGTTCGAGGTATGTCGAGGGTTCTACTTAGTAGAACAAAAGGTTGCCCTTTGTATGCTATGGCAAGTAGCATTAGTTTGAGGCAAAAAGGTCCAACGGAAGAGAGGTTCGAGGTTACGGAGCATAGGGTTGATCAAAAAATAGAGGGTACGTCTATTGGTCGCAAGGTTGCTTCAGAAAGTGGACTCGCTAGTTGGAGTTCGATGGAGGTTGGAGAGAATAGGCCAAGCAAGCTCAGAAGCTCGAGTTTGGGGGCTGGCTCCAAGTGATTGAACAAAAGGTGAAGAGAAAGTTGAGATGGTCTTATTGATGCAGTTATCTATGGTCCGAGATAGAATCGGTGGAGTCGGATTGATTTTGCAAGATCTCATGGTTCTTCACGGGGCGGTGTTTTGTCAAGGTGGAGTTTGTCGAAGTTCGGGTGGAGCTTCATGGTTCTTCCACGAGATGATTTCTCACCAACTTGGAGATTGTTGGGATGGCGAGAAATAGGAAAGTCTTATTTCCTATTCCTATTCCTATTCTAACTAGGTTTTGGACTCCTAATCTGACCTAGATAGGTTACTTGTACACTAAGGGTTTGCTTCTATATAAAGGCATGTTACCCTAAGATTTTGTATTACTTTGTGACTTGGATCCATCAATAAAAATTTTCCTTTCTCACCTTGGACGTAGGCACTAGGCTGAACCACGTTATCTCTTGTGTCCGTGTTCTTTGCGCGTTTTGTTCTCTAGTTGCTGAATTCATAACACGACCCGAGATGGGTCTCGTTTGAGGGGGCGTGTTGAGAATCTCACATCGGTTAAAACACGAATGGGGGACACGTTTATAAGTGTAGAAAATCTGCCAACCCATTACTTTAAGGTTTTGGGTTTGATATAAAGATTTTAACAAGATCTCATAATCAATTTTCAAACCCTAAAGATTATTTCAACAAACACAGTAGATCTTCAGAAAATTTGCCCTTTTTCCTTGTTATTTTAGGAATATTTACACCCTTGAAACCTGGTTGATTTAATGATGAATTTGGATCTTTTTTAACAACACTTGATTAGTAATTTTGTAAATAAAGTTGACATTGCTTCTACCACGTGGATTGCTTTCTCATACTGTATAATTATATAGTGCAAATTTATATTACATTCAAAATCATAATATATAGGTCTGCTACTACTCAATTATGTATTAATCGTTATTTACGAATTAATTATTAGCTTGTATAACTTACCGTCACCATATACATCACATGATTTAGTGGTGAATTCATTTTTCAATGGAACAGTAAATTTATTATATTTTCCAGTTAAGAGGGACACTTACCTCGCTTTATCAAGTGAATATTAGCTGGGTTCCACCCAGCCCAACCATGGGTCAGCCTGAACATAGAGCATTCATAACGTCATATTTAATTAATTAGTTGGTCCCTACCATTCATTCCCCTAACCTCTTTAATAGATTTAAATGGCTGATTACATTACAGGCATATTGCCACTTGATGAGCTCCCACCTAATCCACAAATACTTAAATTAATTAACAATGATATTTTATTTTAACGTAAAAATTTTGGGTTCGAGTTATTGAAAACGTAAGTAGTGTTAAATACTTGTCAAAAAGAATTTTGCCACCTTATTAAAATTTCACACAACTCAAATTTAAATTAGTCGATACAGTAGTATCTTTTTATGAACTGGTCTCAAAAAATAGGCAACAAGAGCGCCATCTTTTATTGGTCCTTGTGTTGTGTATGCACTCTATTTCTGTCCATGCATCGAGATCAAAAAAGGAAAAAAATTATGGAATTATTACCACGAAGGTCCAAAGTTTGACAAGAAGTTGAACCAAGAAGTAACAAGACATTGTCGGTTCACAGGTCACTAAATCCATCATCATGTAAATGTTGTTATTCGATAATAAGAGAAGCTTATTGGGAAAAGATAAGCTTAAAAATCGGATATCATTGAACATGGAAAAAACAAATGAAAAGCTAACTTCATGACAAAGCCAGCTCACCAACCCGGCTTTTTGGAAAATGAATTATGGAAAAGGAGGGTGACACGGCAATAAAGAAAACATAAAGATTATATGTTGGTTAGCTTAATTTTTTGTTTTTTTAGAAAACATAGACATAGAGAAGACTGGATAGAGTAGGGACTAAATAAAATTTGTCCCCAAGTTACGACTACACATGCAAACTAATATCACTTTACAGACAAACCAATATCACTACACATGTCTTGACCAAAAAAATATCAATACACATGCAAACAAATATCACTACACATGCAAATCAATATCCAATATCATTATACATGCAAATCATTATCTATTTACTCTCTATGGATGGGAACTAGCCTAGTTCCCACCAAATCTGCCCGCGACACAAAGAGTTCAATATTTCTTCAATATTTCGTTCGAGATTGAGGGTGTGTTTAAAAATTGTACCGTACTGTTGTCAGCATTGTGCTGAAACTAGAGGTGCTACAATTTTAGAATTTTTTATTACGGTTCTGATACCATTTTTCCCTTTATTTCATTTCAGGAGTCGCAAGAGGATGGATACTTGTAAGTTTAATTTTTGGTAAAAAATTTACGAAACAAAAAATTAGAACTTTATAATCAGAGATTCTGGAATTATGATCGCAGGTTTCCAGGAGTCGCAAGAGGATGGATAGTTGTAAGTTTATTTTTTGGTAAAAAATTTACGAAACAAAAAATTAGAACTTTGTAATCGGAAATTCTGAAATTATGATCGTAGGTTTTGGTAATCAAATTTGAAACTTATTTTAATGTTCTAAATATAATTATCCCTTTGTGTTCACCTAAGTTCTTTTTTTTAGAATGTGTTCACCAAGTTCTTAAACAAGACAAAGTGGGCGTGCAAGTACACATCAGCTTGAGTGGTCTCGGATTCAGTGAGAACAAGTTTTGTTCTCACCGATGGGGACTAACACAAACCAATATCATTATACATACAAATCAATATCATTTCACATGCAAACTAATATTATTTTATATGTAAACCAGTATCATGCAAACCAATATCACTTCACATGCAAACCAATATCACCTGATAGGTTATTGACAATCAGATTTAAAGACAATCAAATATGACGATCCAAATTTAGTCCCCTCCGCATGTACATCTTTTATGTAGTCCTCACTGAATCTGAAACCATCTTGAGCGGCCGAGCACAATTATAAATAGCTAGGTGATGCCTAAGAATTTAACTCCTAAAAAAAAGTGATGGCTAAGAAGGCCCAAATCCCAATGCGCGTTGTCGGGGTTTCAGGCAATGTTTTTAAAAAAACCGGAGGGTGACCCGAACGACGTGATTAAGATTTTTTTCTTTTTATGTTAATAATTATTGTCCACTTCTTTAACAATTTAGCAAAAAATTGACAAAATGTTAAATAAGTTTAAATATTCATCACAATTGTTGATTTTTTTGGCAGTTGGTACTAGTGCGGATGTCCTCTTTTGTAACACATCACTTTTCTTTGCAGTGAAATTGCGAGTTTGACATTTTTTTACGAGATTGATTTTGACTATCAAATAATTCAAAAATGAAAATGGTTTGTCCACGGGATGATTTTTTGCTAAGGTAGAGATTGTTGAGTTTGGCGAGGAATAAGTAAAAGAGGAATTATTTTTCTATTTTATTTCAGACTCCTAATTTGACCTAAATAGATTACTTGATGTACAAGGGTTTGCCTCTATATAAAGGCATGTTATCCAAGAGTTTTGTATAGTTTTGCGACTCAGATCCATCAATAAAAGTTCTCTTTTCTCCCAGTCGATGTAGGCATTAGGCCGAACTACGTAATCTCTTGTGTCGTATTCTTTTTCACATTTTGTTCTCTAAGTTGCTGAATTCTTAACAAGTGGTATCAAGAGCTAAGGTTGGAGGATGTCAGATAGCACGAAGTTTGCTCTTGTGAAGTTTGATGGTTCATTGAATTTTGGGTTATGGCAAAAGCGTGCCTAGGATCTCCTCGTACAACAAAGGATGGTCATCGCGCTCTCGGAGAAGAAGCCTGAAAGGAAGGTTATTTACACCCCTCTTGTAATAAAGAGTAAGTAAGGGATCATCGTCCCACAATGACTAAATTCTAGGCTACAAATACGACTCGATCACTAGTTTAGGACTACAAGTAATAAATTTGTCAATTCCAAACACGAGTTGGTTACTACAACGACTAACTAAAAGATGATTTTAATAATAAAGGAAATAGTGGGCTTGGTACCAATGACACCTAGATAACCAAATGGCATATGGGGTTTATTAAGTTCATGTTATGGTTCGGGTATTTCTAAAGTAACTAATCAATGCTCCCGCTATTAATTAGTCTAAATCGATCATGAATTAAACTTAGTTAAACTAATCGTACTCTTGTGACTAATTAGCTACCTAATCCAATTAATTACTAATTATAACCATCACCCTTTGGACAACTAACCACCTAATGAGATCCATCATCAAAAGGTAACTAATTAACTAGTTAAATAGTCCATCAATCCTAACTCCTCTCAGTGATTAGCATTAATTACGATCATAATCAAGATGATCAAGCAAGATTAAGTATTAAACTCATTAACTAGTTCACAAACCTTAGCATTTTAACTCCACTAGACCATAGGCTAAGTAGATATCATCAAGGCACCTAACCCACTAATCAACTACTCACACATATCAACTACACAACTAAACACATCCATTAAACAAAGCAAGTAAAGCATGAACATAAAAGAGAGGGTTAGAGAAAGCTCAAGATGATCTTCAAGCTTCCAAAAGTTCTCCTTTCAGTTCTCTACAAGCTCCAACAATGGTGAGCCAGGTTTCCCTTCCAAAAGAGAGAGAGAGTGGAGTTGGCGAGTGTTTTTGGAAAAATATCTAAGTTGTCTAAAAGTTCTAAGTTGGCTTGCAAGGAAAGCCAATGGCTATTTATACAAAAAATTTCAACTCAAACAAACTAAACTATTCCTAAAGTTCCAGCCAAGTAATGTAATACCCAATAATGTGAAATATATTTAGTTAGGTTTAATCAAATTTGTTAAGTTATTCGATAAGATAATATATTATGTTAGAAAATAATAATGCAAATTAGCAATTAGGTTATTCTGGAAATGAAATTAAGTATATTGTGCATTTTCCATGTGAGCATTATGATGTGACATTATGACTTGTAAGAGTTTGGTTAATTGGGCCCAGATGGGGCACTGTATATATTTGATTCGTTAAAATGTATGGATTTGATTGATATGAAAGTCGATATGATATGGTTGCCTACGGCGGGCAGACCTATTTGGCCGATGAGGTTGGTCTGATATAATATATATGGTTGCCTACGGTGAGCATAACTATTTGGCCGATAAGGTTGGTCTGATATGATATGGTTGCCTACGGCGGGCAGAAGTTTTTAGCCGATAAAGTTGGTCTGATATGATATGGTTGCCTACGGCGGGCAAAACTATTTGGCCGATGAGGTTGGTCTGATATGACATGGTTGCCTACGACGAGCAGAACTATTTAGCCGATGAGGTTGGTCTGATATGACATGGTTGTCTACGGCGGGCAGAACTATTTGGCCGAGGAGGTTGGTTGATGATGGTGCCTTTGAGATATGGTATTCTCGTGTTGGAGAGGGAGTAACATGATTTAGATTTTGCTGAATGAATATCCAGTGCTGTGATTTGATTTTGGAATTATGTGTTCACGTGTCAAATTACGTGACGGTATGGGATGTTGCGTAGTTTGCTCATGTTTCTGTGCTTTTGTGATTATATGATATATTTGGTCATCTCGTAAGTATGATTTTATGATACTTTACTCGTATGCATAATTCAAATGCCATGTTAGTTATATGCATGGGTTAGATATATTTATACATTTAGTGGCTAAATAAATTACGATGCATATGTTATTTGTTTACTAGGTGTTCCAAAACACTCACCCCCTTCTCACCAATTTTGCAGGAACTCGTACACGAGTTGTATTAGTTCGGAGATCTACTATGATTGTACCAAGTCCACTTTGTTCTTCAAGACTTGCATCAAGGTCTCCATTTTGTATTTTGCTCCTTGATCTAGAAGCTCCGTAGTTACATAGTTTAATTTGATCTTGGAAAAAGAATGTATGAATAGGTATAAAAAAGAAAAGCTTGGCTTATATTTTGTAAATTTGGAATATGAAATTAAATATCATTAAGTTTTAAATTTTATATTTAAAGAATAATTATTATAAATTCTGAATACATTTGAGGTTGGCTAGATTTCTGTATGATTAAAGGAGTTGAAGTCTAGCGCCGGTCACCGACCACCGATTTGGGTCGTGACAAGGAAAGCCATGGACAATCCCGAAATGGGCCCAAAATGGTTCATGAATTCCGGCCCATCTCGGCTAGGCAAGTTCTCAGATTTGAAGCTTAATTTTGGACGCATGTTTTACCCTCTTAGACTCCGAATTTGAAGAAGACCATTAGAGATAAAGTTGTAGTCACGGATGTCTTCTTTCCAGAACTGCCTACTTGTCTCTATAGAACTTCGTATGCAAAATTTATCTTCATTTGAGTCACTCGAGGTCAGCCTATCCAATATCGTCGAGGTCCTTATCGTGCACCATTCTTCCTCCTCGCATCTCCACAAAGTCTCCTAGCAATAAACACGAACAAAATACAATAAAAATTACAAGAACTACACTAAAATATTCAAAGCAAGAAATATGACATTACATCAATACATAACAAACAAAAATACTAGAAACAACAGAAAACCAACACTAAAACATACATAGATGATATAGTGTTTTCGCACTCATCAAAGCCCGAGAAGATGGAGGAGCAAGAGTGGGAAGAGTTGAAGGCCAAGGCAGTAGCTTGTGCTTGGTGGATGATGAGGAGCCACCAGCTGGGTTGTGAAAGAAGATCCAAGTCGGAGTCAAAGACGTTCAATGGAAGTGGTTTTAAGTGCGGAGAAGGGCACATGGAGGAGACTATTCAAGACGAACTAGGGATCAAAATAATGAGGAGGGATCGACATCCACAACCATGGCCACATATTCAGACGGGTCGGATGGTGACTGACTTTCTGCCCCATCAAGTCCAATCCATTCTGGTAATCTCTTTTGGTTAGGGACCTTGGATTATAACAGTGATAGTTATAAAAGTATGCTAATGAAGGTGGAGAAGGATGCGATGGTAGGGATGAAAGGTAAAAGAGAATATCTACAGGTTAGTGAGGCACATTATTGTAGGTGGAGTCACATCAATGTGTCTGAAGGAGTTGGCAAAAGCTCAGGTCATATGAGGTTGGTTCGTATGAGGGAGCAAAGGCTTGACATGGATGGTTTGAGTGCAGTTGGAATTCGTGGAGATATGGATAACAAGCTAAGGTTGTATCGTGGAGGCATGGTTGGCAAGGTGCCATAGTTATCTCGGAGAAGCTTTGTTAGCTGAGCCCCGCTATAGTTGTCTAAAGGTACATGCACGTCAAAGATGTTGGGTAGGTTTTGCATGGGAAATACGAAGCCATTGGTAGCACCACGGGCGAATCAGATATCTCACTCAAGGCCGAACAGTAAAATTCGTGATATGTCGAGGGTTCTACTTAGTAGAACAAAAGGTTGCCCATTGTATGCTATGACATGTAGCATTGGTTTGAGGCAAAAAGATCCAGCGGAAAAGCAGTTCGAGGTTGTGGAGCATGGGGTTGACCGAAAAATAGAGAGCGCATCTATTGGTCACAAGGTTGCTTCAGCAGGTGGACTTGTTAGTTGGGGTTCAATGAAAGTTGGAGGGAAGACCTCAAGCAAGCTCGAAAGTTGCTCGAGCTTGGGGGCTAACTCCAAGTGATTAAACAAAATGAGGTGAGAAAGTTGAGATGGTCTTATTGATGGTGGTTATCTATGGTCTGAGGTGGAGTTGGTAGAGTCGGATTGGTCGTCAAGGTGGAGTTTTGTTGAAGTTCGGATGGAACTTCATAATTTTTCCACAGAATTATTTTTCGCCAAGGTGGAGATATGTTGAGTTTGGCGAGGAATAAGTAAAAGAGGTAATTATTTTTCTGTTTTGTTTCGGACTCCTAATTCAACCTAAATATATTACTTGATGTACAAGGGTTTGCCTCTATATAAAGACATGTTACCCAAGAGTTTTGTATAGCTTTGTGACTCGGATCAATCAATAAAAGTTCTTCTTTCTCTCAGTGGATGTAGGCATTAGGCCGAATCACGTAATCTCTTGTGTCATATTTTTTTGCGCGTTTTGTTCTCTAAGTTGCTAAATTCTTAACAAGAAATGATGAATGTTGGCTTCTTGGTGGAGGAGCTTTGGGTGGCCGTGAGGCCGAAGGTTTTGTCGTTAATGGAGAGTGTGGTTCAGAGGGAGGAGATCGCAGTTTTGGTCGGGAAAATCCTGGTTGACAACGTTGGAGCTCGAATTAGATGTAGAGTCAAAGAATTGAAGGAGAGTGCAGATGAACCTCTAATGGAAGGTGTTGGTTCATCTTTCCTTGCTTTCTCTAGTTTGGCTAATGAGATTTGTAAGAAGAGTGATAATGTCATATAATTTAATCAAGCAGATTATGTAGAATATTATATCTGATTGTTTACCGCTCGATGTCCATAGGAGTTGAATATGTTGTATGATGATGAATTATTAAATTCTGAATTGTGAAAGTGTTGTTCTATATTTTATTTTATCTAGAGGAGAAAAAAACGTGGCAAAATTAAATTCTGTTGATTGTGATTTCACATTTTTTGAGATATAATTATGTACTTTCAAAACGATCTTTTGAATCTTATGATTACAACTTTTTGGTACTTAGAGACTCGGGGAGCTCTTCGAACCAATTTTGATTATGTACCTAAAAACGTCACACAGTTTGTGGCTAATGTAGCGTGCCACGTCCAACTTTTTTAATTCGGTTGTCAATGTGATTTGACACGAAATTAATTAGAAAAAAATACGCTTAGGTCCCTGTATTTCTAAAATCTATGCTGACGTCCCCCGTGTTTGGTTTTAGAAACTCTCGGGTCCCTCGCTGACGTCATCGGTCATTTTTTTATTTTTTGTCTATTAAATGATGGATATTCCCTTAAAGAAAAATAAAACAAAAATATTCTTCTTCAACCTCTCAACAACAATAACACCATGAACACCGACCTTGAAACAAGAACAAACTAACAAAATCCAAGAACACCACATTAAACATCATAAAACACTAATTGCAAATCCAAAATGAGATATGCTCCTCAAACCCAAAACGTGCTTGTCCATGGTAGCGGCCCCGAGATCTGCCAGATGCGAGACTGACAAGGGTAGGTGAATTGCTGCTGTCGACGAGGGGAAGTTGGTCTTGGCCTTGGCCCCGCGCAACGAACGTGCATCTTCTTCCACGGGTCCCTGATCTTCGTCGCGTTCTCGCCTCTATGGCTGCCTGAAACCCTAGGGAGGTGGTCGAGCTCGGGAGAACTCATGGTGGAAATTGAAGTCCGGGGTGGGAGCGAAGGAACATGCAGCCAGGCGGGAGCAGAGGGACGCGAGTCGGGAGATCTGCGGGTAGAAATCAAAGTCTGGGGAGGGAGCGGAGGGACATGCGGCCAGGCGGGAGCGAAAGAAGCAGAGCCGGGAGCGGAACCATGGCGGTTGAATAGAGACGATGGTTGACAGGAGAGATAGGGTTGAACGACCGACGATGGTTGACAGGAGAGAGAGGGTTGACAGGAGAGAGAGGGTTGAACGGCCGACGATGATGAATGATTGAATTAAGTTCTTGTCGGCTCTCTCCTTGGGGAAATAATATGATAGGATTACGAGCACCAGCTCTTCTAGAGTTTTTTGACTTTATAATTACCTCAGAGTATGGAGGTCAAGTTGTTGAAGATGAGGATTGAGAGGATGGTGAATTTTGACTTTTTGGTTTGATTTTCTGGTTTGGGGTCGAATGTTCTTGAAGGTTCATGAGGTTGAAGATGATGAATTTTGTATTTTGTTTTTGTTTAAGGGTATTTTGGTTATTTTCATGACAAAAAAAGGTGCTGATGTCAGTTAGGGACCCGAGAGTATCTAAAACCAAAGTCGGGGACAACAACATGTATTTTGGAAACCTAAGGACCAGAGAGGGAGAAAAACTAAACTATAGAGATGTGAGTGTAATTTTCTCAATTAATTATCCTTTGTCAAACACCTCTCTCTCTCTCCCCCATCTCTTCTTCCTCCTATCATCTCTCTAATTCATGAAACCTTTGCACTCCCTCGGTATAAAAGGTGTTCGTCCTTGGGCAACTACTTTTTGTGACTGCATGCTAGAAGCTATGGTGTTAGAGGAACAACATGGTGTTTCATACGGGCATTACCATGAGGCACCCACCCCCTTCCATCATCCTCACAGTGGCAAAAGAGTTTGCTCAAGTCCTTACGGATTGGATTACTCCACTCCCCCCGACAAGAGATCCTAGTTTCATGGAAACAACTGCCGGAGGACTTTGTCAAGTTCAACACCGATAGTGCTTCGTTGGGCAACTCTGGCTTGGTTGGCGCAGGTGGAGTTATTTGTGACCGAGGAGGGTTCTGGATTTGCGACTTCACAAAGGGCATTGACCATTGTACCTGTACGTCCTTAGTTCTAGAGCTCCGTGTGCTCATTTCTGGCTTAAAGATGACTTGGGAGTGCACATTCATTGCATGTGGTGGTTGACTTATCGCTGGCCATACTTTGCGTCAAACATAATACTGCACGTGAACATCTTAAAACTAGCTCGAGACTGGGAGATCCAATACAACATACCTGAAAAGAGAGAAATATGTCCTCATGACGTGATTTTGATTTTATTGTTTTTGATGTGTCATCCTGTATGTACTTGTATCTGAAAGATCTAAAATGGATCGATCTATCTGGTTGTACTCTAGTATTTTCGCTCATCAATGAAGGTTAAGCCACATAACTTATAAAAAAACGAAAAGAAACAGTGCTCATTAAATGAGAACTGCAAAAAAAACCCGCAAAAGGGGGAGACGAAAAGAAAACAATAACAAAAAAATTTGGGAAAAAGCAGGTAAGCAGTTATTGACACGCGACCAAGCGCCATCATTAACACGACGAAAATAGGAAAAGCTTTCGTTGCCAATCAATTAACCACCCTCCCCCGGCTCTCCGCATCCAACCCCCACCCGAAACGACGCCGTCGAGGAGCGCCGGCTAGGTGGAGCGCGAAACGGCTACTCGAAAAGCTAAATAAGCAAAGGGAGAGAAAAGAGGGGGAAGGAAGAATGAGGAGGAGGAACTGCTGCCACGTGTCGCTGGCGTTCGTCCTGAAGCTCCTAAACTACCTGCAGGCGTTCGTAGGGGTGTCCATCATCCTCTACTCGGTGTGGATGCTGGACGAGTGGGCCCACCGCGTTCCCGTCTCCCCGCCCCCGTTTCCCGCTCCCTCTCCATCTTCCTCCTCCGCCACGCTTCTCCGCTCCTCCGTCTACGCCTCGCTCCTCCCCCTCGGCTTCGATTTCGATTCCCTTAGGGATATGCTTCCCGCCCCATGGTACTTTCCGCTTCTCTCTTTTTACCTCTCCTTGGGCAGTTAGCGATTGTTTAGAAACGGTTATTATTGAATTTCGTTAACATACGGTCTTAGATTATTGGATCACCCCCTTAGATTTATGTTTTTGAATGCAATTTTGAAGCTGGTACGCTGCTGTTGGCTCGAAATCGTGTCTTCGGATGTTGAATTCGGATTATTTATGGCATATTTCGTGGATTTGTCAGGTCGTTAACGAGGAACTGTGTTTTTATGGCAGGTTCATATATTCTTTCATGGGAGTTGGTATTATACTGTGCTTTGTTACGCTTATTGGTTGCATAGCGGCTGAATCTATTCACGGATGTTGCCTCTGCTTCGTATCCTTCGGAGTCTTTGAAATGCCTCTGCATTTTCGTTCTCCTATATTTTTCCTAGTCCGTGTATCTTTGCATTGTTTTTAGTTGAAGTGTGAGTTAAGAATGTCTGGTAAACCAAGATTCTTGTCCCGTGCTGTCCAAGTTACAGTGTTTTATTGAGGGGATTATGCAGAAGAAATGATAGTTGGGAGACTCTTCGTTCCACATCTTTATTGTTAGAGAAATAGCTGAGCATAAATATGAGAATATTATTTGCATGACTTTACATTTTGTCTCTTTCCTTCACCTATGAAACACCAGTATACTATTGTTAAAACTGCGCTAATCCTGTTAGAAGTGGCTCTGGTTGCATTCATCGCAATTGATCAGCATTGGGAGCAGGTGATCTTTGATCCTTTTCTCACTCGTATCAAGAACTGACCGTATGCTTTTTTGGCATGAAAAATTTCTTGACTACATTTTCAACAGGATCTCCCATTTGATCCAACTGGAGAACTTGAGAACCTAAGATCCTTCATTGAAAAAAATGTTGAGATATGCAAATGGATTGGCATCACCGTCATTTCTATCCAGGTCTTGTATGATCCTTTCACCCTCTTTTCGTTCATTAGCTTATGAATCAATAGTTCTAATTTTGCCATCGAACAAGAAATCTATTATAAATGAGAAAAATATCTCATTGACTGGAGCTACTCATCCTTCTCACAAACAGATATGTGAGTGTAGCACAGGCAGTCTCCCTGCGTATACCACACGGCTGCATACTTATTTTAAATTTTAACTAAGAGCCTTCATGATAGTGGTTTTAAGCACGATCTTGTCTCTCTCATCCACCAATGTTTTTTATCCAAGGCAGGGTTGGAACTGGGTTGTACTTCATCCCAATAATCATGATACCGGATTACCATTCATGGGAGCCTATGCTGCAAATCATTGCTGTAGTTTTTGTTTGAAGTTGTTTCTCCAATCCTTCTTTCTTCTACTATCTTATTTTTCAGGCCCTAGCCCTACTGCTAGCAATGGTTTTACGAGGCATGGTTGCTCCACGAAGAACTGATCTAGAAGACGAGGACGAGTATGAGAGTGTTAGAGGAAGAACACGGGAGCCACTTTTAAATCATGCCATCTCAACATCTGGCTCAGCCACTTTGTCGGATGTTTGGAGTTCAAGGATGAGAGAAAAGGTATCTTTCTTTAGAAACATATCCTTGTAGATCAAGGTACCCAGATTTGTAGTGTGTGAAATTAGTTCATCTGTTGTCCTCTTGAATGAAGATCTCTTGAGTCCTTCAGAAAAAATTATATGCTGAGGAACCTGTTGCTTTCTTATTAGCAACTTACCACTTCCTTCCTTCGATAAATTCGGTACACTATTAACTTAATCCAAGGAAATGGCCTGCTGGAAGACACAAGGATAATTGTTTCTCTTGATGTTCACATATGGGATATCCCATTGCACAAATTTTTTTTTTAAAAAGCATTGCACAATTTGTTGTGAACTCAGTAAGGGATTTGTTAACAAAAAAAAAGACTATTAATGCTCATAATGTGTCAGGTTAAACTAAGATTATTCTCGAGTTACTATTCATGTATTTCTGTATGGATATTTGCCAATGTTATAGAGTGAAAACAATGTGGTAATACCAGTACGCAGCTTGTTATTTTCAACTGAAAGTATCCATGGCTTTGGAAGTTCTTTTCGGTTCTTGAAACTGCATTATCTTTGCGAAAACATCTCTTAAGATTGTCAATCAGCTAGTTGGCTATGTTCAGTTGTGCGTGCTATTTTGTCTAGAAAATAAACTTGCATTATCTTTGCGAAAACATCTCTTAAGATTGTCAATCAACTAGTTGGCTATGTTCAGTTGTGCCTGCTATTTTGTCTAGAAAATAAACTGGTAAAAAGTCTGCAACCAACCTATAGGGCCGGTATCTTTGAACTTGAATAATGACGGTCTCTAGCAGACATTCAACTTGGTTCTCTGCCAGCTCAAGAGTGAGATGTGCTAGGCAGGAAGAACGAGCTTCAATCTGAGTGCTGTTTTCATTTTGAAGAGCTCTCTATTACCATACTCTGTGCAACACTATTTCTGAAGGCTTCCTGATTTTCTAATTGCAGTACGGGTTGAACAGCGGTGAGAAATACAATCTATTGAATCAGAATGCATCTGCAAGCATGAGAACCAGGTAATGCAGGTCGGAGAATTGATGCATCTCTCAACACGTACAAGAAAAAGGCCGATCAGAGCCTCCTGTCAAAACCATATGACTAGCCAGCTTATGCCTTGATTGATTCACCTGGTGCGAATTCCCAGCTTTCTGGTGATAATGTCTAATGTATAGTTCCATCCCATGGTGTCTTGTTATTTAGTACGTGGCGTTTGTGCCTGCCTTGTTTGTATAGGCTTCAGTTCAGCTCTGTGATTAAGAATGATGGTGTTGCTCGCTCGTTGTTATCTTCTAATCAAATATTCTCTGTAAATTTCCCAGCAATATCAATTGATTGCATATATTTCTGGGTTGTCTCTAAAAAGCTGCATCAAAGATGTAGTCTCCGGAAAACTTTTGTCTATATGAAATTGAAATGATTCATCTTATTCAGAAGAAAAGCTTTTCTGGTTACTGTTAACTTTTGTCTTATAGACTAACAACTTTTTTAATTCAACCTCTCGTGATGCCAATTCGAGTAAACCATAAAAAGGAGGAGCCGAGATCGTTTTCTTGTTCCAGAGATGACACAGCTTTGTTGCATCCATCGGCTGCTCTTATGTCTCGAGATTGAAGAAGCTACGTACCAAACGGCTCGAGAATAAATGGACACAACCCTTCAGCTCACGAGATTCCTGCTTGGGCCTCGCTCGGTATCTCCCTTGTTTCTGAGCTATTTTTTTAAACATTGTTTATACCGATGTCAGTATCTCTAGTCCAAAGTAGTTCAAAGTCAACACTAACGAAAATTCATTTGAACAAGTTTTGAATTGAAACTTGCGGAATCTATAAAATATTATTAGAAAAGATATTTTTAAATAGGATCAGATATTATTTGCCCAGTTCAAGTCTCAACTTGGATAACCGGAAATTTGATAAGAGTGCACCAACAATTGTGCAATAAAAATCGACAAATCCAATATGATGTGACCATACTAGAATTAATATTATATCACATCCATCACCTAATCTTCTTCTAATTGTGCTATATCACATCCACTAGTAACCAAAGTTTGAATTTGGACGAATTGAAATTATGAAAACTATGTTTCGTATTCGAGTTCATCAAACCGATGAACTCGAACACCGATTTAGATTCGTATGAACTGGTTGGAATCTGAATTTTGACGGTCGAATCAGATTCAATTCATGGTCGCTCTGGGTCCACATGTATCGACCCAATTTGTAAATAGAATATCTTAAAATAATAATATTATTTTTTTCCTGGAAGCCGTTTTTTAATAAAAATTGATAATTCATAAGATAAGAATATAGAGTTCTCTAAAACTTACTGTTGTTTATTAAAACATCGGTGCCTAAAAAACAAGAACGTCGTAAAAAATGACCGACCAAATTTGCCTTAAAAAAGATGACGGAAATGAATAAGAAAATATATTGATTTTGTACGAGTGAGAAAAAAAGATTGATTGGGTTAAAAAGAAAAGAATGAGTCGGAGAACAATAAACGAACAAATGAGACTGATTGCAAAGAAAAAATGACATTCCATAGAAGGCCACAAAGCATAAGAAGTGAGACTGAGATCGTAGTGAACGGTGAAATTTTTTTTTTCCCCGCAAGCAATGAGCTCGGTACATTATGATTGTTTTTCAATTTTTTTGAAAGGTAGATTTTTTAATATTAAACTCGTAATAAATCGTAATTGACAATTTTAGGCTGTAATCCTAATCATGGTTTCTTTGATTCAATTTCATTTTACAATTATTTCTAAATCGTAACTAACGACTATCTAAGGGTAATTAGCAGTTTTGTAATCGTTATTAGGGATGGGACTGACCTTTTTCCCTGCTTTCTGGACAGTTATGCATTGTTGGAACTGAGGAATGGTTCGGCAGTTACCGTAACTCAATTATTTGGTACAGCTCCTTCTAGAAAAAATTATTTGGTACAGCTTGTATAAGTATAATGTGAGAGGTCCCATAAATATTATATAAAATTAGTAAATCCCTCCTCCCTGCTAAAATAAAAAAGTTCCTCCTGACTACTGGAGGGATAATTGCTGATCTCCTCCGGAAAAAGCAATGAGTCAACAATGAGACGATAAATCTGCAGCCGTGTAGGGCTTGTTCCTTTTTTTTTTTTTGATTTTGCGGCTTTCGTCGGTTTGGTACACACCCCTCGCCTCATATTTACGTAAGCATATGAAAATTTTAAACCAAGTCACGTAAACAAAATCATTTTTTTTGGTGAGAAAGGAGGGGCAAATCACCCCTATATATAAAAATAATGACAAAATATAACTTACTTTGTGCAGGGTCCCCTCTCGACCTCTTGTGAGATTGCTGTAAAATTGCATAAGTCACTGGCTTTGCCTTGTATTTAGATGTGCTTATATAGCATTACAGCCTAGGTTCGATGAGAACTAGGGTTTTACAAAGTCACCTATTAGGACTACAAGTCTATTCTAGACATTCCTTATCAATAGGATTCTATATAAATCTGAACGATAAAACTTGATAAGGCAAGGTAATATTAACATATCTAACACTCCCCTTTCAAGTTGGATCTTGTAAGTTTCGAACACCCATCTTATCAACAAATTTTCAGAAGCGATCGAGGCCCAATGCTTTGGTGAATAAGTCCGCCAGCTGGTGTTCCGTAGATATCTTGCGAGGCTGAACTTCAAGCGATTGGAAACGCTATCGAACGAAATAACAGATTCTGAGTGATATGTAGGGCAGCTTGATTGTCACAATATAAGGGAGTAGGTCCACGTTGGGGAGCACCAAGATCATAAAATAACAAACGTAACCAAAGAACCTCACTGACCGTTAGTGTCATAGCTCGGTACTCGGCTTCGGCGGAGGATCGCGCAACGATATTCTGCTTCTTGGACCTCTATGAAATTGGTGACCCTCCGAAAGTAATAAAATACCCAGTTCGTGAACGCCTAGTCATCGGACATCCACCCCAATCAGCGTCATTGTACGCCACCAGATTGAAAGACTGTAAGTTGTTGAGGAGAATGCCCTGGCCCGCAGTGGTTTTCAGATAGTGGACCAATCGAGTAGCAGCATCTATGTGCGGTTGTCTGGGATCATTGACAAACTGTGAAAGGACGTTGACAGCATATGAGATATCAGGTCGGGTGACTGGGAGGTACATCAACCTCCCAACTAGCCGTCGATATGAGGAAGGTTTCAAGACGGCATCCCCAGAGTCTTGCAACCGATGGTTTTGCTCCATTGGAAAACCACAAGGACGTGAGCCCCTTTTCCCACACTCCTTAACAATATCGAGTGTATATTTGTGTTGGCTTAGCACCAAACCTTCAATGGTTCGAGCTACTTCAATACCCAAGAAATACTTGATGTTGCCGAGATCTTTGATCCCAAATTGCCTGTCAAGCCGTGCCTTTGTTAGACCAAGCATCCGCTCATTATTTCCCACAAGTATAACTCACATAGACTAGTAAACAAAGCACCGGTGATCCTTCACGATGACGAAAAAGTGTGTGATCAGCCTTGAAATGCCGATATTGCATCTCTAATAATACACTGGCAAGTTTACTATACCAATTCCGCGATGCTTGTTTCAGTCCATAGAGGGATTTTCGTAGACGACGAACACGTCTATCTCCTGGTCTGGCAAAACCCTGAGGTACAAACATATAAACCTCTCCATGCAAGTCTCCATGCAAAAAAACATTGTCAACATCGAGTTGGATCACCCAACCTTGCTTCACCGCGAAGGCCAATAGACAACGGAAAGTGACCAACTTGGCAACTGGTGCAAAAGTGTCATGATAATCAAGGCCTTCAATCTGCTTGAAACCTTAGGCAACCAAGCGGGCTTTATATCGTTCAACCTCACCACTCGGTTTAAATTTTACTTTATAGACCCACTTCGAATCTACAACATGTTTGCCGGGAGGCAGTCTTTTGAGAGTCCATGTGCCATTATTCTCCAGCGTAGCAATTTCTCGCTTCATAGTGATGAGTGTGAAAACATTCATTGTTTGCGTATGTTTTAGCATTGAATTCCTATCATTTCTAGTAGGTTTACGTGTTATTTGATGTTAATATCTCTTATTTCGTATTATGTTAGTTTTCGTGTAACCTCTTAATTTTTATTGTGTTTCTTTCATGTTTATTGCTAGAAGCCCTTGTGAGATGAGAGGGAGGATGTTGGTGCACCATTGGTTCGTGTTGAAGTCTATCGGAGTAGCCTAAAAGATTGACGCTTGATCGGGCACTCGAAGATGTGGGCGAGTTTGACCTCCTGTAACTTAAATGTAGATAACTTTCTCATCCGAAGACCGATGAAGGCAAACTCAGTGGCTCCGGAAAGAAGACATCCTGGGCTACACATTTGTCTCTAATGGGCTTCTTCAAATTCGAAGCCCAAAAGGGATAAAAATCACGTCCAAAGTCGAGCGTTAATTCTGCCAGCAATCTGTACAAATTTGGCCGAAAATTCAAGGACCATTATGGACCATGATTGCCTTTCTTTCTTTCACATGGCTGGGAACTTGAGTGCCTTGTATAAATAATTCTCCTTGGTGCTCCTTGTTGGAAAGAAGAGCTTTCCACCTCCAAAGTGGAGCTTTCCACCTCCAAAGTGCTTTCCACCATCAAAAGAAAGGCTTTCCAACTCAAAAGAGAGAATATTCATCCATCCACCTTCTCTTTTGATGGATGAGTGGAGAAAAAGCTCTAATCTCATTCACTATAAATAGAGGAGGGAATTGCTCTCAAAGGGATATCTAGTTTTTGAAGAATAGAGTTGGAGATTGAGAGTTGTGAGGAATACCAAGGAGGAGCATCATTGGAGGAATGCTAGAAGGAAGCTTGAAGAAGGATGCTTGAGGAAGCTCTTGACCACATCTTGAGTTTTCTCTATCTCTCTCTTTAATGTTATTTTCTATCATGTTCTTGTATAAGTTTTCTTCTTGTAAGAATATGACTTGTGAGTAGTTTTCCTTGTGAGTACGATGCTTTAATTATGTGATTACTTATCTATGTTGGGTTATGGTTTGATCAACTTTCGTAGTAGTTGTCAATTGATGATCGTAATGCTTAATCTAACTTGATCACTTAGATTATGATGTTAGTTGATGATAGTGGACCGAAAGGCATTAAATTCAATGGAAGGATCAATTGACATATTCTTAGGTATTAATGAGACATCTTGATACTAAGGGATAACCCACGAGGAGTTAACTTTATAATTGAGTTTAGCTTAGTTCACGATCTAATTAATGAGCGAAAGCGTTAGTTGGTATTCGTGAACTATTCTAGCTTAGTTTTATCGGCCTAATGAGCGAAAGCGTTAGGAGGATGCATTAGAACACTCCGGGTACTAGTTAGAACTTCATAAATAACCATGATCTTGACATAGATAGGTAGTCCATAAAAGCATCGTGCTCTCTTTATTTCATTAAGTACAAACCGTCTTTCTACATTTCTTAATTTACTTATTGTCTTGCAACCTCATATCATTCTTTACTTTACGAACTTGTTTCAATTTGGCTACATACGATTGATTGTTTCAATTTTCATGTTCTATCTCTCTCAGTTCAAGAACCTTACTTATACACTATACTATTTGTTTGTGCGTTAAAATTGCTTGTCAATTTTGCGTACGTCAAATTGGCGCCGTCGACACGGAACTGAGATTTTAGGACATAAAACCAAAAGTAATTGGTTTTGTGTACAGCATATTTGCTGATTTTGTGCACTCGCTTTTGCGAGTCTCTTTAGTGCATGCCAAGAACCCGGAGTGCAGGACGTGACCCTGACACAAACGCCTTACCTGAGGTTGACATCAAAATACTTGAAAGGAGAATTAGGCGTGAAAGGAGAGACCAATCCAGATCCATGGCGCAAAATCAGAATGATAATGACGAGGCGACCCAAGCTCTTTATGACGCTACTTTGGAAGCAACCCAAGCCCTTGCAGGTGCGCCACGAAGAAGGACCCTGCTGGAATCATCTGTTCCTACATGGAATGGGAATCCTAATGGGTTGCAACAACCACCGATAGGAGCCCACTCATTCCAGATCCCAGCAGCCATTGTGGGATTACTGCAAAATTCTGTCCAGTTTTACGGATTACCGAGTGAAGATCCTCAAGACCATCTTTCTCGATTCGAGGATATATGCAATATCATGAAGTTTCAAGGAATAGATGATGACGTCTTGAAGCTACGTCTCTTCCACTTCTCTCTGAAGGATCGAGCTCGTGTATGGTACAACAAGTTGAAAGGAGAGACAATAAGGAGTTGGACAGACTTGGCCCATGCTTTCCTACGAAAGTTCTTCTCCATGGCCAAGTCGGCCAAACTCTTGCAAGAAATCAACACCTTTGTCCAAAGAGATGGGGAGAGCATCTATGAAGCTTGGGAGAGATTCACAGATCTCCAAGGAGCTTTCCCTCAACATGGTATATCACAGGAGAACCTCATGAAGATCTTCTACAATGGGTTAGATGGCCCATCTCGTGATCATATTGATGCCTCATCTCAAGGGGTGTTTTTAAGGAATACTGCTGACGAAGCCACTCGTTTGATGGAGGAGATGGCAGAAGTCAATGGCATGTGGCCAAAGGAGCGTGCCAGAATACCACACAGAGGAGCAACCCGAGGGATACTGGAAGTGGATAGCAACACCAAGCTCGAAGCCAGGCTTGAGGCCCTTACCAGAAGATTTGAAGATCTGGCTAAAAGCAAGGAAAAGATAGTTGCAGTGCAAGATGTTTGTGAACTTTGCAAAGAAAAGCATCCCACCAACGACTGTCCAGTATTGGAAGAAATTCAAGCTGTCGCTGATAGGCAACCAGGAGGGTTAGGTTACTCCAACCAAAGTCAACCAAATTTCTCTCGATTTGGAAGGCAGTCATACAACACTGGCACTCAGCAAGAGCCTAGAAAACCATATGTGGGAGATCAAGTCAAAATAATGGGAGATAAGATCGACCAGTTGGTGGGCGACCAAGTCAATGTCTTCGCAAAGATCGACCAGCTAGTTGGAGTAGTCCAGCAGTCTATTCAGCAACAATCCATAACTGTGCAGCGGATGGATCGTTGTGAAGTTCGACAGCAAGAGATTGAGACATTCCTCAAAGGGCAGGCAACACAACTCAAAAAGATGGAAATTGAACTTGGAAACTTAGCTGCAGCAAATACTCGACGACCGATAGGTTCACTGCCAAGCAACACAGAGGCTAACCCAAGAGGAGATGTCAAAGCTGTTACTCTAAGAAGTGGCAAGGAGATCGAAGGAGCCTCTACGACATCCAAAGAGAAGGAGAAAGTGAAGGAGAAAGAGAAGGAAGAAGAGCTAGTTCAGCCCATTGAAGAAGAGGAATTTTATGTTCCTCCACCACCAAGCATTCCACCTCCACCGTTTCCTCAACGACTCAAGAAGAAACCAATGGAAGATAAAAGATTCATTGGTTTTATTGAAAAGATGAAGGGTATTCAGATAAGTGTCTCTTTCTTGGAGATGCTTGATCAAATGCCGCATTATGCCAAATTCCTCAAAGGACTCCTCACCAATAAGAAGAAGTGGGACAAAGAAGAAACGATATCTCTAACCGTCAATTGCAGCTCACTCATCTCCAAGGATTTGCCGGCTAAGCTTAAGGATCCAGGGAGTTTTACTATCCCTTGTTTTATTGGTGATGTTGAATTTCCTAAGTGCTTGTGTGATCTTGGTGCCAGCATTAACCTCATGCCGTTAACTATCTTCAGGCAACTAGGACTTGGAGACCTTAAGCCAACAGAGATGCGTCTTCAGCTGGCAGACCAGACTGTCAAGAGACCACATGGAATTGCGGAGGATGTGCTAGTCAAATTCGAGCAATTCTATGTTCCAGCAGATTTTGTAGTCTTGGACTTTGACCCAGACAAGAATTGTCCTCTTCTCCTAGGAAGGCCATTCCTCAACACCAGCCGTGCCTTAATCGATGTCAATGGAGGGAAGCTAACTCTACGTGTTGGGGAAGAAACAATAGAGTACCAAATGGCCAAAGCAATGCAGCACCACCGCGATGATGAAGATTGCCTGCGCATCGATACGATGCCCGATGAAATGCTTTATTCTGAAGAACAGTGGAGCTGGTCTTTGACAGAGGAAGAAGAGGCAGAAACCCTTGAACAAGTGCACGAAGTTGAAGAGGCCGAAGAAAATGAAGAAGTAGACAAAGAGGAGGAAAAATTGGAGCTAGCATTTTACAAGGGGGCTCCTACGCTACCATCCACTGTTAAAGCCCCCGCTGTGGAGCTGAAAGAGTTACCTCCTCACTTGCGATATGCTTTCTTAAGAGAAGGAGGAAGGCTGCCAATAATTATCTCCAACAAGCTTACTCCGGAGCAAGAAGAGCAAGTTCTTACACTGGTGAACAAAAGAATCAAGGCCATGGGATGGCAAATTTCTGATATCCATGGAATTAGCTCTGACATTGTGATGCACCGCATCAACATAGAGGAAGGGTCAAAGCCCAGGGCCGATCGTCAACGAAGACTAAATCCAAACATGAGAGAGGTTGTGAAAAAAGAGGTAATCAAACTTCTCGATGCTGGAATTATTTATCCTATTTCAGATAGCGAATGGGTGAGCCCTGTCCAATGTGTGCCCAAGAAAGGAGGTATGACGGTGCAAACTAATGAGGAAGGGGAACTCATCTCAACAAGAGTAGTTACTGGGTGGCGTGTATGCATCGACTATAGAAAACTCAATGCCGCTACTCGGAAGGATCACTTTCCTCTTCCCTTTATTGATCAAATGTTGGAGCGTATTGCTGGACATGCCTACTACTGCTTCCTAGATGGTTATTGCGGGTATAATCAGGTACTCATCTATCCTGGAGACCAAGATAAGACTACTTTCACTTGTCCTTTTGGCACTTTTGCATACAGGAGAATGCCTTTTGGTCTGTGCAATGCTCCTGCCACTTTTCAACGGTGCATGATGGCAATCTTTTGGGGGATGAATGAAGACATCATGGAGGTTTTCATGGATGATTTCTCTGTCTTTGGAGATTCATTTGAATGTTGCCTCCACAACTTGGATAGAGTACTCAAGAGATGCGAAGAGAAGAAGCTCGTGCTTAATTGGGAGAAATGTCATTTTATGGTGGAAGAAGGCATAGTATTGGGTCACAAGATCTCAAAGGCTGGAATTGAAGTTGATCGTGCCAAGACCGAGGCGATCGAAAAAATGCAACCACCGACGACGGTAAAGGGCATCCGCGCATTCCTAGGACATGCAGGGTTTTATCGACGCTTTATAAAGAAATTCTCTTCTATTGCAAAACCCTTGACTAACCTCTTGAATAAGGATGTCACCTTTGAGTTTGATGATTCTTGTCTAAGTGCTTTCAGGACACTCCAAGAAGCATTGGTCACCGCTCCAATTATTACTTCACCATCGTGGGACCTCCCATTTGAGCTTATGTGCGATGCAAGCAATGATGTCTTGGGTTGTGTCCTCGGACAACGAAAGGAAGGGCGACTGCATGTCATCTATTATGCAAGTCGTGTTCTCGCTGGAGCACAACTTAACTACACCACCACGGAAAAAGAGCTACTTGCGGTGGTGTATGCTTGCGACAAATTCAGGCCTTACTTGTTAGGCTCTAAAGTCATCATCTACACCGACCACGCAGCCTTGAGGTACCTCTTTGCTAAACAAGATGCAAAACCCCGACTTATCCGTTGGATTTTACTTTTGCAGGAATTTGATCTAGTGATTAAGGATAAGAAGGGCACGGAGAACGTGGTCGCAGATCACTTGTCCCGCTTGGAGTACAACGATGGAATGGAAAAGGAAGGAAGGATTCTCGAATACTTCCCAGATGAAGCTTTGTTCTATGTCCAAGCAGTGGCGCCTCCTTGGTACGCAGATTTTGCCAACTATTTGGTGAGTGAAGTCATGCCCGAAGACTTGAGCTACCCTCAGAGAAAGAAGTTCCTCAGTGATGTGCGTTTCTATGTGTGGGATGAGCCATATCTATTCAGGAGATGTGTGGATGGCCTTCTACGACGATGTATTCCAGACGAGGAAATACCATCTATTCTCCAAGAGTGTCATGGATCAGTTTACGCTGGACACTTCGGAGCATCAAGAACAGCTTCACGAGTTCTTGAGTGTGGGTTCTATTGGCCTACAATTTTCAAAGATGCAAGAGCATTCACTGAGCATTGTGATCGTTGTCAACGAACATGTAATATTTCTCGACGAGATGAAATGCCCCAGTCTGGTATTCTAGAGGTTGAGCTGTTTGATGTGTGGGGGATCGACTTCATGGGTCCTTTCCCTCCCTCTAAAAGTAACAAGTACATCATTGTCGGAGTCGACTACGTATCCAAATGGGTAGAGGCATGGGCTACTCCAACAAACGATGCCAAGGTGGTCTTACGATTCCTCAAGCAGCTCTTCGCCCGATTCGGTGTTCCTCGTGCAATCATCAGTGATGGCGGTTCACACTTCTGCAACCAACCTTTTGCCACGCTTCTCCGGCGCTATGGAGTCACTCATAAGGTTGCCACACCTTATCATCCTCAAACCAGTGGACAAGTTGAAGTATCTAATAGGGAGCTGAAGAAAATTCTAGAAAAGACAGTGAGCTCAGCCCGAAAAGATTGGTCGGGTAAGCTTGATGATGCCTTATGGGCTTACCGCACTGCTTTCAAAACCCCTATAGGCACAACACCATATCGCCTGGTCTACGGCAAGGCGTGTCACCTCCCAGTGGAGCTTGAACACCGAGCATTTTGGGCAATCAAGACATTGAACTACGACTACAAGCTCGCGGGAGAACGCCGGGTGCTGCAACTCCAAGAACTCGAGGAACTCCGCTCAAGTGCCTTTGAAAGTGCACGACTCTACAAAGACACCACCAAAAAGAGGCACGACGCTCGTATTGGAGCCAAGGACTTTCGAGTTGGTCAACAAGTACTCCTCTATAATTCGCGCTTGAAGCTGTTCCCCGGAAAATTAAAATCAAGATGGAGCGGGCCATTCGAGATTGTCAATGCCGGCCCTCATGGAGCCATTGAAGTGAAGAATCTGGAGGGCCAAACATTCAAAGTCAATGGCCAGCGGTGCAAGCTATACCTAGGGAGCAAGATGGAGCGCGCTCGAGAAGTACAAACTTTGCTCCCTCCATCCGCACCTTAGCCTCAGGGAGTAGTCCACTTCTCTTTGTTTTACTTTATTTTTATTTTCATTTGTGTTATTTAATGTGATGTTTCGTTTTGTGTGTTGCCCCCACATTGAGGACAATGTGTCATTTAAGTGTGGGGGTGAGAGGTTCCACATAGAAATGATTTGATGAGTATAGCATAATTTTTTCAAAATTTGACCCCCCTCAAAATTATTAAACTTATGTTAGAAGATTGCCACATACCTAGTTAGGGATTGAACTCGAGCACTAAGATTAGAAACTTGTAAAAACTTCACCCTCGGTTGTTTAGACTTGTGGTCTCACTATGTAGATTTGACTAGAGGGTTGACGAGTGACCTTGTGAGGAACTTTGAGCCGAAGGAGGAGACAACCGTCTTCATTTATTCATGAGGTGCCTACTTGAGTTCGGTTGATTGAGGTATCCGACTAGTACTTGACATAGTCTTTGTCGTGTGTGCGTTAGTGGGATGACGGGGGCAAATTTCTTTGACATTAAGCCCAGAGCTGTAAAGATGAAAATCCCTTGAATCCATTGCTTTAACCCATTGAGCCTAGCCATTCTTTGATCATATTATATGTAAGCCAACTTTAAGCCTTATACCTACTATCCTCCCGACTTTTGGTCATTTGATCCGTGGACGCATAGGTTGGGGATAATATGTATTGGGATTAGTTGAAAACTTGGTGTTGATATGGGCTTAATCTGTTTGTGATTTGGATAATTGAGAGCAAAAAAAAAAAAAAAAAAATCGAGTTGTTGCCTAGTAAATGTCAAGTTTGTGAAAAAAAAATGAAAAAAAAAAGAAAAGAAGAAGAAGAAAAGAAATGAAAAGTGGTGAAAAAGAGAAGTAAAAAAATGGAATAAGGCATGAATAAGATGGCATGACTCGATCTACACGGTCTTAGGAAATGGGTGAATTGGGGAGTGTGCTTGAATTATTTATGGTGAGGATGTTTAGAATAGACGAGTGACTAGTTTGCATTTGTACAATGTCCTCGGATTGGGTGGTTTAACTACTATCCAGATATTTTATCTCACCTGTACCTCAGCCCCATTACAACCCGAATGAAAGTCCCCCTGATCATAAGCAATCTCACGACTTTGAGACATTGTTGAGTAGGACGTCGGATACTTTGAAAAAAATCGGCCATGTACGTGAGAGATAGGAAGTTAACCAATTACAAATTGCGAGCGAAAAATTTCCGAACCGCTGAGTGGTCAACCTTCTAGTGTATTTTACATAGTGTTAATACTTGGTTAAATAATCTAGAGGTGAGATGTCTACCGGTTCTTACTTTTTGTGTTTTGGTTAATGAACTAGCTAGGTTATAGGGTGATCTGTTGATGTGAGTTTGAGATTTTGAGGGGAGTTAAATTTTGAATTAATCATGCCAAGTCTTTCCCTTATTGCGTTTTGATTTCTCTTGTGATGTTGTTTAGTATTCCATGGTTGAGTTTGCTTGAGGACAAGCAATGATTCAAGTATGGGGGTGTGATGAGTGTGAAAACATTCATTGTTTGCGTATGTTTTAGCATTGAATTCCTATCATTTCTAGTAGGTTTACGTGTTATTTGATGTTAATATCTCTTATTTCGTATTATGTTAGTTTTCGTGTAACCTCTTAATTTTTATTGTGTTTCTTTCATGTTTATTGCTAGAAGCCCTTGTGAGATGAGAGGGAGGATGTTGGTGCACCATTGGTTCGTGTTGAAGTCTATCGGAGTAGCCTAAAAGATTGACGCTTGATCGGGCACTCGAAGATGTGGGCGAGTTTGACCTCCTGTAACTTAAATGTAGATAACTTTCTCATCCGACGACCGATGAAGGCAAACTCAGTGGCTCCGGAAAGAAGACATCCTGGGCTACACATTTGTCTCTAATGGGCTTCTTCAAATTCGAAGCCCAAAAGGGATAAAAATCACGTCCAAAGTCGAGCGTTAATTCTGCCAGCAATCTGTACAAATTTGGCCGAAAATTCAAGGACCATTATGGACCATGATTGCCTTTCTTTCTTTCACATGGCTGGGAACTTGAGTGCCTTGTATAAATAATTCTCCTTGGTGCTCCTTGTTGGAAAGAAGAGCTTTCCACCTCCAAAGTGGAGCTTTCCACCTCCAAAGTGCTTTCCACCATCAAAAGAAAGGCTTTCCAACTCAAAAGAGAGAATATTCATCCATCCACCTTCTCTTTTGATGGATGAGTGGAGAAAAAGCTCTAATCTCATTCACTATAAATAGAGGAGGGAATTGCTCTCAAAGGGATATCTAGTTTTTGAAGAATAGAGTTGGAGATTGAGAGTTGTGAGGAATACCAAGGAGGAGCACCATTGGAGGAATGCTAGAAGGAAGCTTGAAGAAGGATGCTTGAGGAAGCTCTTGACCACATCTTGAGTTTTCTCTATCTCTCTCTTTAATGTTATTTTCTATCATGTTCTTGTATAAGTTTTCTTCTTGTAAGAATATGACTTGTGAGTAGTTTTCCTTGTGAGTACGATGCTTTAATTATGTGATTACTTATCTATGTTGGGTTATGGTTTGATCAACTTTCGTAGTAGTTGTCAATTGATGATCGTAATGCTTAATCTAACTTGATCACTTAGATTATGATGTTAGTTGATGATAGTGGACCGAAAGGCATTAAATTCAATGGAAGGATCAATTGACATATTCTTAGGTATTAATGAGACATCTTGATACTAAGGGATAACCCACGAGGAGTTAACTTTATAATTGAGTTTAGCTTAGTTCACGATCTAATTAATGAGCGAAAGCGTTAGTTGGTATTCGTGAACTATTCTAGCTTAGTTTTATCGGCCTAATGAGCGAAAGCGTTAGGAGGATGCATTAGAACACTCCGGGTACTAGTTAGAACTTCATAAATAACCATGATCTTGACATAGATAGGTAGTCCATAAAAGCATCGTGCTCTCTTTATTTCATTAAGTACAAACCGTCTTTCTACATTTCTTAATTTACTTATTGTCTTGCAACCTCATATCATTCTTTACTTTACGAACTTGTTTCAATTTGGCTACATACGATTGATTGTTTCAATTTTCATGTTCTATCTCTCTCAGTTCAAGAACCTTACTTATACACTATACTATTTGTTTGTGCGTTAAAATTGCTTGTCAATTTTGCGTACGTCACATAGCTTGCTGCCAGCACTTCTGTTTAGCTGCTTCTTCAAATGTTCTAGGCTCAGTTTTCTCAACAACTGCTGCTAGAAAAGCACGATGAACAGGGGCAAATTTTGAATAGCTGACAAAGTTGGATATAGGATATACCTGTGAAGATCCCGACGAAGGAGTAGACGAAGATGGGCTAATCAAAGAAGGTGGCATTGTGACTTCATAGTTACTGAGATATCTTGGTTGCTTGGTGGCACGTTGACTTCGTCAAGGTTCAACATTGCTTACAGGGTTGGTGGCCTCTTCCAAATTGCTATCCGATGGTGAGGATGCAATCGGTGGAATAACATCATCAGATGTCGATACAGCCTCTGGAGTGTCAGCGTCTGCAATAGTCACTAGCTCATCTGGAGCTGATGACGAGTGAAAGTTAGACTCGCCAGTTCGTGTACTTTCCCTTTGCAAAGTTGGAACTGTTTCATCTTGGTATGGATAGCGGTGCTCAAAGAATATTACATCGCGGTAGATGATGAACTTCTTGCTTGTCATATCATAGACTTTGTACCCCTTTTGGTTACTAGGATAACCGAGGAAAATACATGGTTGACTGCGAGAGTCAAATTTTGACTCCCGATTGGATTTGTGAGCATATGCCAAACAACTAAAAACCCGTAGATGATTGTATGCTGGAGGTCGGCCAAAAAGAACTTCATACGGTGTTTTGTGATTAAGTACTCGCGAGGGCAAGTGGTTTATGATATGGGTGGCTGTCAGGATACACTCCTCCCAAAACTGTAGAGGCAAGTGAGCTTGAAAATGGAGTGCCCGAGCCATCTCCAAGATGTGCATGTGTTTTCTCTCTATGACGACATTTTATTGTAGAGTGTAGGGGCAAGAGGTTTGGTAGGTCATCCCTCTAATTGCATAATGCACTAGCAATTCGCTAGAGCTGAACTACAATCCGTTGTCCAATCGTACGCACTTAACTTTCTTTCCAAATTGACACTCTACCATGGCACAAAAATTGATCAGATTGGAATACACTTCAGACTTATATTTCATGAGATAAGTCCATACTCCATGGCTGAAATCGTCCACGACAGTAAGAAAGTAATGAGCACCCACATATGAGGCAACCTTGTACGGCCCCCAAATGTCACAATGGATGAGTTCAAAATAAGTAGTTGTCTTTATTGAACTTGAAGGAAACATATCTCTAGTATGTTTTGCAAGAATGCAAGGTTCACAACTAGGAAGATTATGACTAGAAGGATAGTAACTAATAGCAGAAATATGCTGCATGGTCTCTCTCGAAGTATGCCCGAGATGCCTATGCCACCTTTCGAAGCTGTCCGGAGAACGAGTCAACAATGCCACCCCTTCCGTCAAGTCTTCGAAGTGATATAGCCCATCACGTAGTCTACCCACTCCAATCAGGGTCCTCGTAGGTAAGTCATGTATCACACAAAAACTTGGCAAAAAAGTCAGTATACAGTTGTTCTCCTTCGTCAAACGACTGACTGATAATAGGTTGCATTTAAAACTTGGAATAAATAGCACGTGAGGAAGAGACATAGTGCATGTCAATTGAACAGTCCCTGCTCCATTGATAGGCATAGATTCTCCATTGGGAATCTTGACAAAAGGATGTGCAACATTGGGCATATAATCAGATAACCATTCTCGATGACAGGTAATGTGTTCCGATGCTCCGGAATCAATAACCCAAGATTTTGAAAAGAAAGTGTTACCAGCCATATTTGCCAATGGTTCATTCAAAGAGGAGCCTGATGGTGTGTCACATTTAATGCCAAAATGTTGAACCATAAGATTAAACTGGTCTGCTGTAAAACCTGGAATGGGGCTGCTCTCAGTTGCACCTTGAATATTAGTCTTCACTTGGGCAGCCTTCGGAGCAGGTCGAGGGTTATTGCTGCCCGGACCACGATCTTTACCGTTCCCATCTCGTACAGGTCTTCGATTCCAGTCAGTCGGATAGCCAATGAGCTCGAAATAGCCTTCCTCCATGTGTCCGTTCTTTTCACAGTGATTACAGCGAAGTCTAGTGCCTCTACTTTTTGACTTATTTGTCGAAGTACTTCATTTGGTCTGATTCTGCTGGTTCTGAAATACTTGAAAAATAGCAGCCTCGCCAGTGGTTCGGCGAGAGTTGCTCACTACACGCTGCTGCTCATCTTCGGAGATGATGTGATAGGCACTCCCTAAGGTTGGCAACGGCTGTGAGCTTAATATTTGAGTCTTTACGGTGCTAAAAACACCGTCTAGCTCCATTAAGAAATCGTACAATTGGTCCTTTGCACGCATGTTTGATGCCTGCTTCATCAGTCCGCATGTACAGTTAGTGCAAAAATACTTGGGTAATAGATTTATCGACTGTACCTCATCCCACAACCCTTTAAGTTTGGTGTAGTAGGTGGAGACGGACGATCCATCTTGACGGAGCATTGTTATCTCTCTTCGTAGTTCATATGCTCTCGGAGCGCTTCCTTTCTCGAAGCGTTCTGAGATATCAGCCCAAATCTCATGAGCAAAATTTGCAAAGCGAATGCTGCTGCGAACCTCTTTCTCCATGGCACTTTTTAGCTATCCATTGACCATAGCATCAGCGCGTAGCCAAGGATTGAGATCAACAGATGTGGCCGATGGTCGGGGCAATGATCCATTGACAATTCTGATCTTGTTCTTTGCGTACAAGGCGTTGGACATGTCATTTTCCCATTCTCCGAAGTTGCCATTGCGAAGGGGATCAGCCACGAACACTTGACCAGGGTTGTCTGACGGGTGGATGTAATACGGTGAGGCAGGATCCGTATTGATGATCCCGTGGGACACAATATCACTACTCTCCTGCGACATTTAGTAGGATTGGGTTGGTGTGGCGGGTAGGCTAAGTTTTTGTAGCTCGTCTTTATACCAGGTTAGGCTCTGATACCATGTAGAATTGCATAAGTCACTAGCTTTGCCTTGTATTTAGATGTGCTTATATAGCATTACAGCCTAGGTACGATGAGAACTAGAATTTTACAAAGTCACCTATTAGGACTACAAGTCTATTCTAGACATTCTTTATCAGTAGGATCCTATACAAATCTGAACGATACAACTTAATAAGGCAAGGTAATATTAACATATCTAACACACCGTCGGCCTCGTCAAAACCCTATCACGAGAAAATCCAGTGAAAAAAATTCATGATAAGGAAAGAGTACATCGGAGAAAAAACATAACATCCCCGATATCGTCTAATATAAGTGTAAACAAAATCATTTTAATAATCAATCAGCCGGGAGATTCCAATCTATCCTCATAATTTTTCTTTTTTTCCAACGAAAAAATATAAATTTTCTTTTTTGGGTCTGCTCCCCTACATGATAGTTATACGTCGCTTTAGGACCATAAATCTATATTGGTTGTTAAAATAATTAGAAGAGCAGCCAGACAAAGAGAGCTACAATAATTTAGTATTATTTTCTTGCATGGTTAAGGTTTAGGGGTAGGAGTGAATTTATCCGAGTCGCTATCAGAGAACCACCGGAACAAATTAATTAAACTACCGGAAATGGTCCCTGGGAGAGAAAGATACTAACTATCCACCTAGCCATGCAGGAAAAAATAAAGTTTCTGCCAAGCAACAAGTCAGCTAGAATCTGATAACAAATTTAAATCTACGATGTTCACATAATATGTAAAAAATATTATTCCTTAAATAGTATTCGATAGTGACCAATTCTGAATATCAAATATTCACCAAAAAGTTAAGGGCTATGAAGCTTTATTTTAGGATAATTTTTTAATAATGTATTTTTATCTATAAGATTTGAATACAATCAGTTCTTTGTACCAACTCACATTCGTAAGCAACCACTTATTTTGTTATGTGATCATGTGGACTTTTCAAGATTCGTAAATTATTGGAACTACACCTATAATTACCATAATTACAGATTTATTAGTTGCTCATGAATTCCGTAATTTCCCTATTTAGTGGGAGGAAGCCATAGAGCTCAACTATTACAGACGAATTTATGGCGGGCAATTGGATGACATCTTCTCGAATTTTATATAAAGGGATGTAATTCATGGAATCAGCACGTGAATGCGATACATGAATGTGTACGTGTACATAACACACACGAAAGGCATACACACATGAACTTAGACGTTCAAATCTCTCTCTCAAAACCTCCGGACATTTAGGGTTGGAATCCAATCCTAATTTCTAATACATGAGCTATGACGAGTCAGTGACAAGCTTCCATTATAATCCTATGACAAATCAGTGACAAATTTGAAAAGATGAAGAATCATGTAAAGTGTGCGCTACAACGAGTATTTTATGCTATATGTCTTAATATGAATACGTTTGTATTCCAAATTTATGTCTATATTTATGTGAATTGTATGATTGAAATCCTTCATAAATGATAAAGAGGTACTGATCTCTTGTAATTTATTGTATAATCGAATTACGGGACCATCTTATGAATAGTAGCTTTTACTGCAATTATTATATTAGGTATGTTCAATTTATTGTGCTTCATGCAGCTCTGAGAGAACTTTTCCGTGCCCAACTTGTGCATGCTAATAATTGTTTGGAGTAACTTCACATTCGTAGATATGAAATTTGTACAAAACCTTACAAAATATTAATGGAAAGAAAATATTCAATTAAAGTATCGTGTTTCTATTTATTATTGAAAAGCAATTGTAGAAAAAAAAATAAAACCAAACAAGTGTCATGGATTAGAAAGAGTTTTGTATTCCTATCAAAATAAAGAAAGAGTTGTGAATGCTCATATGTAAAAAAAAACTTTCACCAACTACTTTAGATGAAATGATCATGGGTTATATTATTCAGAACAGGCAAATGTGTTAAAACTCGTTAGATAGAACTTTGCTGCTCTTTACGACTTGACCTGGCTCGAATTTAAATTATCTAAAAAGTATCCGAAGACAAATAATTTGGGAGAGGAGAGTAGTTCCCTTGAAAAACAAAGAAAAGAAAATAGAGTAGTGTATTTAACAACAACAAAAAATCTGCAGTGAATTAAAAACGTACTTTATTCAACCAGCACTGCAAGGGGGTAAAAGTAAAAAAAATAAAACACAGGTTAAAAAAGGGGGTAATTCTATCAGTACTAGCTAAAAAGTTAAATTCCATTAAAAAAATTACTGGCTCAGCAGTGCTGTGTGCGGCCAACTTGTGCATTCTATAATTGGTGCCCTCAAAACTGGCTCAGCAGTTGACTAATGCACAAATTACTGACACCTCCATGAACCGGAACCAAACCATCTGCGTTGGTACAAGTAGATTTGTATTTTGGAAATTTTGGGTTCAAATTTTATTAAAAATATTTTTGGAAATTTACTGCTAAAATAGAGTTTGATAATATTCGATTTTAAATAAGAGAGTTACAAAAAACTTCCCAACACCGGGAAAGCGAGGCAAAGAAAAACAAATAGAAAGAAGAACCGGGAAGTGAAGAGAAGAAGATGGCATTTCAAGTATTTTATTTCATGGCTCGTAATAATACAACGGATAATGTGACGGAGAGGGATATTAAATATCAGAGATTAAAAAACAAACCCACCAAGTGGGAATATTGCAGCATTAAATATAAACCAATGTGGATAGATGGGACTCGGGACCATTTCGCTGTTGGGAATCAAATACGCAAATAGACAAAGACAAATAGAGTGTTACATTTAATACCAACCAAGATGGGCAAAAGACATAATTGCCAGCCAGCTTCATGACACCCTCCTACTATCTGTCTTAATATCAACCACAGTCTCCTCCACAAGCTCATCAAGCAACTTGCATTGTATTTCCTTTCCTAAATTATCTAACTCAACTCTCACATTATCAACCCATCCTTTCCCTACCACTTCCTTGCTCAACACCTTCTCCACCACCAGGCTGTTGCTGTCCCCACTCTCCCCATAACTCCACCCCATCTCACCAACAAACCAATCCTTCATCTGGGCCCACAGGTAGTCCACCAGCATTGCTGACCCCGCCTCCGCGAAACTCCCGTCGCATGGATTCGTTACGATTTCCAGCAGCGCGGCGTTTACGCGGTCGAATACGAGCTTCCGGTACGACCGCATTTGTCGCCGTCTGGCGTCTTGCATGAGCTCTTTGTCGTCGAGGTTGGCGTACCTTTCCCGCAAGGACGGGTCTAACGGGCTCTCGGGTGAATGCCACCTGGCAAAGAATGAATCGGATTGCACCTTCACGTGGAGGCCGGCTTCTGATAATAAAGTTTCGATTAAGAACAGCCAGTCTGGTCCGTCTTCATCTGCTCCCGAAGAGACCGGAGAAGGCTTCGAAATGTGAACGGATGGATCCACGCAAGAATCGTCCCAGGACAGGGTCCGCGCTATTGATCCTATCGGGGGTGATTTTCCGATCAAATTAGACTTCGTAGTGATCTCTGGTCCTGCGACACAAAAAGAAAAACCTTGACTAACAAGATAGTGGAAGTGCAAGAAATGTTTTGAGAGCAAACAATGAATCAAACAAAAGATTATAGCTAAAGAATGATGGTTGTTGGGGAGGAAAAAAAATACTAACCCAGGCAGCCAGACTTGAAAAAGACAGAATGCTCCGGAATGATGCTGTCATCCTCAAACGGCGGTTCTAGAACTGAAATAGGACTCGGCTGATCTTGGCTTTCGGTTGAACTTCCAGTCATTTCAGGCTTCGCAACTGATATATCCGCCTAAAAGTTTGAGAAAATAAAGGATGCTTCTTTTCAGTATAAAGGATGTCGTTGTTGTTTGACAGTTCAAAAGTCTTGAGCAAAAAAGAAAGAATGAGAAATTTCCCGCAATGGTTGCTAGAATGTCATTTACTCCGGGATTATGCGAGGTAAAAGCTGGAAGAGCATACAGTGAATCACGAAGCAGTGACACCAACTGGGAACCCACCCTTTCCCTCACCGAAGTAGCAAATAATTCACAAGCAAGGGATTGATCATGGCAAGTTCAGCTCAATGATTATAACATACCACTGATGATCAAGAAAAAGGTGCAATATGTGTAGTGAACAAAAGAAACAGCAAAAGGGACTTCGAACGACTACCTCATGGGTTAATCTAGTGCCCATCTTGTCCATGTCAGCAGTTTTGCTTGATGAACCATTTAGAGCAGGAGCAGTACAGCCTACAAGGCCTTTGTTACCGCCACAGACGGAGACATCATTGCTGACCATCTCAGGAGGCGCTGATGGAGAAGCTTGTTCAGAGAAGGAAGCTTGAGGATCAGATTTGGACCGGGACATGCTAGATCTTTCTTTATTCGACTGTTTGCTCCGGGAGAAAAATAAGCTTGAGACTCTTCCCTTGAAGAACGATCTTGTGCTTTTTGCCTTGCTCAACTCGTCGGGGACCACTTGCTTCCCGGTATCAGGATCTGCGACTTCTGCATTGGTCTTTCCTCCAAAGCCCGTGGAAGACACTGGTAAGGATTTAGACCTCAGAAGACCTTTTGGGGAGCCGGCTGCACCTTCTACATTATCCACAATGCTAGTTAAGCAAGAAGTTAATGATTTCAACTCATGTTCCTTCTCAGAAACCTTCTCTTCAGGTCGCTCCAACTTCTTTGCGTCTGAAAGTGCAAGCATCTCCCCTAATGTACTTGAGCTTTTACGAGACTCCTTTTGTTCTTGAGAAACTGAATTGGATGACATCATTGCCCATCTTTCGGAAAGCCGCTTCTTTGCTTCTCTACAAACAGAAGACTCTGGAGAACATGATGCCCGACTGAACGAAGAATTTGAATAGGGGCTACCAAACTTATTGACATAGTCCCAGGAATGCCTTGAAACAGGTGACATGATTTCCGAATCACTGAGATTTCCAGTTATATACTCATTCTCTGATTTGACAAAGGAGCTATCATCACCATTATAGCCATTTGAAAACACAGAAGAAAGTAGAGTTTCATCCCTTCTATGACCCATCAGATTTTCACGCACATGCCTTGTGATTTCCTTTGCCACCTCTCTTGATTCTCGTGCTTCATCGCCTTCAGATTCATCAAATAGTTCCTCTTCTCGAACCACTCTTGGCGGGGAGGGAGGGGTTGAAACAACAGCCCTCATGTCATGAGTCTTTCCAGGGGTAGGCTTCAGTACTACTATTCGAGTCGGTTGAGAAAGATACTCATCAATTCTATGGTCAGCAAAAGCAGGAGAATAACACGGGATATTTCTGTCGCAACCAGGACCTTGGCTAACAACCGTCAGCTTCTCTGTCTTATCCCCTGTATATGGAGCTTTCTCAGAACCAACACTCTTGGAAGGTCTAAGAACAGTAATGCGCTTAGTTTCAGATGGTGGAGTCACGGTAGCCTGCATGTCATACAGATGATTGGAGAACATAGAATTTGATTCTTGCAGAAACTGAAGAAACAGATCTCTATTGGAACTTAAAACCTCTACTGCATCTACAAATTCCTTTGATTGACAACCCTTTTCATCTGTTGCCAAACGTTTAGCTTCTGTGAACTTTTGACGAATTAGAGCCATCCTTTTCTCATTTGGGCTCTCGGTGCACCGTCCTTTACGTGGTGAACTCTCTCTTACACTTTTCTTCTCCAATTCCTGCCAGATCTTGTAGACGTCCTTGAATTGATGCTCGTGGTAGCAATGACCATCATACTGCATTTGGTTGTCCACAAACCTACGATCTTGTTCCCAATTCTCATGTAATAGTCCGGAGTGGCTTAAAGAACGCCTTGAATACCTTTTTGAGAGACTTTTCTGTTCCATTAAATTAGACGGCTGAAGTGGGAGGGTATCAAGTCCCATCAACTTGGCCACTAAATTAGGAGAATTATTCTTAGGCTCAATTTCTTTGGACATTTCTTGAGCTATGAGCGTCTTCATGGGTGTCCCACTCCCTTTCTTGTTTGACGAGCTTCTTTTTAACTTGGAGATCATCAACAAATTGAACATAAAGTAACAGAACCAATCAGCATACTGTGTTTTGATATCATCCAAGAGAATAAGTCAAACAAGTTCTCCAGCAAAACTTAGTTTCTAGTTGGAACAATGTAAATTCCACCTAGGAAAGTTCTCAAATGTTATACCATTTTATCCTCGATTTGATCCCCGAAGTGTGTGCTTGACATCCTCGCCACATCTGATCGACTCCTTGCAAGAGGAAAACCTGGCAAACCACTCTCTAACGTCAACAAGGTAAGAGTACTTAAGATGATAGCAGACGACCAGCGTGATGAACATGATCTTAAAAGGAAAATTTCCACAAACAAATTATTGCTTTTAAAGAAGAAAAAAAACTACCAAATATCGTTAGGAAATGGAAGATTAGTTTTAGAGAACTAAAAAGGAGCAAGACCACTTAAAAGAGCTGTTAGGCTTCGAATCCCACGTAGCTACCACGAAATCAACATGATAGGGGGCAAATACAGGTTAATACCATCACGATGCGGTTTGTCAGTGAGCAGACGATTTGCAGCCACCCCATTGCTTAGGTCAAACAGGTTCACCATTCTGCCCAAGCATCCGGGAAACTGCGTCTGCGTATCCTGACCATTCTTCTTCTGGTCTCCATTCATACTCATTGCACCAGCTGTTAAGAGAGAAACTAGTTCATGAGTAAGCATCAATCTGTGAGAAAGCAGGATTCTTGTTTTGCTTCAGCAATATATAAGAAATCTCAAGGGGAAAACAACTTCAAAAAGGAAAATGGGCCTCAAGAAAATCCAACAAGCGCCAATCAACAACGAGGAATCCGAGATTCAAGCCTGAAGCAGTTAAAGTGAATCAGGAAAACCTCCCTCCTCCGGATTAAAGAGGGGAGAAGCAAAGCAAATGATCAGAATCGGCCCAACCTTAACCACCATCAAAACTGCATCATAAGATAACATCCAAAGACCCAACAATCTCCCGACAAGACCAAAGCATTACAAACAAAAGCCAAAACTAGTGAGACCCATTTTCTCTCTCCTCATCCCAAGCAAAACCCAGAGGCAAGAACTTATTTTGATGCCAAAGGAATGAACCCAAAAAAGACAAGACAACAAAAAAGCGAGACAGACACACAAAAGAACAGAAGAAAGAAGCCAAACCAAATTGGAGCAGAAAAGAGAGAACCAACCGTAAGCCATTGATTAACAGACATAAGGAACTAAAAAGAAAGTATCTTCCTTTACCTCTGAAGCTAACAGAAAGCAGAGCTCAACCTCTGCATATTCTTTTTAAAACTCTTCCTTTTGCCTCTCAATTGCTCACATCTTCACATTCTTATTTTTTTTTTCTTTTCAAAAAAGGATCAATCACTGCCACCAACCAAACAGCTGAAACTGATCCCCGAACAAAGGACTGTGCTTGGGAGGAAAAAAATTGCAAAATTCCAAACTTTTTGTTAAGCTATAGCGAGAAACGAGGGTGACCCAGATGAGAATTCTGGCTCCTTGTAGAAAAAAAGCTGTCCTTTTGCCAGAAAGTTTCTGTCTTGGGGCAGAGAGAGAGAGGAAAATGAGGATGGAGGGAGTGGGAGGTTAAACGGCGTCGCGAAGGAGATCGGCGGGAACCGGAGGTGGCAATGCGAGTAGAGAGAGAGGAGATAGAGAGGGAGTTACTGTGTAGTGGTAAGTGAGGAGAGAGGAGAGAAGAGGGGAGAGATTTTTTATTCTTTTTGGGTTATATCGGAGGCTTTTGGTAAACATGCACCTACTGGATGTCGGCCGTCGGGCTCGAAATGCGACTCATTTAATTGCGACTACCTCTCCCTTTCGATTTCTTTTTTTAGTTATAATTTTATAACGCTAATCTAGATATGAGTCGAGTAATAATATTTGAAAGATGATGAAAAAATTAACAATTATTTAATATTGTTATATTTCTAAATTCATAATTATTATCTCACTAAACATAGACAAACGCTCATCAATGTTTGGTGAATAGTATGATAATAGATTATGCCCCATTTTCTAGAGATAAGTGTGCCAATTCACATCCCGAATATCATCTAAAGTTTTAGGATTTAGATTAGCCCGACTAAATTTTATCGGAAAAAAACGAAAAACGAGCTCTTCTTCACGGTTCACACGCATAACCTGAGAGAGAGAGACGAGTAGATATATTGTTTTATTTATTATTCTTTTTTAGATATTATTTTGTTGATTATTGAGGCTGCCTGGAACAAGGGAAAAATATATTGATGTGTTAAATAATAGAAAAAATTGTCCTCAGTTTTTTGGAATTTGCTTAAATCACTATTTTACTCTCTATTATTTCAAAATCGAAACTTTAATCCCCTAGTTTGTTTTTATTGTACTCTTAGGTCCCTCGATCATGTCATCATTTGTAATATTTTTAAAATGACAATTATACCCTCGAACCCATCTTCAACCTTCGTCCGCCTCTTCTCCGGCCACGCTCGTGCAAAGGACCAAGCTCTGAATATATGTATTAACCATCCGGCCACGCTCGTGCAAGGTTCCTCTCGGCCGCGCTCGTGTAAGGGACCAAGCTCCTTAAATTTTTGGTCATATATGAGGGGGAATTGAAGGACATGTACCTTGAGGAAGTCTAGGGCGTCGCCATTGCCGGCGGGAGGGTCGGAGGAGGAGAAGGCGTCGAACTCATCGTCGGAGCTGTCGTTTCCGTTTGGGTTGAAGCAATTGCAACAGTGGCGACCTTTAAATGGCTTGTCGGTGGTCTCCTCCATTAGCTCTGGACCATGTTAGCCAAACACACTGAGGTCGGCTCAAACTTGGCGTCCTTTACCGCCGGGAATGACGGCTGCTCGTCGGCGACTGGCTTGTTTACGGAGGAGATCTTTAGCATGCTGGGGAACTGCCGGTCGAAGAGCCTCTTGAGGCGGGACTTCAGAACCGGCGGCTTGGCCGGCTCGGCTCGGCTCGGGACGCGGCAGAAGCGACCGCTGAGGCCACGCGAGAAACGGTCCTCGCCGTTAGACGAAGGTAGTACGCGAGAAACGCCAGTGGGTCGTCAAGAGGCCTCGGACGGCACCAGGCTGGAGTTGCGATGATACCGTGGAGTGACAGGGAAGAGTTGAGAGAAGGTTGAAGATGGGTCCCTTTTTGAAGGGTAAAATTATCTTTTTAGAAATATTAAAAATGCTGACATCAGCGAGGGACTTGAGAGTACTATAAAAGCAAATTAGGGGGATCCGAGTTTCGATTTTGAAACAAGAAGGAGTAAAACAGTGATTTAAACAAACTCCAGGGACCTGAGGACAATTTGCTCTAAATAATATATATGTGTGTGGTTACTTTAAATGAAAGAGAGAACGAGTGGGGAAGGGGAGGATAATGTGTTAGCTGATATTATATTAGAATTTGATATTACACGAAAATGATTGTATTGTTGGCTTGGGAGATTTTTCATTGGTGTCCCTTGACTCCTAGTTATTTAGAGATGTGGACCTTATTTTCCCACCAATTTAAGGGCTTTCCGACCCTCAACAAAAAATTAAGGGCTTTCCGATTTCCAAGCGCACCTACCGCTTGGGGGTCTGGATTGGGCACGGAATGCTCAGATTCCGAACTGTTCGGAATGAAGACACGCGGGGACTTTTTTGCAAACGCGCTAAAATTTCGGGACCAAAATGAAAAAAGCCACGCACAAACGCAGGCCGGATACAAATGCCATTATCACGTGACTGCGCATGCCAGTATCACATAACTGCGCATGCCACTATCACATAACTACGCATGCCAGTGTGACCTTTTTGCAAAAATGCTAAAATATGGGGGACCAAAATGAAAAAAACCACGCGCGCCATTATCATCAACGGGACTTGCCACTGTCACAAAATACACATGCCATTATCACATAACTGCGCTTGCCATTATCACATAACTGCACTTGCCATTATCACATAACTACGCTTGCCACTGCGGTCCCCCTTCACTCCAAACCGTACGGAATCGATTCCTTCACTCCGTGCTCAATCCAGACCCACCGCTTGGAGGTTGAAGAAAAAGTTGGTTACATATCAAAAATAAATTTTTTTTGAAATGGGTAAAAAATATACATATTTTTTTTTAATAGACAAAAAATTATACATATTTTCTAAATAAGTTTAAAAAAAATTATACATTGGCGCCTCGAGTGGAACCCACCCCTGCACATGTCAGAAAAAGCCTAGGCGCCTCCAAATAAACACTTTTTTTATAAAATAAAGAATTATTGACAAATATCCCAATACTTTAATTAATCAAAATATACTAACATTTTTAGTTACAATAGTATGAAATAATACAAACAATGGATAATTTAAAATTAAATGATTTTAATCTAACATTAGTTTAAAATAATTTATCGGAATTATATGTAATTATATTGTTCTGTTAAATTGTCTTACTACATAAATATAATTCCAAATAACAGAACAATTTACGTAAATGTAAAGATAAATGTAATCAGACAATTTACATTTCTATTGTTTTGTACTATTGTTAGATTAAAATGATTTGATTTTATTGTTAGGTTATTTGTATTATTTTATACTATTGCAACTAAAAATATTAGTATATTTTGATAAATTCAGATCAAAGTATTAGGATAAATGTCAATAATTCTTTATTTTATAAAAAAAGTGTTTATTCAGATCAAGCTATTATTTTCTGGATTCATTTTACATTTTAAAATTTTTGTAGTTGATTAATCTAAATTAAATTATGTACTTGGTAAAATTTATTAATAGGAACCCTTCATATTTTAAGAATATAAATCAGAATGGACAAATATTTAAAAAAATTAAGGACGCCTTCTACTAGATATTTTTTTTGCATGATATGGTTTAATTGGAGGCGCAAAAAGTTCGACTAAAACAAATCTGGCAAAAAAAATCAGAATATGTATAAAATTTTCCTATTTAGAGAAAATATGTATGTTTTTAGCCTATTTGAGAAAAAATCCTTCAAAAAGAATGAATTTGTAGAAAAAAAATATTTATTGAAGATAATAAATGACGCTATGGCCAAATGCCATAGTCATAGCAAGATTTGACGGAGGTCATGTGTTCAAATCCTGATGTAGGAATATTCTTAGTATAATTTACCTTTTTTAAAAATGACGATATGGCGTAACTTTTTGATGTAATTGAAAATGTATTCAGTAATTTTATGGTGTATTCGATATACCAAATAACAATTTAGAATTATTAATCTATCAATAAAAATATGAGAAAAATGAACCTTTGATAAATTATAAAAATTGATAAAATATTAATTATTTGTTATATCAAATCATAGTGGTAAAATTTTATGTATTTTATTTGTAAAAAGATTTGATGTCCAGAGATATTCGTACAAAGATGCATCGTTCTGCCTTGTCGCCAACGTAAATGCAGCAAAGTCCAAACATGTACCGTGGTGGGATGAGGATTAGCAAAATAATCACCATCATTTTGCCAATAGTGGACAGTCCATATTAAATTTTCATTAACTTCGTCATTTTATTGAAGCCATTATATAAATATAACATATTGATATTGTTAACAAATTATTCGAGTTCGAGTTTTTTGGTATGCAGTAGAGTTAAATATTTGTCGAAAGAGTTTTATCACTTTTCAAAAATCATATCCAACTCGAATTTGGATTATTGAACTCATAACGTGTTGTTAACTATTGCCCTCCTTTAAAAAAGATTATCTTCCTTTTCTCCCTTTTTTTTCTGCAATACCGAATTACCAATAAACTTCAATTTTACCTTCTAAAAAACACTTTAATTTTGTTTTTGCCTACTGCTTTCTTATGTAATTCTGTATTAGGAGGACGCACGCCTTGTTGGACGCATCCCTTTGGAATGACATGGAAAAAGTTGATAAGGTATATTTTTTATCCATTCATTGAATATTGCAAATTGGCTACTTTTATTAAACTGGACATATTTTTTAAGTTGTTGCAGTTTTTCTAGAAATAATTTTTTTTCCTTAAAGTATATGCTATTCTACTCCCACTAAATCTTTCAGTAACTTAAACTAGGTATACTTTAATTTAAGTAAATTAATTTGCATTAAACTGCGAACAACTGAGAATGCGTAAAAGAAATCAATTTATACCAAAACTAGGTTAAACCAAATTGTAATCATGGAAAAGACGGGGTTTATTTATAAATTGTTAAAATTCGGTAGATCCTTTTGATGTATGACTTTTCTCGGAAAATAGACATTTTATTATACTTTAACCATATGTAAGTTTAAGATATTTGATGAAATTTAGTTTCAAGAATTTCGTGCTCATTTGTTGTAGTACTTGACTTTATGTTCTAGTTAGTTTAGTATAAAAAAAGGGAAGAAAATGTCCAGCGAGTCGCGAGAGGAGCAGAAAAGGGAAATAGCGCGGCATCTTCATCTTCATGGTGGGGAGATCCAGTCGGACAGGTCATACTCCAATGATCATATCTTATTCGGAAAATAAATAAACTCACGATATTCCTTTGCATATCTTCGAAGGATATATGTTTCATAAATATTGGCATACCCCTCCGTAAACTTATAGAGCATATATATGTCTTCCACCATTGAGCTGAAAGAGTTGTTAGCTTTTCTCACTCATTCGTAAACTCAAAAGAAAATAATATCCGTACTTGTTCAACCTCTTGACCAAAAACAAGAAAAATAATATCTGATTTACCAAAAAAAGAAAGAAAATAATATCCACTATTATTCAACCTCTTGTCTCCGTACTTGTTCCTATTATGTGTCGAGGGTCTGGGAACTCTGATTGACCAAGTAATATTACAAAAAAATTAAATTGTCATATTACAAAAAAAAAATCCACAAATAGATTGTGTGTCAAGTAATATTACAAAAAAATTATAAAAATTTCCTAATGCTAGAAATTAAAAAAAATTAAAAATTAAAAATTAAATTGTAACCCAACTCCCCGTAAGTCCCCCCATAAGATATTGCACACCACTTCTCTTTGTATCTATAGAGAGTAAAATTCTATTTTGGCAGTTTTCGATGATCCATGAAAGATCTCGAAGCCAACGTACAATTTTTTTTCCGGTTAAGATTCGATGTTCAAACTTGATTCTGAGGTGGACAGAGAGTGGGGCGGAGATGTAACAAGGAGGGACAAAATTGGAAAATTCATGAAAAAAGGAGGTGTGTTGCGTGTATTTTTAACCATCCAGATCTTTAAATCAATGATCTAGTTTTGAGCAAGATGATACTACCCATGTCATTGAGTCCATACCAAATCTACTCTCCGGATGGAATGTGAGAGATGTAAGACTTACTCCTAATCACCCTAGATACTATAAGTACAAAATAAAACCCTGGTTCCCGAATTCTTTCACCATAAACCGTCCATTACTTAATCAGAGAGCAATACAAAGATTCTTTCTTGGCCTTATCGAAGACAAAAAGAAGTGCACGAACCATGTAGCAATATAAGATAATACAAGTCAGTCGCCTATCAAAATATTACCACGTAACACCAACAAAAACCAACGGAACATAATAGTTATAGTTCCAACGCTAACCTAACCTATTGGGAACGAAATAGTTTATGTACACTTTTTTTGGACTGATCTAACTGTATATTTAACGTAATTTGGTAGTCAGGAAATGTCATCGGTCTATTAGGCGTTAGGTGGTTGGATTTATTTATGTTTAGGGTCTCAGTAACTTCCGATTCAAGTTTCGTCTTGTCTGTGGTTGGATACTAAGCAATTTGGCTGTGTCAGCGGAAAATACTGCAATCTGTCTCCGGGGATATCACGTAAAAGTCCTTTTCTTCAACTACACGATTACTGGAAACCGCTCAAAGGCCCCAAAGTTTGCTCTTTTTTGTTCTTTTATGCGAATGCTCGGGGAATGATTAGGATCAACTAGGGGTGACCATGGTTCGAACCGAATTGAAGAATAGTAAATTTTGGGAATCAGAGATTCGAAACAATGGTCAAAGTTTCAAAAAAAATCCTAGAACTTTCTAAAAAAGTTTTGGTTGCGGTCTATGATTTTTGCAGAACCTAAATCAGAGATTTCGAATCATTGTGAACCCTTTTTATTCGTAAAAAAATATATCATACATTATCAATTATTTCTTAATTTTTATATTATTCTCTTCAAGTATTCTCTTTTCATAAAGGTAAGAAAAGCACTTAAGCTTTGATCCGATCACATCTTTATGAAATCTTTTAAAAGTATTTGGATTGATTGACTCGCGTTAAATAATTTTTTTCAAAAAAATTTATATTTATATTTTTAAAATTATCACAGAATAATAAACATCATCGGAACTAAATGATGGAATCATAATAACTTAATAATTAAATTGCATCAGCATGATGGTCAAACCACTATTGAACAAGAATAATTACACAATGATTGAACTGCATTTACTGAATGATAGTAATGAGAGCCATCGTTGAATTGAATGGTGGAACCATCTTCACATAATCCACGAGCCGTCGTTTAAATAATTATTGAAACCACATTAACATAATGATATATGAAATCACCTTCACCAAAATATGGAACCATATTTGGGAAAAATGAAAGAGAATTGAAATTTATTTTGGAAAAAATGGATTTTTTTTGTTAACGACGGTCAAACTCAATGGTGGTCAAACATGCTAGCTAATCAAACAATGCACATCCTGTTTTTTCTATTTTATCCCAAACACACATTAAGTAACCAATCAATATTTCATCAACATGCTATCGAATATCTATATTTTTTATGTAATAAATTATATGTTATTCATTTTCCTTTTTCCCTCGACAAACAAATTCATCCTTAGTGTTACACAAAAATATTTTTGTGTCACCTAGTTTTCATAATTCGCGCCGGGTTGGAGTTAGACTCTTAACAGAATATGATTAAAACCAGCAAACACTTAGACTGTTAACAGAATATAATTTAATTATGTATCGAGTCCGAATTTTTGATAACGCATCAATGTTAAATACTTTTTGGAAATTTTTAGCCACCTTTAAAAAGTCATACCCGATTTGAATCTAGATTAGTCGATCCGATGGACCGTATACGAGGTGATATAAAACCAAAAAAATAGAGGGGATCAAAATCAAATAGTTGATGTCTAAACTACAAACAATTCGTCCAAATAGGCTCTTAGGATATTATGGAGCACTAGTTTGATGAAATAAATTACATGATTTTGTTGAAGAATTTGGAATATCTATATCAGGGGAACATAGACAAGACCTCAGAACAACCACTTTATAACCTTGCGCCCCAGAATCTATTTTGATATGCCTGTCCTCCCACCAGTTAAATTCAACGAGAGAAAATGTGTTTGCATGTTAAAATGAGTACTATTTTACAACCATGTTTTGTAGTTTTATTATTTATAAGGACATCTTTTACTGCTTTTGTAAAAGTGATTAAATATGGTACAAAGAAGGGTTAATTAGATGTCACGTTTATCTCAAATACTTAATAGTTAGAATTCCTGCAAAGCCTCATTTTTATTTTAAATATTTTTATTTGTTTTTTTACATAACAATCACGTCACAAAGCCTCCTTAGAAGTCAAGGCCTCACGTCAAATGAAGGACCAACAAAAGATCTGTGATGGGCCAGTCGACATTTTCTTGATCTTGCTTAGTCCATCGGCACACGAAAGGAAGAAGAAATGAAATGAGCAGCACATGCAAATGAAAAGGACTCCAAGCGTTTCTTCCACCTATCCGATCAAATCTCGTGATTAAAAAAATAATAAAATGCCGATTGATTTTATATCAACTGACTCAAACTTTTTTCAATGTTTGACATTTAGAGGGGGATGGGATCAAAGAAGAAGACTAGGATTTTTTTTTAATAATCCAAAAAATGGGGATTATTATGGTATTTTTTTCACCAAGCCAGTTATCATCTACATTGCTTATTCACTTGCACCAGGCGGCCACATCAACAGCAAAATGACGATGTTTCGCATCAGGTGCCCAGCCAGGTGCACGAGTCCTTAAGTGTCTATTAGGGCATTGAAAACGTAAATTTGAATATTTAGAACATCCATAATAATAAGTAAGGAGAACGAGAGATATAAATAATAGAAATTTGTCCATATACTTTTTATATATTGTAACACTATGGATTAAGCTTTGAAATCCACAACAATGCAAGAAACATCCCAAGTAGGCCTCCAGCCATGGAGCAGGGGTGGTCCTCTTTATCCGTCCTCAATTAAACTACTAATCGTGGTTCCCGTTGCTTCGGTTTGCTTAATTAATATTGACAAGAAGGGGAAAGTTGAATTCTCTTTTTTAAATATTTCGAATTCTCTTGTATAATTCTTTACTATATTTTTAATATTAAATATTTATTAGAACTCTTAAAATTAATATTCTCCTCGAACTGAATTAACTGGTTCCGAATAAGATGCAATAAAAAAAAAGCAACCAATCCAAGAATGCTCTCGTGACTGATTTCCACGCATCAGTTTCCAAGATCCAAGACGTCAACAGCTGTAAGGTTATCGACATTAGAGCTAAGACGTTGAAATGTCATTAGTTTACTTACAAAAGTTGAGGAATCACGCAACTGGTGAGAGAGTTGTTCTAACTTAATCAAGGTATCGGATTCGATTTCTTGAGAACGCAGCAGTGTTAAATATTTGTTGGGAGAGTTTTGCAACCTTTCAAATGTCCTACCAACTGGTTCTAAACCAAAAAAAATGTTACCATTTTTCCTTCAGACTGATGATAACATGATCCATCGAGCAACAGAGCCACTGCCTTATGATTGTAGTTAGGAATTCAGCAACCAGGGAACAAAACGCGCAAAGAACACGGACGCAAGAGATAACGTGGTTCGGCCTAATGCCTACATCCATGGAGAGAAATGAGAACTTTTATTGATGAGTTTCCAAGCCACAAAGCCATACAAAACCTTAGGGTAACATACCTTTATATAGAGACAAACCCTTGGTGTACAAGTAACCTATCTAGCTCAGATTAATAGTCCAAAACCTAGTCAGAATAGGAATAGGAATAGGAAATAAGTCTTTCCTATTTCTCGCAATCCCAACAATCTCCACCTTGGCGAGAAATCATCTCGTGGAAGAACCATGAAGCTCCACCCGAACTTCAACAAACTCCACCTCGACAAAACACCACCCTATGAAGAACCATGAGATCTTGCAAAATCAATGCAACTCCACCGACTCCATCTCGGACCATAGATAACTGCATCAATAAGACCATCTCAATTTTCTCTTCACCTTTTGTTCAATCACTTGGAGCCAGCCCCCAAACTCGAGCTTCTGAGTTTGCTTGGCCTATTCCCTCCAACCTCCATCGAACCCCAACTAGTGAGTCCACTTTTTGAAGCAACCTTGCTACCAATAGACGTACCCTCTATTTTTTGATCAGCCCTATGCTCCGCAACTTTGAACCGCTCTTCTGTTGGACCTTTTTGCCTCAAACCAATGCTACTCGCCATAGCATACAAAGGGCAACCTTTTGTTCTACTAAGTAGAACCCTCGACATGCCTCGAACTCTACTGTTCGGCCTTGAGTGAGATACCCGATTTGCCCGTGGTGCTACCAACAGCTTCGCAATCCCCATACAAAACTTACCCAATACTTTTGACGTGCACATCTCTTTAGACAACCATAGCGGGAACTTGCTAACGTTGTCTCCGTGAATCCCAACTCTACTCAAACCATTCATGTCAAGCCTTTGCTCCCTCATACGAACCAACCTCATATGACCTGAGCTTTTGCCAACTCCTTCAGACCTCTTGATGTGACTCCATTTACAATAATGTGCCTCACTAACTTGTAGGTATTTTCTTTCACCCTTCATCCCTACCATCGCATTCTTCTCCACCTTCATTAGCATACCTTTATAACTATCACTGTTATAATCCAAGGTCCCTAATGAAAAGAGATTACCAGGATGCATTGGACTTGATAAGACAGAAAGCCAGTCACTATCCGACCCGTTTGAATATGTGGCCATGGTTGTGGATGCCAATCCCTCCTCGTTGTCTTGATCCCTAGTTCGTCCTGGATAGTCCCCTTCATGTGCCCTTCTCAGCACTTGAAGCCACTTTCATTGAACTTCTTTGACTCCGACCTGGATCCTCTTCCACAACCCAGCTGGTGGCTCCTCATCATCCGCCAAGCATAAGCGAATCTTCGCTACTGCCTTGGCCTCCAACTCTTCCCGCTCTTGTTCCTCCATCTTCTCGAACTTCTTCTCTGAGAGCGCGATAACTATCCCTTGTTGCACGAGGAGATCCTTGACATGCCTTTACCATAACCTGAAATTCGATGAACCATCGAACTTCACAAGAGCAAACCTCGTGCCGTCTGACATCCTTCAACCTTAGCTCTTGATACCATTTGTTATGAATTCAGCAGCCAGGGAATAAAACGCGCAAATAATACAGACACAAGAGATAACGTGGTTCGGCCTAATGCCTACATCCACGGAGAGAAAGGAGAACTTTTATTGATGAGTTTTCGAGCCACAAAGCCATACAAAACCTTAGGGTAACATGTCTTTATATAGAGACAAACCCTTGGTGTACAAGTAACCTATCTAGGGCGGATTAGGAGTCCAAAACCTAGTCAGAATAGGAATCGAGTCCTCGAACAAATCTCTTCACCTTCTTCTCCTCAGTGGGAATCAGATGCTTTGCATAGCGAGAAAGATAATCAAACCTCTGTTCATACGTCGTCACCGTCATCTCTGGCGTCTTCAACAATCTTTCGAACTCAAACGCACGAGCATCTCTCAGACTTTCAGGCAAGAAGCGATCCAACAGTGAATCACTAAACTGATTCCAAGTCCATCCAGTTGATTCCACAGTTTGTAACCATACTCCCGCCTCACCTGTCAATTTAAATGCTGCTAGTTCCACCATTCTTTTACTATCACAATTCAGAATCTTCCACCTCTTTTCCATCTCATCAAGGAACAACTGAGGATCATCTTGCACACCAGAGAATGTGGGTGGGTCTAGCCTCAGAAACTCTGTCTCTATGTGTCATAGCGGCTTTCTTCTCTGCCTGACTTTGTTGAGTAGCGATAAACTTCTCCATCGCCATCATCACTCTGTCTACAGCATCACCACTCCGCTTTCTACGTCCAGAAGTGCCACTAACTGGTTGACCTGTCTCAGCTGGCGTGGCAGTAGCGGTAGTAGTATGCTCAACTGGATGTGTAGGCTCTAATGCAGCATCATCTCTAGCTCTATCAGAGCTCTCACCATACTCCCTGATCGTAGCATTAGAACCTCTACGTGTCACAGGCATATCCTCGCTACTAGAATAAGTCAACATTTAAGAGGCCAAATGAAAAGATTATCCAACAGAGGACAAAGACACGACAAATCCTATGCTCCGTAGGGTACAAACAAAACACATTCAACGACAAACCAAACAAACACAATCAGGCTCTGATACCAACTTTGTCACGACCCGCTCTCAGGTCGGTGACCGGCGCTAGACTCCACGACAAACATCTGCAAATGTACAATCTAGCAAGCCTCACACAAATTCATCAATACTCACATCAAACAAACCTGAGAAAGATACAACACATGGAAAGATGGTACACAACTATCAACGAAAATCTGAAAAATCTGTCTCATCATGACAAATCCAAAATCGGACATAAACCAGGATCTAACCACTACAGAGCATCTATACAGATGTACAAGGAAGCACAAGTCTGGAGACCTCAAAGTGTAGCCCTCGAACGAATAAGATGGGCTCGAAATACAGACTCCAGAATCAACGCTACTATGGCACCTCGGAACCTGAGATAGATTAGTAGGGGGGGTAAGTGTTTGGGAATACTTAGTAAGAAGATAGAACATAACATATTAGTTATGTCTGAGATATACGTGCCACAGAACTCAACCATGTTCGACGTAACTGAACTTGAAAGGCATGATGACCATATGATGCACAAATTACCGAAAACATAAATATAAACACACAGACACATAGAGCCATGAACAGGTTTTGAAAAGTCCCTTCTTCTGACTGCCAAGGGATATCTAAATGGCCAAACGAATCTCCGTCCACACAAACACAAAGCTAGCTTACATACGTAAACTAGTGATATCCCCAAACTATGAGCTCATAGACTAACATCCCCGGTTAGTACGGGAAAGCCTGTTCATCTCTCTGACAAAACACACATCTTAACAAACATATGACCCAACGGTCCAGAATCATATTCCTCACATATATGCCAAATATACCAAATCAGCCCGAGCTAGCAATCTAGCCGGCCATTCACAAATCTCACATTCATCACAAACCGATCACAATATACCAAACGTATCACATATGCACAATCTCATCTTATAACCAACAACATATGCATGAGACGCACATCAATCAAGATCTGAAACATGCATATAACAAACACAACCAACATATCATGGTCTATCCGCTTACCCAACGAAGATCCACCGATCACACTGATTTCTGAATCCAATGCCTTTCACTCAAAGCTTTCAAAATGATTCTTCTTCACCCACACACCTTGCGGATGTTCTGTTCACAATCCCAAATCATAATAACGAGGTTAACCTCTGAATTTCTAAACCAAATCGCTGCCAACGCTTCAGAACAACGGATAATGACATAATCACAACACATCGTCTAACAAGCATCAAACATGTCCAAATATCTCAATCTCTTTCAATCCTTACTTTCTTGACAAATATACCACACATGTATAATCTGTTTAGAGTCTACTCATGGTCATAAATGTCATCCAACAATCTGTTTTGGCAATCACAACACAAACCAAACACAAGAGAAGCTCAACCACTTCATCTTCAACAATTACCACATATAACTCAATCTCAGATCATAACCACTTCAAATAACACTTTACATGACTTCCTCTGTATGTCCTTTATATCTCAGAATCCACATATTCACTGAAATTTCCAAAAAAACCACTTACCAAGTCTCTATTCTTGACCCCCTTCAATCTAAACACAGCAGACAAGTCTGAACTTCAACCAAGTCTTGAACAAGATTTATTCATCCAATTCATAGAGTCCTCTGTAAGCTGTCAAAATTTCATATCCCAATTCGAAGCCTAAGTATACTTACCGATCACGTTTTCCTCAACAACCTCAGCTGTGTGCTTCTTCAACGATAGTCTGATTCAAAACGAATTTTCCGTCCATTCCCTGATCCAAATTCCACATATGATATACCAAAAGAAAGGTATTGAAGTTCTCTACAACTCTCTTCAAAAGTTCAAAGTCCAAATCTGAACAGAAATAGGCTTACCGCTTGATTCTTTATTGAGCAGCTTGTTTCTTCCTCTTTCAGCCTTCTCAGCCTTCTCTCTTCTTTCTCTTAAATTTTCGTTTTATGACCAAGGAGATAAGTGTTCTGCCTCTTTAGAAAAGCCTCTGAGATATATGAAGAGGTGGGTGAGGTCCAATAGCAATCAACTCACCTCTTCCTTTAATTCTAAGAAGCAAACAAAGAAACTGGGGTCCAATCAGATTCATTCACAAGCAAGCAGCTCAAGAATGGCGGTCTTTTTGTTCCTTAACATCTCTAGTTTCTGAATCAAGTGGAATCACACTATTTGAAGCCATATTGAAGAAGTTATGATTTTTTTTTACTAACCAAAGGTCTGTCCGTCCGAATTCATCAAACAACTTCTCAAGCAAATATTTTCTCTAAGACTTGTAATGGTTGTAATGGAACTCCAATGACACCAATTCACATCTTGAACACTTAAAATCACATATCTCATGTAACCATCTCGATGCGATGCATTCCGACCAACCATTTTTCCGAATGTCACACCAACACCTTTGACGTGCACTTCCCTTTAGACAACCATAGCGGGGCCCAGCTAACAATGCTTCTCAAAGACAACCATGGCTCCTTGCCAACCATGCCTCCACGAAACAACCATAGCTCGCTATCCATGTCTCCACAAATCCCAACTCTACTCAAACCATTCATGTCAAGCCTTTGCTCCCTCATACGAACCAACCTCATATGACCTGAGCTTTTGCCAACTCCTTCAGACCCATTGATGTGACTCCATCTACAATAATGTGCCTCACTAACTTGTAGGTATTTCCTGTCACCCTTCATCCCTACCATTGCATCCTTCTCCACCTTCATTAGCATACCTTTATAACTATCACTGTTATAATCCAAGGTCCCTAATGAAAAGAGATTACCAGGATGCATTGGTCTTGATAAGACAGAAAGCCAGTCACCATCCAACCTGTCTGAATATGTGGCCAAGTTGTGGATGCCAATCTCTCCTCGTTGTCTTGATCCCTAGTTCGTCCTAGATAGTCCCCTTCATGTGCCCTTCTCCGCACTTGAAACCACTTTTATTGAACTTCTTTGACTCCGACCTGGATCCTCTTCCATAACCCAGCTGGTGGCTCCTCATCATCCGCCAAGCACAAGCGAATCTTCGCTACTGCCTTAGCCTCTAACTCTTCCCACTCTTGCTCCTCCATCTTCTCGAACTTCTTCTCCGAGAGCGCGATAACCATCCCTTACTGTATAAGGAGATCCCTGACATGCCTTTGCCATAACCCAAAATTCAACGAACCATCGAACTTCACAAGAGCAAACTTCGCGCCGTGATTCGACATCCTCCAACCTTAGCTCTTGATACCAACTTGTTACGAATTCAGCAACTAGAGAACAAAATCGCAAAGAACACGGACGCAAGAGTTTACGTGGTTCGGCCTAATGCCTACGTCTACGGGGAGAAATGAGAACTTTTATTGATGGATTCGAGTCACAAAGCCATACAAAACCTTAGGGTAACATGCCTTTATATAGAGGCAAACCCTTGTACATCAAGTAAGCTATCTAGGTCAAATTAGGAGTCCAAAAGCTAGCCCAAATAGAATAGGAAATAAGTCCACAAATTGTTTCCTCTTTAATTTCTCGACATCTCTAACAATCTCCACCTTGGCAAGAAATCATCTGGTGGACGAACCATGAAGTTCCATCCGAACTTCAACAAACTCCATCTTGATGAAATACCGCCACATGAAGAACGATGAGAACTTGAGAAACCAAACCTTTACCGATCATTCGGTACAAGGACGACCGGTCATTCATCTTAATGGCGTCTTCACTTAAATGATCAAAGTTTCCAACTAAAGTGGATGATCTGGAGTTGGCTAAGTAAGTAAGTCGCATCCAAGTACAACTTGTAAAAGACTCAAGTATACGAACAAAGAGTGATCTTTTGCGGATGATCAAAGTACTTATAATAGAAATGCGATTCATTTTTTTAATACCTTTAGCACTCTCCCTCAAGTAGAGACATGTAGAGTTTGAACAAGTGCAACTTGCTTGTAAGATATGAAGAGTTCCTTGGATTGATAGCCTTAGTGAACAAGTGCAAGTTAGTATTTGCTGCATAAGAGTGGAGTAACAATTTCTTTGTTTTGAACTTTCTCGCAAATGAAGTGGCACTCGTCTTCAATGAGTTTTAACCTGCCGTGGTCGACTATTGGTGGTAGGATAGTCGACAGAGCACGTCAGATGGCAGTGGGAAAGGGAGGGTGTGGGTTTTTACTTCCAAAAATCCTTGATTGTATTCTTCTTTTTTCTCAATACTCCAAATCAAGCACGAACAACTCTGAGAATGATAAACAAAGTTTTGATACTATCTGACATAGCATTTGTTGATTTCGGAGGGTTCGGTGTACTTGATTAGGATCTACGGCAGTCGAGGCAAGTGTTGGACATTTTCTCCATAAGACGAGATTGCCTCGTATATTTCAGTGCGGTACGGGCTATGGCAATCGTCCCCAAGATACAACGACTGTTCAGGCATTTCCAAGAACGTTGCACACATATCTCGAAACTTTTGGGCGAACCCTTATATACCCAGAACTTTCGGACGGACTATTTGTAAGTGAAGAACGGGGGGAGAGGAGAAGACAACAATGCTTATGGAATGCACTTGCTGCTGGGATGATTCAAATGGCAAGGGGGGCAGGCCTATTTATAGGCTGGAGGAGGCAGGGAAGTAGCCACCCCAAAGGGACGTGTCCGTTGGCGTTGGCTGTCTGAACGGTCGTGTCTCTTCGGAGGCCCTTCTGGATAAGCCTTGTTGCCTGTCTGTAGGGCCCTTCGTGTCCCTTCAGAAGTCAGCATTATCTAGTCTCATCGCACCCCTTCGTACTCGCGTCCCGTTGAAATACGAATAATGTTATCCGCTCAGCCTCGTGTCCCGTCACCTGTCTGGAGTGCTCCGAAATTTTGCAAAACTTTAGAGCTCCTCCAGCTCCTCGCGACGTGGCGGCGTGCGAAGTGCCAAGTGCGCCTCAAGCGCCCAATGCGCCACAAAGTGCCCAAGCACCTGCTCCCAGGCCAAGCCCCAGGCCCGTGCCCATACCCGTGCCCGTGCCCGTGCTCGTGCTCGGACGGTGCTTCGCACCATCCTCGTAGTTAGTGGTGGGTCAACTTTGGGTAGTCAACCAAGTTGAGAGGTAAGGAGAAGAATTTCTTATAAACAAAGAAATCCTCCTTGCTCTATTCAATGTGGTACACCTCCACTTCTTAACACTTTAACTTGACTTTGGGCTTTTGGGCTTTGGGCCTTCTTTGGGCTCATTCACAAATCCAACAATCCCCTACATGAATGATGACCAATGCATGCAGACTCTAATCGAAAGTTCTGACGTGTTATTATTACATCGAGACAGGTAGCTTGTGGCTTTGAACTTTCTCTAGTAATATGTTATCGGATTTACTCACTGCTCGGTAAACGTGATATCTTGAACCGTCAGCTTTTGGCGTAAACCAAGATAATAACATTTACACAATAATAACCCTAGTATATTTGGGTTCTCACGTTGTGTCCGTTTCGGCCATGGACCATATCTTGGATTCATAAGTGTTTTTCCCATTTGAAGCGGCCTCACTTCACACTTACATAGGTGATCTCCTATCAGGAGTATCCTGCCATACTTCACCTTTATCAAAGTATAGGAATCATTAAAAGCGTAATGCTTAACCTTACCATACCTCTGCAGGTTAACACCTGGACATCTTCTGAGAATGGGATAGGTTTCAGGTGATTAACTGAATTCTCCATAACTTAGTTGTCTCATTGAACCAAGTTTGTGGGATCTCCACTCATCATGGTTGAGTTACCACTATGGACGTTCTTTAGTGTGTGGATTTTAATCCCATTCCCCTTATTGTGTTGTACATTTGATCTCTATTGATTCCTTTCGTAAAAAGAACAGCTAAGTTGTCCTTGGACTTTACGTAATTAATGGTGATCACCCCACTAGAGATCAACTGTCTAACGGTATTGTGTCTCTGACGGATATGTCGAGACTGTCCATTGTACATTGTACTTTGTGCTCTCCCGATTGCAGACATGCTATCACAATGTATCAATACGGGAGGCATCGGTTTGCTCCAGCACGAAATATCCTCTAGGAAGTTTCTGAGCCATTCAGCTTCTTCCCCAGCTTTGTCTAGTGCTATAAACTCCGACTCCATGGTGGATCGAGCTATGCATGTTTGTTTAGAGGAGTTCCAAGACACATCTCCTCCTCCTATGGTGAATACGTATCCACTCGTGGATTTGGAGTCCTTAGTGTTTGATATCCAGTTTGCGTCACTGTATCCTTCTAATACAGCTGGATATTTAGCATAATGTATGCCATGGTTTATGGTATGTTTTAAATACCGTAAAACCCTTTCCAAAGCTAGCCAGTGATCCTTCCCTAGATTACTTGTGAATCTACTAAGCTTACTAACTGAGTACACAATATCGAGACGTGTGCAGTTTGTTAAATACATCAAGCTCCCGATAATTTGCGCATACCTCAGTTGAGATACTGGGTCCCCTCGATTCTTGGCTAAGTGTAGATTCAAATCTACTGGAGTCTTAACCGGAGGTTTGTCAAAAGCTTCAAATTTCTTGAGCACGCTTTCCACGTAGTGGGATTGCGTCAAGATAATTTCGTCAGCTTTCCTAGAGATTTTTATTCCTAGTATGACGTCTGCCAGACCCATATCTTTTATGTCAAAGTGGTCCTTTAACATGTTTTTAGTTTTCACAATAACCTCTTTATTGCTTCCCATAATTAGTAAGTCATCTACGTAGAGACATACAATTATGTAACCTCTTTATTGCTTCACGTGGCCCGGGCAGCGGGCGGGTAGGTTCGGGCAGCTCCAGGCAGCTGCCCGAGGCCCTTTTTGATGTTAATTGGAATAAGTATGACTCGATTGATCGGTTTTTTACCACAGGGTACTAAAGTGATTTTGGTCGATACCACAGGGTACGAAAGTGGACTTTTCCCTTTAATCTTTGTACCCAAGATGGAATTAAAGCTTTAGACTCTACATTAGGACCAATTAAATAAGCACTTAATTTATTATGGGCTCGCCCAAAATTGCTAAAAGATTGGAAAAATTTTTGTAAATTAAACAACATGAAACCAAAACGTTTTCCACAAGATGTTCAACATCGTTAGAATTAATTCGAATTCGAATTCGATTATAATTCGATTATAATTTGATTCTAATTCGAAAATTTATAATTCGTATTCGATTCGTCTTGTGAAGAATTGAATACGGTTTAATGTTTTGATGAATTCGAATTCGTCCAAATTCGATTCGAATTCGTCCAAATTCGAACCGTGGTCAGGTCTACGCTTACATTTTTAAGTTAGCAAACTATAGATAATCTAAAAGGTTTAAAACTAAATAAAAGTTGAAATAAAAGGGGTACAAAATAACAAAATAATAAATAATAAAAGTCTGGTTAATAAATATAAAATATCTGTGGCTACTTTAATAAATAATTTGGCTTCCACTATAGAAGATTCTGGGACCCTAAAAGGATTTGAGAAGAGGCCAGCCGAGGTTGTCATTTATGGGCCGAATGAATCGAGTGGTGGGCTCGACGGAGGGACTTCTTTTGGGTCTGGTAGAAATGGCTACGAGGAGATCAACAGCGAAAATAAACCAGGCCCAAAAAAATCTTCTCTGGGGGCAAATGAGATTCGGAAGCAGATACAAAAATTTAATTGGGGAATCGGTCCTCTCGGGAAATTTGCCTCGCGGGAGCTTGCAAGACGTTTAGGGCTTAAACGTTATTCTATCTTAGATGATGTTCAAAGCTTTAACTTCAAGATAATTCTTATGTAATTTGTGTTAGCTTTTTAGATAGGTCATTTATCTTTTGTTTATTTGGGCGAATTGTACTTTTGAGCACTAAAAGATGTACAAAATAGTAAGTTTTATACTTACTATTGAGGTATTTATTTTGAATAAATAAAATTTTACTTGTTCAAAAAAAAAAAACTTAGGCACTGAGTTGGGTCTAATACTATTATAAATATAATTTTTTACACCAATAATTATACTAATGATTATAGCTAGTTATGATTTGAATCTATTTTTTTGTTAAATTGTCATATATTTTGTACCAATAGATCATTTAGAAAAAGAATCGATGTACTATAAATTATAATAAGCTAATGAAATTGGATGCACAAGTAGGAGTGAGTCACAAAAGGAGGTGAATTTGTAATCACATTATCCATATGAAGGGGATATGGTTGCACAAGTGGCAGCTTCCTACTGGATGAAACCCAATCATATTACTTTCTTCCCTGATGAGATAATTCCCTAAAAAAAAAACAGAAATCCACATCCATTAATCCCAAGCCTCTCAATCTCCTCCACCCTCCTCTGAGTAACAAAGAGACTTCACATCAGACCCTCCAAGTGAGTAGTAGTAATGGCTAGCTGCAGCATAGCATCTGCTGCTTCAGGGTTTGTCCTGACACCAAGTGTAGGGAGCAGCGGTACAAGCTCCACTTCAAGGACCAGCTTCTTGTCCTTCCCTCCCAAGTCCAACAACAACTTCAGCAGCTCCAGGCTTGTTGTTGTTAGAGCTTCTGATGAAGGTGCTGCCCCCACTGCTCCTCCTCCCGAGGCCGCTGCCCCGAAGCCGAAGCCACCTCCAATAGGTCCCAAGAGAGGAACCAAGGTGACCCTTTTATGGAGTCTTTTTGTTGCTTTCTCTATGGTTTTGGTATATGTATGAAGCTTGAGAACTTTTGTTTAGCACAAAAGGGTAGTTAGTATAGGAATTTCCATATCCTTATTCACGGGGTTGGTTGACACTGCCTCTCGTGCTTTCAAATATGATACCATATGGTAAAATGATCCATAGTTATAAATCAGTCCAACCCACTTGCAACTTCCGATGTGGGATACTATCTATCTAACTGTTAGAAGGTTGTTGCTTGAAGTTGAAAAAACAGTTTGTCGGATTTATTTTTTTTATCAGGGTATCCTGCAAGAAGACAGAATGAAGGATATCAGTAGTAGTAACATTTATGAATGCAAATTGAAATTCGCAGGTTAAGATTCTCAGAAAGGAGTCGTACTGGTACAAAGGTTACGGGTCGGTTGTAGCGGTTGATCAGGCAAGACCTTGTGCTCTACACTATCCAGGATCGTGTCTTCTGTCGTCTGATTTCTTTTCTAACGCTGCTTGCTTCTGACTTGTGTCGAACAGGATCCGAAAACCCGCTACCCCGTGGTGGTTCGGTTCGACAAGGTCAACTATGCAAATGTATCCACGAACAACTATGCTTTGGATGAGATCGAAGAAGTTAAATGAGGAGCTACTATGTCTGTACTTGTAATTTTTTACTTTCGTATTATCTCCAAGTCCTGTGCTTAAAGCTTCCTCTTTTGTCCATTCATCTGTATCATACCTCTCAAAGATTCTCTCTAGTCATCTATCTCAGCTGTTTCTGTTCAAAGCAAAGGATAACAGTTTTAGGAAAAGAGTATTGGAATCATAGTAAGATTCTCATCGTATTCGATATGTAAGATAACGTATCGATGGCCTATGCAACCAACTAGAAACACAGCGGCAACAAATGCTCGTCAAATAATGATCATATGCATCCGAACTTGATAAGGTACTGCAGATCACAAGTTTCGTAGTGGTGGTTACCGGACCAGCGATCGAGCCTTGGATTATAAGACTGGTTCAGCAGCTAGCATCGGATGCCACGGTTGATTGTCACGTAAATCTTCGACGACTCGGTAAGCATCAAGCATCAACCAGTGGAGTCCAACTGCGGATTTGGGAAACTGCCATTTCCACATTACATGCCAAGAGAGACCTTTGTCTAATACTAAAAATATCTGCTGTACGTCGTGTGGCTTAAGGGAGGTTGTTTGCTTGCATCCAACTGCAAAGGTTCAAAGTACATTTAAGGTTTAGAACGATTCGATCTTATTGAACTAGTTACATACAAATTACAATAAACAAATTATCATAACAAAAATTTGTATCTGAAATTCGCTGTAATAATTGTCTTAACATGCGCTACAATCTATTTGACATCAAAGTATATGGATGTATCTTCAGCCCCAATGGAAGGAGCAGCAATTGGAAGCATCCTAGACGAACAATTACGGTGGTCAGTACACGGATGAACAGACTTCTAAGCATCTACAATGGATGGATGATATAGTATGGTGAGATGGAAAGTAGAAGATGATGAAGAACTTCAATTGAGAAGCTGGATCGAGATGGAGAACGAGCAGAGTCGTAACCTCCTAGGTCAAGAATGCGACTGTCTCAAACTCTTCCGTCCATGCCGTCAAGAAGACCTGACCACATTCCTTTTGCCTGTGGAAGTTGCGCAACAAAAGCATTCCAGGGAGGGTAGCCAACTCCACTGCCACGGACACGCCCATCCAGCCGGAGTGATAAGTACCTGAAAACGAGGAAGAACAGACTTAAGAACACTGGAGAAATGCAGAAGAAGACAGAGTGCGAAGAGATCAAAGACTTTTACTCATGATCAACTCTATGCGACGTATCAAAGACATAAACTCATTTCTTTTGCGGAAATAGTCGATCAGAACTAAACAATGGCAGTAGAGGAAGAATACGTACACAGGAGAGTCGGAGGAGACACCAGCTAGATTCTTCTGTTCGTCTAACCACCTGCCGTTCCATCGTATATACCATGAGATATAGAGAAAAGGCCAATTTGAGGTGTATGCAAGTACTAAAACATAATTTCAAGCACTTCTCGGTAAGCGAATAGCTTACTTGGACCACTCTGCGACGTAAACTGGAGCAAGCTGCCAGAGTCTCTTCCTTTTGGCAGTCAAAGCCTTCATCTCCTCCCTCTCATCAAACTCAAATGTCGGGGAAGTGTTATCGGTAACAAATGGAACCACAAGCACCGCTCTATCCAAAAGGTCTTCCGTAAAAGGCTCACTTAGCCGAAAAGCCTCTGAAATGAAGGATCCAGGGCCAACGCAGATTACCAAACGGGCGAATCCTCTCAATGAACTGATCGAGATAGTCTTATTTTCATCAACACGAAGCTTGAGATTCGAGAGATTCTCCTCTCTTGAAAGCCTAGCCATTTGTGCTTGCTTTGCATTGTTATCTCGAGAATACAAGAACGCAAAAAGGGCCACCGCTCCTACATCTATACCAAGATTCTTCAGCACCTCCGGTACATCAGCTGCTCTTGCCGGATTCGCCAGTGCACCAATCAGTTGTGTGCTAGCGATCAGTCCTCCGAGCCCAGCACTCGCAATGAAGGCCAAATAGAAGAACATCCGGACTGATCGAAATGGGGTCAGAACTTCACTCCTAATCCTAGCATTGGAACTGAAAGGAAAATCCACAACTTGACACGGTGAGTCCGAATCCTGGTTCACAATGACAGACATTCTAGTCCTAAGAACTAACAGCATTTCCCTCCTTGTTTTTTGGGTGGATAAAAGGTGTCGGCTTTTTCCACCGCAACACCTCTGTGTATTAGAGAATCTCACATTGGAAGTTGCAAATGTGGTGGACTGGCTTATAAGTGTGAAAATCTACATAATCATTGCCTTAAAATTATGAGTTGGATATGAAGATTCTAACATAGTATTATAGCCAATTGCTCAAACGTAACTCGTGGTTTGTTGTACTCACACGACCCCTTATGAACGATAGTGAAAACTCCAAGAATAACACACATTAGAAGTAGAAGTTGCAAGTGTGGTGGGCTGGTTTACAAGTGTGAAAATCTACCTAATCATTGCCTTACGTTAATGCGTTGGATATGAACATGGTATTATAGCCAATTACTCAAACGTCGAAGATCGACACACCGCATTCGAAGCCCTTTTCTTCCCTCTCTCACCACACCAACTAAATCAACAAAGAAAGAAACTGAAACCCACCTGATTTCGGGAGGCGGGGAGGGCTTGTTAGCCGCTGAGAAGCAGAGGACCATCCTCTCCCGCGACACGACACGCTGCGTTTTAACAACGCTGGCATGGGCAAACCTTGGACTACTCCCCCAAGCGCTGAACCATTGGCCTCTTTGATTGTTCTTCGCGTAGCAGCAGCTTGTCGGCGCGGTGATGTGGTTGCAGAGCAGCGAAGCCATGGCCATTTTTGTCCAACGGGGACAATGGTCGTTGGAGATGTTCGTTACAAAGAATCTCTCTCTCTCTGTCCGCATGGCCGACCCATGTAGCGCCACGTGTTTTAGCTTCGGGACCTTAACTTGCTTTTGGGGCCTGTGAAGCCCTTTCGCGTCCGTGTACAGGCCCAACCCAATAACCCATACGAGAAGGCTCTGGCTATGTTTATTGTTTTGGACCAAAGTCAAACACAACGATGATCCTCCTATGTGCTATTTGAGATTCGTTCTCAGATTTTTTGTGAAGTTTGTGATGGTTGCAGATCCGTGTTTCTGGTTGTTTATGTGATGCAGAAACAGGTGGTGTTGATGGCTTTCTTCGGAACAGCTAGCTAGCGAAGAGCAAGAGAGAGTCGTGCGAGAAGTAAAGGAGCTCATTTCATAGGTCATGCAGTATCAACGTGATTTTTGGTATTTTATTACCAATCGCTGGTTTTTTTACAAAAACTCGCGTCTGCAACTTTGCACCATTTGGTGCGAGGGGGTGGTCTGGGCAGCTTGCTCAGATCCGTAGTTTTAGGTTGCTCTCGACTACTCACTTGCAGGTTGTAGTTGTGGTTATTTGACTCTATATTCACAGCCATATCAATGGACACAAGGGCTCAAATTGATACATGATATGAAGCCATACAAATTATAACTTTCTCGAGCCCACCAAGGGCATAATCGAATCGATAGAAATCCATGATTAATTCCTATCAAGTATAATAATATTGCTATAAAAAATTTACTTATAAAGAAAATTATAACTTTCCTAGAGCTAGCCCTCCTTTTCCATAAAATTCAAGGCCTTCTCATAAGCTGTCACAATATATTTCTTGAACCTAGCCAAGTCAAGCATAACATCTTGTTCCTTGAAAAACAAGTCATTGGTGGCCACAGATCGGTGTTCCTCCAGGTAAGCAATAGGGTCCCTTATTAACTGGCTATTCTTGTCAAACCTATTGATCAAACTACTCTCCTCACCTTTGATCTTATATTCCATGTATTCCAACCCTATTGCCCTAGCATAATCTCCAAAGAATATATCCGCCCCAATGTCGACCCCTAGCGGCACCACCTGCACCAACCACACAACAACAACAACAAAAAAAAATAGTCAGCTGGTCAAATGATAACATTTTTTGTGCATACATAGTCTAATTATTTTTTTAAACATTGTAACAATCTAAAATAAATATGGCTCTGCCATTGACCTGCAGGAACACTGCCCCAGGCCGGAGGAACACCGTGTGAGTCAGCGCCGCACCGTGTACTCCGACCACCGCGTGGCTCGAGCTGACTAGCTTGTAACATTCTCTCAATGGGGTCTTCGGAGAAGGTTGAAATACAATTACCTCAAAACCAATATCTTCGGCCATTTTCTTTACTTCTTTGTGGTTTAATAGAACCCGCCCAACACTGCCGGTTCGCCTTGTTAATATAAGTTTGGGTCTTTTTGGATAGTTGGGCCTGGCTTGTTTATTTAGGCCCTGGCCATAGGCTTTGTCCAAGAAGGAACGGAAGTGGAAGATGGTTTTGGACATGGGCATCAATCTGGGCTTTATTGTCATAAACCCATGGGTTATCAGGCCCACACTAACCGAAGTGAAGCAGTGAGTAGATGTCTGATTATCCAAGTTTATTACCGGATGCTTGCTATAAGCATGCAACAGATCCGAGTACTTTTCGAACCACGTATCTCGTGCGTCTGCCACCGCGAAGATAAAGTCTTGGTCGTCGGAGAAGACGGTATTGACGGTGACAAAGAGCGGGACGATGCCGTCGTTGAATTCGTGGAAGAAGTTTCCGGCGAACCCCCCGACGGTAATGTAACTTCCCACACTGAAAACTAAGGCCGGGGCGTTGTGCCGGATCTTACACGGCGGGCCGGGGAGGCCCGCCGTGAGCGTGAACTCTTTGACATCTCTCATGGTACCATGCTCCCATTTCCTTGGATAAGGCCTGATCTTCTCTGATGTGTTCGTTTGGTGGGCCGGTACGGCGGAGTCTACGACATAGAAAGTCGATGTTGTCGGGTCCAGTACAGTTGGGCCGTTGACTAGGCACAGATCGTAGAACTTGTTGGTCTTGTGGCACTTTAATTTTTGGGCTTGGGGTGATCTAAAATAGGAGGAAAACATTGAATCTGGCCTGAATGCTAGGTTTGCTATTGTTCCTGCGTAAAATTGGAAAACAAATAAGATGTAATGAAATATTACTAATTCTAATATCAAGAAGTCTCGGGCGGTAAAAAAAATATCAATTTCCCTTAATATGAATGATGAGTTATTTTCTCTTGTCGATAAATTCTTTTATGGAAAAAAAAATTCCTTCTTGTAACATGTTCTTGCAAAAAAAAATCAGAGCCTCAATGTCTCAAATATTTGTTTCCTTGAAGCTCAAGTTAAACAGTATCTTGATTGTTGTTCACCGCATGTCTTAATATTTTAGGTTGAATTTAATCTCAAGAAGTCTTGCCAAAAAAAAAAGTAACAATAAGATTCATACAATTTATATGACGGTACAACTGGTCCATACAATTTATATGGCGGTATAACTGATCCGTAGCTAAAACTCGTGTCTATCCTTGATGTCAAAATTTAGAAAAATCCAGGGATGAAAAATTAAAGATGATTAAGTACCTGAAGTGGAAGTCGATGTTGAAATCTGTAGCGATCTTGAAAACCATGAGATGAAGATGTGGTAGAGCAGACACATAAAGAAAAGGGTACAAGCTGCAGTGGCCTTGGACCTTATCTTCATCGTTTGATATTTCCACATTATTTTAGCTCCTAAAAAAATATCCTGCATTTCTCATGGTTTAATACATTCTTTATTAGAGAAAATAATAGATTATGGAAGACTTATATTATTATTTCACCCATGTGAATTGAACAGAGAGCCATTCTGTCATCCATTTCTTTGGTGGTCATCGATTGTCTATGACTAGTTAAATTGAAACGTAATTTAACTGACCAAATTAATAATTTGCTTAATGAATGAGTTAGGTGAGTAGTAATTTAATAAACGTCATTAATTAAAAAAATAAACGGAGATCATATCACATAAAGTTGCACTTATGGTGGAAATAAAGAATATTATATTTTTTAGTGGAAAAATGAAAAGCAGTACATCTTTAATAGTAAAAAATATTATTTAATTCAAGCAGTAATTTGGTAATCATTCATATATATACAAATATATAAGTATATTTTTTACACCACCAAGTATTCACACACCCACAAAATCGGATAATTCAAATTCGAGTCGGATAATAATTTTGAATAAGTGTCAAGGATTTTTTACTTCACACCTCTTGGTTGCGGCAGTGGATACAAGTAGATTAATGAATCTTATTTCGCCATTCTTTGTGCATAAAATTCATTGCACTCTCGTAAGTATTTTTATGAAGAGTAATACGAGGCTTTTTTTTATAGCGTCTTGTATTATGATTTGTTGAACTGAATTATTCAGATTTAAAATGAATGAGAGTTTTGAAAGATAGATAAAAAAATTTCAACAAATATTTAACATTACCATATTTTTAAGAACTCGAAGACGATTATGCTATAATACGCCTCGATCTACATGCTTGATTTTTTGAGGGGTATCTAAGTGGTTATTGGTTTGAGGTTTTTTTGGTAGGTTGGCTTTACGTGATCTACATTAATTAAGAGGATAGTCAAAAAGATATTTAATTTTACGGTACAATGAATATACAAGTTCAGGAAGTACAAAGTCTAAATTCTAGAATATGTAATCATGATATAAAAATTTACCTTTCGAAAAATATTAATTAGGAAATATGTTACATAATTATCCTCTTGCTTGTTTCATAAGATTTTCAAATAACGTACGAGGGTGAAACGGCTCATAGTCTTTTCTATTGATTACACGGGCAGGTTATATTGTACATAACTATCAGCGTTTCATTCCACCAAAAAAACTTAACGTTTCGAATCATATTTATGTCAATCCTCAGGTTCTTAAATAATTGCCGATCAACAAAGTATTATACGACCACGGTCATTTTTCACACAATCATATTCGAACATTACTACTGATTCAAGTTTGAACCGGATGGATAAATGTTTGAAAATCTCTTCCCAGCACCATCACTTTTAACAAGGAGACGCGAGGTAATTTTCTTGCTTAGCACTAATCTCTTATATGATGTCACATGTTTTTGCACATTAGACCACAGTCAGTAGTGACCACAGTCAGTAGTGACCCTGGTTCTCAGCAGGTCGAATTCAGTGTTATTGGGCTCCCCGTAATACGAATCTGACAACTAATATTAATACACGCGCCCTTCTTGCAAAGAAACTAGTTGGACATGTGGCAGACGCGCGTCAGCCCGTAGTACATACTGCAGGCACGCTGTTACCTGCACCGAATCCGGTGCCGGTTCTCACTGTCACGAATAGGACACAAAAATAATAAAAAAATGAAATAAAATTAGTTTGCTTGCCCGGGCGCGTGCAAGGGGCTGTCGGCCGCCCCTGACACGCGACCGGGGCGAGGATTATTTTATATATACATATATATATATATATATATATTTACTTTTTCAATCTAATCTAGTGATATTTGACACAATGTTATTCGATAAAAATATGAAAATTTATATATTTTTTATTCTCTATAAATTGAGCCTAATATTTTCAATTTGTATAGAATTTAATATTTTTAATTCTTTATAGAAATTCGTATAAATAATACATGAATGTGGATGATAGATAAATTAATTATTTATTTGGTGACCTGGATTGGATAAGGTCACTATTAGAGTAGAAAAATTATTTAATTGGATAATATTGTATGTGAATAAAAAAAAATTATTTATTTATAGTGATCCGAGTTTGACCGGATCACTACTAGCTCTAGTCTTATTTATAGTGATCCGCGTGCAAGGGGCTGTCGGCCGCCCCTGACACGCGGCCGGGGCGAGGATTATTATATATATATTACTTTTTAAATCTAATCTAGTGACATTTGATACAATGTTATTCGATAAAAATATGAAAATTCATATTTTTTATTCTCTATAAATTGAGCCTAATATTTTCAATTTGTATAGAATTTAATTTTTTTAATTCTTTATGGAAATTCGTATAAATAATACATGAATGTAAATAATAGATAAATTAATTATTTATTTGGTGACCTAGATTGGATAAGGTCACTATTAGAAAAAAATATTATTTAATTAAATAAGATTATATGTGAATAAAGAAAAATTATTTATTTATAGTGATCCGGGTTGGACCGGATCACTACTAGCTCTAGTCTTACATGAATCTTGTGGCTCATGTATCAATCAAGATCATAATTAAACAGACATTGCGATAATGATGTATAAAAAATAAAGCTGAATCCTTTGCGGGTGAAGTAGTCTAAGTTCCCATGGTCTAATCTAATTCGAATATAAATTTGTTGATTTAATATGTATTTGAATATATGTGATTTTTTAGAAAAAAAGTCATTGGAAACATTTTTTTCTGATAGGTAAAGTGTGTATATATATATCCTTGTAATACTTACACATGGTTCCTACTTCTATGCGTTCCGTTTTTAATGTAACAAAAACGTCTATACTCCAAAAGCCGCTAAACTATAGAAGACTTCAATATCAACATCTTATTTGGAGTTAATCCAGACAAAGTTTATTTTACATTCTATTGTCTATCATGGTCACAAGTGTCTGATTTGGACGAACATCTCTCCAAGAAGATTCGGCAATCAAGATTTACTTTTATTTTTGGAGTCCGTTGTATCGAGCTAGACTATTTCAGTTTTGTTTTCTTCCGGTTTTGTTTTCTTCTCTTGGCGCATGTAACTTTTGGGCGAGTAGAACAATACTGGCAGCGTTTGTAAATTTTGCTATTGTTTTAATGTAATACCTTGACTTATAAAAAAAAATAGACAGCATTTTTTTTCGGTTGAACAGCCTTTACACATTATTGGAACAAAATTGCTTGCCTATTTAATGAAAGGAAGTAAGGAGCCCTGAGGACCATGCGATCACATCAAATATACACGAGCAACTTTACAAGCTAAATTTGACGTAAAACACAATCTATGTCTTGAAAGAAAAATGCAGGAATGAAACCACCAATATGTTTTCCACCTGGATATGAAGGATAAATTGGAATGTTGTTAGCAAAATATCCACAAGTATACAAAAATACGAAAGGGCTACCTGATATTTTAATGGATGAAAAGATGGAGATAAAATGATAACGTGCCCTCGAGAAAACTATCAACCTGTACGATGAGTGACAAAAAAAGTAAATTTTGTGAGAAACTAGACATGGAATCTCTTGGGATGTTGGCGAGATGGTTGGCTTGCGGGCGCAACCTAATTAGCGGCTGCAAGTGGCCACTTATAGAAAGTTGGTTTTGCGGGCAACTGGCGTCTGCCAAATAGTTGCCGCCCGCCAGTCTCGTCGGACAGCAATTTTCTGTTTTCTTTCCACTCTTGTTTCAGACTCCTAATTCGACATAGATAGATTTTTTGTTTCAAGGGTTCGTCTATTATACAAGGACGTGTTACCCAATAGTTTTGTGACTCCTTTCTCCTATGAACGTAGCCATTAGGCCGAACCACGTAATATCTTGTGTCCGTATTCTTTGTGCGTTTTGTTCTCTTCTTGCTGAATTTCTAACAGAATCATAAGCAGCAACTTCTTGGCAACATCATCTGCAAGAAATTCGACCAGTTGGCTTGCTCCAGCACTTGCAACAACATGCGAAAGTGCAATGTTTTTAAAAGCGACAGGTTCTGTTTTTCTAGTTGTTTAGATCGCGGGTCAAACTAAATATTTGTAATTATATATAAATATTTTTTAAAAATAAGGTATCCTTTTACGAAAAAAATGCACCTACCGGAGAAGGAAATGAGATGATGGAAAATGACTACTACTACTACTTTTTTCTCATAATATTTTTTTAAAGTGAATTTTTTTTTCATAACTAGTTACGGCCTATTTGTACACTTCCCTATAAATTTATAATTATGTCATGTACTTATTTCCTTTCCTTTCTTTTCCTTCCACTTTCTTTTCTCTTGTCTTATATTCTCTTCTCTTTTGGTTTTTGGGTCATTCTTCACCTAGGCCCAAAAATATTGTATCCACTCCTCTCTCACCCTTCAATATATGCACCCTAACGTAGTCCTATCAAAATTCTTTAATTTCGAGTTTTTAAAAATATAAGTGACTTGGTATTTTATTTTATGGAAGGTTGAAGTGAAAATAAGCATTAGTGTATTTTTCTTATATTTTACATTAGAAATATTATAATTATTTTGTATATGAATGAGTAATACATAGATCTTGGATTTGATCTCGAAGACAAAACCCTTAGACCATACATAAAAAAACGCAGGTCTAAGGTAGAGTTTAATTTTGGTAACGTAAGAGGGGCAACACCCCCGGTGATTCTCATTAATTCAAATTCTAATCTATTACAACAGAACATGGAAAGGCAGCGACACTAAGTCGCAAATCATAGCCCCTTCAACGTCTCGCGGAGGCGCATCCAAAACAAACAATCCTAATGGTCTAAAAAGACAGCAATTTGCTAATAAATCGGCACAACTATTTGTCTCAGTGTAAATATGAGCAACCCGAACATCCCAATCTTACTTGAATTTCTATTCTAATCTAACCAAGAGTGGATTCTTTAGGATGTTAGGCCACCGGAGAGGCCTATTAATGAAGCCTTCTACCAGTTTCGAATCAACTTCAAGAAATAATCTTTTGGTATCCAAGATTTCGTGCCAATTCTAGTCCTTTTAATGCGCCCCAATGTTCTGCATTTACTCTCGTACCCTAACCGTTAGCTCTCATACTTGCCCTTTCTCCGTTGATTTTTTTTCTCTCTTTTTCAAACAATTTCTTTTTGGGGCCTTTTCAATCAATATAGAAAGAGAGAATCCTTTTAAAGGCAAGATGTAAAATAATATAATAATCAACTGGTTGGGCCCGAAACAAAAGTCAAAGTCCAATTAGAAACACGGGCTCGGGTGGGAATCCTTTCTGGAAAAGGACGTGTTGCACTGCACGATTCACTTCAGACGCCTATTCCGCCGACCTTGTTGTTCCGGGAAAATCTGAATTCCGTAACCGACTTCCATTCCATATATAAAAAGAGAGACCCTACGCAGGAAAACGGCTGAAAGGAAAGAAAACCCTAAGATTAGATGGTACATAGGATGCGGCTGCTTTCTCAACTCCCAAAGTCCACCCTGTGTTTACAATGCGGCGACCGGGGCTTCCCTGAGACACTGGTCGCCTGCGCCAAGTGTCGCCTGCGCCAAGTGTCGCCTCTACGCCGTCCACCGCTATTGCCTCCACAAACTCCCCTCCAACTTCCGAGACCCCGTCACATGGTTCTGCGAAGACTGCCACCCTGGCGATTACGTGCTCCAATCTGAGAAAACGCTCGCTCTTGCGCCCTTCACGGGTGACCAGTCCGAGAAGACGCAGGCTCCGAAACCGGAAGAGACGACCGGCGATCGGTCCGAGAACAGGCTCGCTCTTGCGCCCTACACGGGCGATCGGCCTGAGAAGAGGCTGGCTCTTGTACCCGAGAGGATGCAGGCTCTGCAACGGAAAGAAACGACCGTGGAGAATAGGCTCGCTTTGGCGACCTACACGGGCAAACGGCCTGAGAAGATGCTGGTTCCGAAACTTGAGGAAACGGCGGGCGACCGGTCCGAGAAGATGCTGCCTCTGAAACGGGAAGAAACTACCGGCGACAAGTCCGAGAACAGGCTCGCTCTTGCGCCCTACACGGGAAACAGTCCGGAGAAGATGCTGGTTCCGAAACGGGAAGAAAAGGCGAACGATCGGTTCAAGAAGAGGCCGGCGTGTGACCGGTCTGAGAAGATGCTGGCTCCAAAAGGGGAAGAAACGACCGGCGACCAGTCCGGGACGATGCTGGCTCCGAAACGGGAAGACACGACTGGAGAACAGTCCGAGAAGAGGCTGACTATTGAACCCTGCACGAGCGACCAGTCGGCGGCCGCGAGCCGGTTGTTGGACAGCGCCGTAGAGAAGGGCAGAACACTGTTCAAACAAGAAACGGCCGCAAACGACAATGACGTGATCCTCCCGGAACAGAAAGCGGTTGCACAGGAAACGACAGAAGACTGCTCCGAAAAGAAACTGGTTGCACAACGGCAAGAAAAGACGGGTGATCTGTCCGCCACGTCCTCGCTGCCAGACGACGCCGTACGGAGAGGCGGAAAGCGGATGACACGAGAAACGATTGCCAACAACAATGATGCTCTCCCGGAAAAGAAAACAGTTATTCGAGAAAAGGCAGGAAACGACAAAAACGTGCTCCCTTCGAGGAAAACAGTTACTCAAGAGACGGCAGACGACAGATCCAACAGGAAGCCGACTCCGGAACGGGAAGCCACGACGGACGGCAGATCCGGCAAGAAGCTGCCTCTTGTACCCCGTCGCAACGTGCTCCCTTCGAGGAAAACGGTTACTCAACAAACGACAGACGAAAGATCCAACAAGAAGCCTACTCCGGAACGGGATGACACGACGAACGACAAATCCGGCAAGAAGCTGCCTCTGGTACCCCGCCGCAACGTGCTCCCTTCGAGGAAAATGGTTACTCAAGAAACGAGAGACGACAGATCCAACAAGAAGCCTACTCCGGAACGGGAAGATACGACCGACGGGAGATTCGGTAAGAAGCTGCCTCTTGTACCACGCCCTACCGCTGCATCACTACCGGTCGTCGATGCCGTCTTGAGAAGCGACAAACGGTGCACACAAGAAACGACAACAAAATACAAAGACGACAGCTCCAACAAGAAGCTGCCACTTGAACCCCGCGCCACCGCAGCGTCGTTGTCGTCGACGGGCGACAGGTCCGATGCTGTCTGGATAGGCAGGAAACGGTTAAGACCAGAAACCACAACACACGACAATGACGTGCTCCTCCCACCACAGAAAGTTGTAAGTCGAGAAACGACAGACGACAGATCCAACAAGAAGCCGACTCCGCAACGGGAAGAAACGACGGGAGGCAGGTCCGAGAAGATTCTGGCTCTTGTACCCCACGCGACCACCGCGTGTCGGCCGTTGGAGGACGCCGTTTGGAGAGGCAGTCTGAACATCGTGAACAAGGGCCCAGGCGGGGCGCTGGTCGGGGGTTTCCACTTGTTCCTGTCAGCCACCGCGTGCGACCGGGTGCGCGAGGAGGCGAAGGGGCTGGCCCCGGCGTGGTCGATCCGGCTGGAGATGGTCCCGCGGCGGGGGTTGTGGCCGGAGAGCTTCGGGAAGCTGGGGCCGGCGAGGAGCGAAGTAGGGCTGTTTCTGTTGGCGAACGCGGGGGAGGGTGATGGGGAAGGGCTGGTAAGGGAGATGGTGAGGCAGGACCTGGCGATGAGGGGGGCGGCGTGGAGGACGGAGGAGGCGGAGCTTCTCGTGTTTACTTCCGCGGTGCTTCCGGCGGACCTCTGGATGATCGACGGGATGTTTTATCTGTGGGGAGTGTTTCGAGGGAGGAAAGCGACGTCGTCTTGTGGGCTTCGTCCTAGGAGTGGACATGACGACCGGATTGGTATTCCCTTTCCCCTCCGGTAAAGTCCATAGTTTTTCGTAGGATAGAATTCTGAATAGCTCGCGTATTTTTTACTGAAAGTTGCTAGGGGGTATATGAGTAGGCGCCCCGTAGACTAGGATTTGTTAGGCTTTTTCATGAATTAGGAATCTTTGCATCAAATATTGCACATTTAGGTTCTTGGTCCTATTAAAGTTTAAATGTTTTGTTTTCGTGGGAAGCAATTATATGGCGGTGGGGTGAATACGAATGGAATTTGATTAAATTCATTTCGATTCGATTAGTCGATAATTTGATTTGGGGAGAGAATCATTCTCGCGTGACACACTTTTTTTTATAAGTAGATTTTTGTTGTGACCAAGATTTGAATATGGTCATTCTCCACCCCATTTTTTCAGTGCTCTTTGGTTATCTTGACACACTTGGCTCTGGGCTGTGTCTGTATCACGTTTGGAAGTCACGTTCGTCGCCCTTTAAGTCCATAAGTCTCATTTTTCTGACGCACTTAAGGATGGTAATGAGTATGGTAGGATATTGGTATTACTTTACCTATACCCTAGTTTTCAGAGTTGAATCCATTCCATACCCTCGATCGTACAAAATTTTTATTGTTCGACCTATACCCTACCCTCCACGACACCTAGGGTCTACAGAGTCTATAAGGTTCAACCCTTTAACGTTCTATTTTTTAATAGTTTTTATGCACAAAATCAACTTCCATATAAAATTTTAATAAATTCAAAATATCTGTAGGGTCCGACCCTTCAGGAATGCTTATTATCATACCTCATGTGCTAAAGACACTTTCCGAGGCAACACTAGACACATGAATACATATCACATAGGGTCTAATTAGCGTATTCTTAAAAACAATAGGGTCTAACTAGGGTTTAACTATGGTGAGGTCTAAAATAGGGTAAATGTAGGGTATGAATCCATAGGATTCAAACTCTACCCTAAACCCTACTTCTAAACATGGACTAATACCCATACCTTACCTTAGACTCAGTCAAAATAAACATACCATAAATCCATAGTTAGGGATACATAGACAACTTAATTTAGTACATTAGGTATAAATCCATTCTTTCATTTATTTTTCCCACCAAATGTTTAAATTTTTTTTAAAATTGGAAAATTTCAAACTAAATTAAAGAAATTCAAAAACTCAAAATTAATTAAAAAATTAAAAGTAATCAAATTCGAACAGATTCAATTCCTATTCGAAAGTTTATAACTTGTATTCGAATTTATCTTTTGATGAATTGAATTCGGATTATAGTTTTAACAATTTTGAATTCGACGAATTATAATTCGAATGCGATTTGGTTCGATTCAATTCATGGTCACTCCTATATGGTGGTAACGAGGATAATTATTTAGAAAATGCATATTTGAAAGAGAAAAGTTTACTTTAGTACCATATGGTATCGCAAAAAATTACTTTAAAACTATGTCACTAACCCAGCCTCCTCCTCAACCTCTGGTATCACTAAAATCCTCATCCTACTTCCTCTATGGTTGCTCCTCCAGACCACCTCAAACAAGTAGGATTAGAGGTCATGCGGGCCACTACCAAAATGTTGCACAAAGGGCTTTGGCTAAACGCCGTGTCGACACTACCTCGCAACCTGAACTGACAACTCAACAATACTTTTATAGAGAATTCACCAATCCAATCTCCGACGATACTTTTGATACATATTTGTGTACTACGGTTGTTTCTTATATTATGGTTAGAGGTATTATGTAAAGATTTTAGAAAAAAGTCTACTTTAGTACTCTGTGGTAAAAAACTGACCAATCGAGTCATACTTATTACAATTAACACCAAAAAGGTCCAGGGACAACTGTCTGGGTTTTGCCCATCTAAACAACAGCATTTTTTATACGACGTGGTGGTCCACGTTAGATTTTTTTCAAAAATTGTAAGATGATGTGGCAAGATGACAAATTATGAAATAATCACTTATTTGTTTATTTTCTCTGGCCAAAACTTTCTCCTCTTCTTCAAAATCTCTCTTCTTCTTCTAAAATATCTTCCTCCTCCTTAGGTGTATAGGGACCAGGCTGGATAACCCAGCATCCCATCTCTCGGGAAGGTAGGGGCGGAACCCAACTCGCCCACCTCGTGAATGTCATCTCTCAGAAGGAGAGGGGCAGAATCCAGCTAACGGGAGGTTAGTGGCAGAACCCAGCTCGTGGAACTCGTCGAACCCAGCTAACGGGAGGTTAGTCCGAAACCCAGCTCGTGGAACTCGTCGAACCCAGCTAATGGGAGGTTACTGCCAGAACCTAGCTCTTGGAACTCGTCGAACCCAGCTAACAGGAGGTTAGTGGCAAAACCCAACTCGTGGAACTCATTGAACCCAGCTAACGGAAGGGTATTGGCGGAACCAAGCTCCTGGAACTCGTGGAACCAAGCTCGCCTAAGAATGATTAGTTGTTCCATCCCGTCAGTTGACAGCCATGAGTCGAAGGTGAGGTTTTATTGTTGTGGAATTCGTTCGACATTACGAATGGCACTGACAAATCATAATATTGGAAGATGTTTTTATGGGTGTGGTCGGTACAGTGAGTGTGGTGAAAAGCAGTGCAATTTTTTTATGTGGTATGATCTGCCGACTTGCAAACGAGGAATAGAATTGTTGCCGATGATGGAGTCCATTAAGAGCAAAAAAGAGTCAATACTGTCCCTATCTTCTAAAGTAGCTAATTTAGAAGCTCAGCTAAGGAAGATGGAAGAGAATGTTTGTGCTATTGAGATTGAATTGTCGAAGGCCACTAAAATGTGCAAGATGTATCGTATTATCATAATTATGATTCTTGTTTGTGTGTTTGTAATGTGGATTGTTTAGTTCGTAGTGCTTAAAATGTGCAATATGTTGACATTGAAGTTTTTGTAATGAATGAACGTTCCTGCATATTTGAGTTCATGTCTGTTCCGATACCTGCTAATTCCAGGAAGTCATAAGTTAAGCATCCTAGTACAAAATATCCAGGAAGTCATAAAGTAAGCATCCGAATATAAAATATACGTCCATAGCTATACAAAATACCCATCCATAGCTATACAAAATACCCATCCATTAAGCGCAATTGTCCTAAGGCCAACAATGGAGGGTAGAACGCAACAAAAGCTTCATCCATCATCCTTGTGATATTCGAGATTGCTGACTCCCCACAGGTTTCTTTCTCTTTTTCTTCCCTTTGCTGTTACTAGTAGAAGCTTCAGAAGGTTGTGTCTGAGAAGTTTGTGCAATCTTTGCCATCTTAATTCGTTGTCTCCTTTGGTACGGTGTCTCCCCGGTACGGGTAGCCTTGCAAGTTCGGGTGTTATGACCCATTTGCTTGCAATTACCATATTTGACTATCCCTCCACTTCGCAACACTTTCTTTTGAGATTGTGGTTCATTGGCTGCCCTTCTTCTCTTCCTCTTTGGCCAGCCAGTTGGCTTCCTAATCAATGGTGGATATACATCTGGATTATCAAAAATCGGTCATTCATCTTGACTCGGAAGTGGAGTAATAAAGTGGCAGTAAACTGCCATGTACGTCAGCCGTGTATAACAAACATCAACGAACGCCTCTGGTTCTAGTCGGCTTTCATATATGGCAGCCACAGCATGCTTGCAAGGAATGCCCGAAAGCTCCCATATTTGACACGTACAAGTCTTGTCATTAATATCGACACGGCCTAAGTTCCATAAAAATCAACCTCAAACTTTAATGCCCCAGCTAGATTTGCAAAACAATTGGCTGCTTCCAACTTTGTGTAGTCCAATACCTTCAAATAAAATAAATCAACTCAAACAGGTTCAAATAAATACCAAATCATTAACTAAAATAGTTACATACCTTCACAATGTTGGGACACAAGATGCCTTCATATTTTTCCATAGCTGCCCTCTTGACATGGATCTTCTTTATCATTTTCCTCCAAATCCATTCCAGCATTGTCAAAATAGGCTTGTCCCTCCCATGTAATATTGATGCATTTAATGACTCACTGATGTTGTTCACGATCAGGTCTGTCTTGCAATGGGTACTGAAGTGGCTCCTTGACCAGCTACTTGGGTCATTCCTCATCAAAAAGTTGACAGCTTCTTGTCCATTTGGTAGCTTCTTCATCTCATCTAGATAATAGTTCCACTTTGTTAAATTTTCCGTGGAGGTAGCATTCCAAAGTAGATCTTTGTACTCTTGGCCCTTGAACGTAGCCTTGAAATTCTCGTACAAGTGCTTGACACAAATTCAGTGTTCAATGCCATACATTAACCTATTCATTGCCTCTTGTAGCCCCTTTTAAAAAACCTCAATTCAATCAGATAACATATTTAAGACATATGCAGTAATGTAAGAAAAAAAATAGTAATCACACATTCTGTTTATCTGACATGAAGACCATCTTTGTGTCGCTCGGATGCCCGAAGTCATCAATCAAATTTTGCAAAAACCAATCCCATAATTTCTTATCTTCCGCATTAACTACAGCAATAGCTAATGGACACATAGTATCATTGCCATCTTTTGCAACAATAGACAGCAATTGGCCTCCCATGAATTCCTTCAGAAAATAACCATCCAACCCAACGAATGTCCTAAGGCCTGCAAAAATGCAAATTTTTGGGCAGCAAACCTAATATACATGTACTTGAATTGGGGTACTGGTGGCAGCGGCACCAAAGAAGAGAACAAAAACTCTGGATTTATTTCTGTAACATATCCGGGAGGTCTTAATTGAGTCCATATTTTACCCTACTTTCTGGGTTCGAGGATAAGATCATAACAGCATAATCTCTTAACATGTAGTACTGAGTTTTAGTATTACCTTCAATGATCATTTGGGCCTTCTTCTTTGCTCGATAACACCATTGTAGTGAGATATTCATTCCCAACCTCCTGTACAAGAACTTGAAAATTAAAGACAACTTCCAATTAGGATTGTCTTGGAAATCTTCAAGGAATATGTCACAAATATACATGAGAACACCAAATTAGGGAGTCATTCGGACATTGAATATCTCAAAAACCAAACTAACAACTGAATTCATTGTCCTGATAAACCATACCTAGAGCTAACAAGATAATTTTTCCATTGTTTGGGACAAACATGTGTAGGATTCATTGACTTGATTTGAAAAACACCATCTTTATTGATCGGCGATGCATGAACCCGAAAACCACAAACAACGATCACTCATTGTTTTTTGTTCTTTACGTACCGGTAATCTCCCGATTGGCGTATGCTCCATTATTTCAGTGCTTTTCTGAAAATGACAACGGACCAGAATTTCATACCTTGCACAACTCGGGTCTTCCATCTTCATTATACCATGGAAAATCTTGTCCTTCATCATCCGAAGAATTCCTCACATCCCGCAATTCTTTGTCACCCAAGATAATTGGATCATCTTCAGGTCCCTCTTTTTCAGCAGTAGTAGCAGCTTTTGGTTGTGGTTCATCCATGTGAACATCATCTCTTTCTTCCAAATTAACATCCACCAAATCTTCTTCTTCACCAGCTACATCTTCTTCACCAACTACATCTTCTTCACCAACCACAACTTCACCAGCTACATCACCAGCTACATCTTCTTCACCAGCTACATCTTCTTCACCAACCACAATTTCACCAGCTACATCACTAACTACATCTTCTTCACCAACTACATCACTAATTACATCTTCTTCACCAGCTACATCTTCTTCATCCGAGGACTCTTCGTCACTCGAGTATGCATTCTTACAGTCAAACTTTTTGGCATCGGATGACTCTTTGTCACTCACACCCACAATCCTTTCCCCATCACTATCGCTCCAAATTAAATCTTTCACATTATCACAAAGTTCAACATTGGCCTTTTTATGGCTCCCTCTAACCTCTTCTTTAACACTTCAATAGTTGCAACATTTTCACCTTCTTCCACATCAAACACATCAGTTTTTGGAAAACAACGTTGAAATCTAACCATCATCACCGTATCATTATCATCAAATATCTCAACTAACCCAGCAGCACCTTCAACACCTCCCTTTATATACCAAAGTCTAAAAGTATTCATATACAAGACTTTTTTATAAAAGTTATGCATGTTCCAAAAATCAAACCGATCTACATCATAGCCTAAGCCCATCTCAAATGAATCCCCATCAGCACACTCTCTATTATCAACCCACCTTCCACCAAAGTGGTACACAATTCGAATAACCTCATCCATAACACTTGCCAAAACAACAAACACAACAAGGACAATAAGGGTTTAAAGGCAAAATAAGAAAAATCTGTAAAAAATCCAAAATGCGAAACTAAAACTGTTAGGGTTTTAAGGCGTCAGAGTTAAATCTTCAAAAAAATTCAACATGCAAAGCAAACACAGTAAGGGTTTAAAGACAAAACATGCAAAATCTTTGAAAAAACTCAACATTCAACGCACCTGGTGTGATACCCTCACCCTTCAATCAAATTGGTTACAACATAATAAGGTTAGTTTTGGAAGGGTTTAGGCTTAGTCTGTCATTATTCGGTAAAATAGGCATAACTTTCTCATCCGGACTCCAAATTAGGTGATTTCATTTTGTGTAGATTCATAACACCTAGATCTATAATTTTGTTCTTTTAGTTTTGTGATTTATGAAATAATCTGGCCGAAACAAATCAAGAATTTACGGTGCTCTGATATAGGTCTGATTTTGTCAGTATTGGAAATATTTGTTATGTGATTTTATTTAAGTTAACCTAAATTTTGAATTTACTATTCCATATGATGATTAGCCATATTAAGTTTGATAATTTAAGCAAAGTATATTTAGCTGTCGAGTGACAAGATTTGTAAATAGTTTTGAGACAGATTAAGAGCTAGTTAAATTTTAGCTTGTAGGGTTGAATAAGGAAAAAAAAAAGATAGAATTGCGAACGTGGAAATTATTAGAAATGGTCATGATATATATATATATATATTATAAAATGAGCTAAGTATCAGATAAATTAATTAAGTTTGGTAAAGGATAAGGGTAAAAAGTAAAAAACAAAACGTGGCAACTTTTGAAAGTGCCACCAACATGTAAACTCTTCATAAGAATAAATAAGTATATTTGAAATGGATAAATTTGAGTAAGTTCCACCAAACCAATCCAAAGAATAAAAAAAAAAGAGAAGGACCAGAGAACGTGAAAATTTCACCGAAGAGAAAATGGATACAGAAAAGATGTTCAACTCGGTAACTGTTGTTTTAAGATTATCTATTTATTTGTGTACACATAAAAATTACGGAGAAGTGAAATTGAGAGATTTTTATTTTGAGCAAGTAACGTTATCAATAAAGTAAATTGATTAGCTTTGAACCTCATGGAAATTTGGTCACCGTGTTTATGAACAATGCAATTCATGCTTGAAGTTGGTAGGTTTTAGAAACAGACTGTTTTAGAAAACAGAAATAATAAGCAAAAGTGAAAGAGGGAAAGTATACGGGGTAAAGTAATGAGCTCGAATATTTATATTTTAGTAATTAACTTAGATGAAATTGTGATGAATTGCTTGGAAGTAATTAGAAACGATAATAAGTAGACATAATTAATTAATTAAGTAATTCAGAAATGTAATTAAGTATTGTAATTTGAAGGTGAATCAGTTACCAGTAAAGAAAAAATGAAATCATAATTGGTAAGCATATCTATATTAAGAATTGACTATTTGCTTACGAGTGACAAATACTTGAGGGGAAGATGAATTTCAGTAGTAATTACTTTAGTTGACTAGTAACCAAGGACATCGGCATTTTATTTGACAGAAATTGCAAGTTAAGAAATAAAGTTTTACATTTCCTAAGACCTTTTTACATGCTAAAGAGGGTGGTAATGATAGTGGTTAATTATTCTTTTGACTAGTTAACCGACATTTTGAATCCAAGTGCCACGAGTTGTAAAATGAAGCAAGGAGCTTCTCTTTGAGTGGTTTGAGCAACCATTGTCTTGTAAGTGGATATTCTTTGTAACATGTGTTTAGTTAACTAGACGTGGGTGATGTGCTTTATTTGGCATACTTTTGAATGATATGAAATGTGGTATTGGGTTTGGTTTTGGTCTATTTGATATTTGAGGTTGCTTTTGGATTGTCTGTGTATGTATGTGAATTTTGAAAAGTTTGGTATGTGGTTTGTGTGATGGCGGATGATGAGGTCTACCCGTGACCAACCGGGGATGTTGGCATATGTGCACATATTCTGAGGATACATTGGATATGTAAACGATATGATATTTGGCCGGCGGGGTTAGTTTCTGATGGCGCCTTTAAGATATGGTATCCTCGTGTCGGTGTGGGAGTGACACTATCTAGACCTATCTGAAGTTCATCCGAATTGTGTTATATGTTCTGTGAAAGTCTATCTGAAGTTCTGATTACGTGTGATATGTGAATTCTTTGATGACCTTGTCTGTGAAGTAGTCTTTTGTTGTCTTAGTTGTGTGTTAGTATTTGGTTGGGTTTGATGGGAACGACTAGTTGGTTAAATACATGTTACTTATAATATTTGCTTACTAAGTGTTTCAAAGCACTTATCCCTTACTTCAATCCACAGGTGAAGAGATTTGATCCGTGGTTTGCATCTGGAGAAGCTTTTTCATCCGAGTTCAGCCCGTTGTCTTTCTTTCTCGGGCTACGTTCAAAGGTCTCCGGATGGTCTTTGTCTTTGTAATCTAGGTCGCTCCATTGTACATATTTGTTGGTCTTTGATATATGATCTTTGATTAATGTTAACAGGAAATGTATATGTAAATTTATGTTTATGTTTGAAAAGGATGAGTTTGATGATATGACGTTGGAGATGTGTACTCCAATGCCTATCAGGTTTTGGACACGGTAAATATGTTTGTTTGAAGAAACAATGTTGTGGAAAAAAAAATATTTTGATAATCCTGGTTATGAGAAGGATGTATTATGATTTGAGGCTTGCTAGGTTATGGTTTATTATATTAAGTTTGACATGATCTAGCGCCGGTTACGACCACGAATTTGGGTCGTGACAGACTTGGTATCAGAGCTTGGTCAGAGCATTAGGTTTGAGCCTAGCTTATTATTTGAATTATATGTTGTGTCTAATGGAGCATAGGATTTGTCATGTCCTTGAACCTCTTTTGTTGTGTTGTCTTTTGGTATGCTTAATTCTGACTTATTTGTATAGGAGGATATGACAGTTACACGTAGTGGTATGGATACGGTTAGGGAGCATGGTGAAAACTCCCAAGGTCAAAGATATGATGTTGCATCTGAGACTACACCACCAGTGGAGGCCATTACCACTGGTAGGGTCACTAGAGATGAGATTCCACCACCTGTTGCTGATGTTCTTACTTCTGAGATGGAGAGGCAGGGTGGTGATGGTGTAGACAGAGTTATGAAAGCAATGGAGAAATTCATCGCTACTCAGCAAGCACAATTAGAGCAGAATGTTACATTAGCTGCTAAAGATGACTCTTTGGGTGAGTTCTTGAAGTTGCATCCACCAACATTTTCTGGCTTAAGTGATGATCCTCAAGTATTCATTGATGAGATGGAGAAGAGGAGAAGAATCTTAAGGTGTGATAAAGAGTGAATGGTGGAGTTGGCATCATTTAAGTTGGTAGGTGTGGCTGGAGTTTGGTTCCAAAATGAGGGATCATATGCATGGACTTGGGAGATCTTTACGAAGGCCTTGTTGGATCGGTTCTTACCAGAGAGTTTGAAAGATGCCCGAGCTTTTGAATTTGAGCGATTGGTGAAGACCTGAGAGATGACAGTATCGCAATATGATGAGAGGTTCACTTATCTGTCACGGTATGCAAAACACTTGGTTCCCAATGATGAGATGAAGGTAAAGAGGTTTATTCGTGGACTTGATGATTCTATGTTCAAGGTTATGTATCCTCGTGGTTTCGAGACATATGCAGTTGCAGTGGATTGTGCTCGAACCTTGGAGATGCGAGATAATGAACGTCGTGTGGTCCAAAGTCAACCAAAATTTCTGAAGTTTGAAAAACCACCACAAAGGAGTTTCAACGAAGGCTTTAGTCAGCAAGAGAGATGGACCAATATTCAGCCAGTATCGTCAAAGGGTAGAGGACCAGTTGGTAGTTTTGGTAGAGGGAAGGATTTTCGTGGTCAGCAATTCAGTAAGAACCAGTCCAGTAATTTCAGGAGATGCCAAAGTTGTGGTAAACAACATCCTGGAGATATTTGTTATAAAGGACAGGAGCTTGTTTTCGCTGTGGTATGCAAGGTCACTTGGTGAAAGACTGTCCTACAATCGATCAACATAAGCAAGTGGCAAGTTTGATAGTTAGGCCGCCAACACAACACTTTCCTCGACCACAAGTTCAGTAGGGCTATCTACTTGATCAAAGAGAAGTAGGTTTGAGGATTGAGGGACCTAAGTCTGATAGTGGAGGAGGCGGTGCACAGCCTAGAGTGTATGCTTTGACCAGGAGAGATGCTGATGCTAGTAATACTGTGGTGTCAGGTAACCTTCCCATTGGATCATCTTATGCACGTATTCTATTTGATTCGGGTTCTACACACTCTTTTGTGTCATCTCAATATGTTCAATGTTTGAATGCTATGCCTGTATGTCTGGATGAGTCAATGATCGTTGCCACTCCTTCGGGTGGGTTTGTATATGTTTGTGAAGTTGTTAGATCCTGCAATATTCAAATTAGTGGGCATGACTTGTCAGCTGATTTATACATATTGGATATGGATGGTTTTGATATCATAGTGGGTATGGACGTGTTATCCACTTATCATGCGATAGTGGATTGTTTTGGAAAAAGAGTGATTTTCCATCCAACAGATGAGGCAGAGTTTGAGTTTCAGGGTGAGAAAAAAGTAACTACTGCAAAGCTTATCTCTTACATGAAAGCTAGCAAGTTTCTAAGGAAAGGATGTGCAAGCTATTTAGCTATGGTAAAGGAAATAAAGAAAGAAGATGTTTTGGTAGATCATGTTCCTATTGTGAGAGAGTACCCAGATGTATTTCCAGAGGATTTACCTGGCTTACCTCCAGAGAGAGAGATTGAATTCTGTATTGATCTTGAACCAGGAACTGAACCAATCTCTATACCACCTTATCGTATGGCTCCAGCTGAAATGAAAGAGTTGAAAGATCAGTTGCAAGATTTGTTGAATAAAGGGTACATAAGGCCTAGTATTTCTCCGTGGGGAGCCCCAATACTATTTGTGAAGAAGAAAGATGGGAGTTTACGATTGTGCATAGACTACCGAAAGCTGAATAAGGTAACTATACGCAACCGATATCCTCTTCCGAGAATAGATGATTTATTTGATCAGTTGCGGGGATCTAAATGATTTTCTAAGATTGACTTGAGATCGGGGTATCATCAGTTGCGGATTAGAGAGATGGACATTCCAAAGACGGCATTCAGGACTCGATATGGCCATTATGAGTTTCTGGTTATGCCATTTGGATTGACTAATGCCCCAGCTGCTTTTATGGATATGATGAACCAGAATTTTAAGCCTTTCCTGGATCAGTTTGTGGTTGTGTTTATTGATGATATATTGATTTACTCTATTGATCAGGCGGATCATGAGAGACACCTTAGGCAAGTGTTGCAGACGCTACGAGAGAAAAAGTTATATGCTAAATTCTCAAAGTGTGAGTTTTGGCTTCAAAGTATAACTTTTCTAGGACATGTTGTGTCTAAAGATGGAGTGTCAGTTGACCCAAAGAAGGTGGAAGCTGTTGTGAATTGGCCTACCCCAGCTAATGTTACTGAGATACGCAGCTTTTTGGGTTTAGCAGGGTATTATCGACGATTTGTCAAAGGATTCCCTACTTTGGCAGCACCGTTAACTCGGTTAACTCATAAAAATGCCAAGTATGAATGGTCGGGTAGGTGTGAAGAGAGTTTCCAAGAATTGAAGGATCGGTTAACCCATGCACCTGTATTGGTTCTACCTTCAGGATCAGGTGGATATTCAGTGTATTGTGATGCTTCAAGAGTGGGTTTCGGATGTGTTCTTATGCAACACAAGAATGTTATTGCTTATGCTTCTAGACAGCTGAAGAAACATGAAGAGAATTATCCAGTCCATGACTTGGAAATGGCAGCTGTTGTGTTTGCACTGAAGATTTGGAGGCACTACTTGTATGGTGAGAAGTTTGAGATATATATAGATCATAAAAGCCTCAAGTATATCTTTGAGCAACGAGATTTGAACTTAAGACAGAGAAGGTGGATGGAGTTACTTAAGGATTATGACTGCACCATTAGAAATAACTAAGAAAAATAAACTTAACATAAATTTTTATTAATTTAATCATAAATCATAAAAAATCATTGTCTCAAACATCATCTAAAAATATAATTTCTCAAACATCATCTAAAAAACTTTAATTCAACAAAGCATTCAGGCCAGTCTGCTCATCCCTCTCTCGATCTTATTTAATTCTTTCTTATTTTTCCTTTGGAATACGGCCAAAGACCTTATATTTATAGTGCACACTATTAGAGTTAGGGTTACATTGATCTAAACTATTAAGAAAATACCACATATCTTTAAAATAATCAGAAAACTTCTAGGAAATACCGAATATGATTTAAAAAAAGAAACACAAAAAATATTCACTAAATCTCTCGTAGGAATGAGGGAATTAGTTGAAAAAATTCTTGCGATCTTAATCGCAGATCTTGCGATTTTACGATTATAATCGGCGATCCCACCGATCCGTTCAACATTAAGATCTTGCATGTGATCCAGCACGGTGGAGCAATGGTGACTCGTAAAATCGTGCTATCTTACGATTATAATCGCGATCCTGACAACCTTGAGGGGGATTAGGATTTGGGGAAGTGTTTTTAAAATTTAAAAAGATACTTTATTGAAATTTTATTAAAAATTCAGAACTATTTGGACAATTTACCATATAACTAACCACATATGTTAGTCGAAGGTGAGGTGGCATGAGACTAAGAAAGAGGGAACTACGTGGCATGTCTATGTGAACGGGCAGGGTCCGGAAAGCTGCCCGTAGACCTTTTTGATGTTAATTACAATAAGTATGACTCGATTGATCAATTTTTTATCACAGGGTATTAAAATAGTTTTGGAGTATACCACATGGTACTAAAGTAGATTTTTTCCAAAATTTTAAAATTGGCCAAAAGATCGACCGAGATTTGACTCAGTCATCAATCTATGCAAATGACTCAACACATACCAGAAAGGAACCCTCAACTTCTCTCCCTTTCCCTTACCTTTGCTCTATACACAGAAAAACCATCAAAATAACCACAACAACATAAAAAATCAGATTACCTCCCCTCTCCTTCTTTTTCTTTACCTGTGGACGAAAGGAACCCCTCATTTTCTCCACATTTCCCTTACCTTGATGACCCCTGCCACCCTCTCTTCTTGAAGGTTTTCATGCATAAACTTAATTAATGCGAAACTATAATATTTAATGAACACATCATTAAATCGAAATAGCCATATTAAAGTATTTACCTCTTGTAGCGCAGTCCGTTCTTCGAGAGGTATGTCACAGGGTCGAGGGAGGCTTGTCACTGGTCGTCCTCACTCACGTACACAAAACGGGGATCGGGTTTCGCCGCCTAAAAGCCTTGAGAGTCTCCTAGAGAAAAAGTTATGTCTCTTTTTCTCTGGTGTGTGTCTGTCTCTCTCTCAAAATAAAAATCCCTATTCCGTATTAATAGAGAATTCTGGGAGGAGAAAGGGGGTGGGAGAGTTATCACGTATAACAAACTCTCCTCATCCAAATCCATTTCAAATTTAAATTAAAACTAAAAGATATCAAATATCTTTTATTTAATTTAATAAGATAATCATAGGTGGATAATCCTTCATCTCCCACTCACACATGATTGACCATAATCAATCTATTCTCTCATTTTCGCGTTTGGCAGATAGGCCGTGCGACCAGCATACATCGAGTACACTTAGCTAAACCCAAGAGCACATAGTGGCCACTTGGATGATAGCTTCTCGATTAGCACCTCCATCGTATATAGTATGCATTACCCTAGGTCTTATCTCACAATCATTGTTTCTCACATGTGATTTCTAAAATAATCTATTCATGTTCACTATTGTATTGCTCTCAACATAATAGGCATGCCAGTGAACCACGAAGCTTCTAGAATGTGATCGATAGAGAACCTTCTCCTTTAACGATATTTCTTCCATCATGATCCAGCCAGCTTTTCCAGTTAGCCTTGCCAGGTCGAATCATAACCATGACCCTTTAAAGACTTTCCAAGCTAGCGGCACTAAATCATACTTCCAAAATATGTTAAGGATCCTAAGGGTAGAGTTCCGAAAACTATAGTTTTCGGAGTTAGTCTCACACTAGGAAAATTGAAATCACTTTTTAATAAATTGATTTCCCATCCAAAAAGGTCAAAAAAATACACATGACACGAACCATGTGCTATGATGTTCTTTCCTTCAAAAGGAGCGCATGTCTCTCACTAAAACACCATACTAGAGTATTAGCCTCGATGTTCATGAGCAATGGCTTTAGTCTACCCAAAGACTACTCCAGGCTATCAAGATAGAATTATGGTAAGTTCTACTTATTTCTTACCATTAGATTCCATATAATCCTAATAAGTTCCGAGAACTTATTTAATGCAGCATCTATTGCATGCACCATCAATAATCTTGCACTTTAACAAGTTTCTTTCTTGTAGTTAAGCAAGACAGTATTCATATTTTAGAACAGGCACTTGAATGATGTCCTAAAACTGCCTCATCTCAATCAAGAATCAACCCATTGACTCTCAATGAGGTAAACACCCGTGTGAGTGGGCTACTTTTCTGTCTGACATGCATTTAAGTAAATGTTACAAAAATAACATTCACACAATATGTATTGCTAAAATAACTTTACTTTTATTGAATAACAAGTTCATTACAATATGAGCGAGCATACACTAACATATTCGCAAACCCTGGGACCTTACATGTTTCACAAAAATATCTCTAGATAGGCCTTTTGTCACGACCCAAATTCGTGGTCATAACCGGCGCTAGATCATGTCAAACTTAATATAATAAACCATAACCTAGCAAGCCTCAAATCATAATACATCCTTCTCATTACCAGGATTATCAAAATATTTTTTTTCCACACCATTGTTTCTTCAAACAAACATATTTACCGTGTCCAAAACCTGATAGGCATTGGAGTACACATCTCCAACGTCATATCATCAAACTCATCCTTTTCAAACATAAACATAAATTTACATATACATTTCCAGTTAACATTAATCAAAGATCATATATCAAAGACCAAAAAATATGTACAATGGAGCGACCTAGATTACAAAGACAAAGACCATCCGGAGACCTTTGAACGTAGCCCGAGAAGGAAAGACAACGGGCTGAACTCGGATGAAGAAGCTTCTCCAGATGCAAAGCACGGCTCAAATCTCTTCACCTGTGGATTGAAGTAAGGGATAAGTGCTTTGAAACACTTAGTAAGCAAATATTATAAGTAACATGTATTTAACCAACCAGTCGTTCCCATCAAACCCAACCAAATACTAACACACAACTAAGACAACAAAAGACTACTTCACAGATAAGGTCATCAAAGAATTCACGTATCACACGTAATCAGAATTTCAGATAGACTTTTACAGAACATATAACACAATTTGGATGAACTTCAGATAGGTCTAGATAGTGTCACTTCCACTCCGACACGAGGATACCATATCTTAAAGGCGCCATCAGAAACTAACCCCGCCGGGCAAATATCATATCGTTTACATATCCAATGCATCCTCAGAATATGTGCACATATGCCAACATCCCCGGTTGGTCACGGGTAGACCTCATCATCCGCCATCACACAAATTACATACCAAACTTTTCAAAATTCACATACATACATAGACAATCCAAAAGCAACCTCAAATATCAAATAGACCAAAACCAAGCCCAACACCACATTTCATATCATTCAAAAGTACGCCAAATAAAGCACATCACCCACGTCTAGTTAACTAAACACATGTTACAAAGAATATCCACTTACAAGATAATGGTTGCTCAAACCATTCAAAGAGAAGCTCCGTACTTCGTTTTACAACTCGTGGCACTCGGATTCAAACGTCAGTTAACTAGTCAAAAGAACAATTAACCACTATTATTATCACCCTTTTTAGCATGTAAATAGGTCTTAGAAAATATAAAACTTCATTTCTTAATTTACAATTTCTGTCACCAGAAATACTTAATCTAATCCTTGTCAATTATACAAAATACAACACCTTCATTTCTTTCTAATTGTTCTCGGTTCGGTTTCTTCTCAAATTTTCTTATTCTAATCATGACTCTAACTGAAATGCCAACTATTGAGAAGATCTTAATTGTTACAGTTCCTATAACTAATCTAACAATCCACTATTAGCTAATAAACTAAGTATTAGCCTAAGTAAACTTGTCATCGCACGTCTATTTACACGTTCTTCATGCTGAATGTTCTCGGTTGCTGATATCCATAACCCATTGAACATATAACATCCTAACCAAATCTATCCTATTACGTTACTAAGAGAAACTCCCCAACTAAATTCACTTACCTCAATTTCCCTTTTATCTTTTTCTCGGTTGCTGGCTTCTCTCTTTGTTTTCCTTTTATTTTTATTTTTGGTCCATACTTAGGTTCAAGAGATGGAACTCAATAATTTATATTGATCCCATCATCTTTTCACCGCCTCATATGTATATTAATTTTTTTACCTTTGTTGGCTGTCAACCCTTTTAATCCAGCCACGTTTCTCTTCTTTTCCTTTCATGGTTATCTTCTTTTTTTATTGGGTAATATTTATCTAAACCACCTTTTACCACCTTTCTTTAATTATAAATAGGAATGTATTTCATTAGGAATTTAATATGGTGCCACGTTTTCACCTCCCTTCCTATTTTTTAAATCTTATCATCTCTTAATAGTTAATTTGTATTCAAGTCCTAATTTGTTAAGTTTAGACAAGTTTCATTCAAGCGATTATAATTTTATTTAATACCTTGAATAATTTATACCAAATTATATCTAACCACATTCCTAAAATTTCTAGATGAGCAAAATTAGGTTTCTCTTTTCAGACATAGTATATTATTATTTGACTTAGAATATTTGATTAAATCTAACTAACTTTTACTAATATAGTCGGGTTCAAAATTTAGGTTAACTTAAATAAAATCACATAATAAATATTTCCAATACTGACAAAATCAGACCTATATCAGAGCACCGTAAATTCATGATTTGTTTCGGCCAGATTATTTCATAAATCACAAAACTCAAATAATAAAATTATGGATCTAGGTGTTATGAATCCAGAAAAATTAGAATCACCTAAATTGAAGTCCCGATGAGGAAGCTACGACTATTTTACTAAACGACGATAGACTACGCCTAAACCCTTCCAAATCAACCTTATTTTGTTGTAACAAATTCGGTAGAAGGGTGAGGGTATCACAGTCTCCCCTCCTTATAAAATTCGGTCCCCGAATTTTCTTAATGAAAGTTTAACTTACTTGTTACACAAACAGATGTGGGTATTTGGTTTTCATCACTCCCTCCATTTCCCAAGTTGCCTCAGCTAAGGAACGATTTGCCCATTGAACCTTAACCATCAGAAGTTCTCTATTCCGAAGCTTTCTAACTTCACGATCCAAAATCCTAATTGGATTCTCTTGATATGTCAAATCTCCACTTATCTCTACTATTTGTGGCTCCAAAACATGAGTAGGATCGTGCAAGTATCGCTTAAACATGGAGACATGGAACACTGGATGAATATGTGACAAAGATGGTGGCAAAGCCAATCGATATGCCACTGGTCCAACTCGCTCCAGAATCTCAAATGGGCCAATATATCTAGGACTGAGTTTGCCCCTTCTCCCAAACCTCATTGTTCCCTTCATAGGTGAAACCTTGAGAAAAATATGTAGTCCCACATCAAACTCGATATCCTTTCGTCTCTTGTTTGAGTATGACTTTTGCCGACTCTGGACTGTTTCCAACCTTTGTCGAATCAACTGTATCTTCTCATTGGTTTCTTGTACTAAGTCATTGCCCAATAGTTGTTTCTCACCAACCTCATTCCAACATAACGGAGATCTACATTTTCTTCCATACAAGGCTTCATATGGAGCCATCTTGATACTTGACTGATAGCTATTATTATAAGCAAACTCCATCAATGGCAAATAACGATCCCAACTTCCTCCAAAATCAATGACACAAGTTCGCATCATATCTTCCAATATCTGAATAACACGCTCAGACTGCCCATCTGTTTGAGGATGAAAGGCCGTACTCAAATCCAAACGAGTTCCCACAGCCTCATGAAATTGCCTCCAAAATCTTGATGTGAAATGCGTTCCACGATCAGATACAATTGAAACTGGTACACCATGAAGGCGAATAATTTCATCCATAAATATCTGAGCAAACCTACTTGCATCATATGTACTCTTTATTGGTAGGAAATGTGAAGATTTTGTCAATCTGTCTACAATAACCCACACTGCATCATAACCTTTGGAAGTAGTTGGAAGCCCTACTAACAAATCCATTGTTATCTGCTCCCACTTCCACATTGGAATCTCAAGAGGTTGTAGTAATCCAGAAGGTCTCTGATGCTCTACTTTTACCTGTTGACAAGTCAAACACTTCGAAACAAATTTTGCAATGTCCTTTTTCATACCTTGCCACCAATAATTGCATCTCAAATCATGGTACATTTTTGTAGATCCAGGGTGCATACTGTAGACCGCTTGGTGTGCCTGAGTCAATAGTTCTTTTCTTAGATCTCCAACATCAGGGACAACCACTCGAGAACCAAAAAAAAAGATACCATTAGCACTAAGTCGAAATTTAGGTAATTCACCCTGCTCAACTTGTTCCATCATCACAATAACCTCTGGATCCTCCCATTGTAATTCCATAACCCGTCCTCGTAAGGTAGGTCTCATATGCATCTCTGCTAGAAACTTTGGCTGAATTAAGGATTTGCGACTTAAAGCATCAGCTACCACATTAGCTTTCCCAGGGTGATAGTTAATGGTGCAGTCATAATCCTTAAGTAACTCCATCCACCTCCTCTGTCTTAAGTTCAAATCTCGTTGCTCAAAGATATACTTGAGGCTTTTATGATCTGTATATATCTCAAACTTCTCACCATACAAGTAGTGCCTCCAAATCTTCAATGCAAACACAACAGCTGCCATTTCCAAGTCATGGACTGGATAATTCTCTTCATGTTTCTTCAGCTGTCTAGAGGCATAAGCAATAACATTCTTGTGTTGCATAAGAACACATCCCAAACCCACTCTTGAAGCATCACAATACACTGAATATCCACCTGATCCTGAAGGTAGAACCAATACAGGTGCATGTGTTAATCGATCCTTCAATTCTTGGAAACTCTCTTCACACCTACCCGACCATTCATACTTGGCATTTTTATGAGTTAACCAAGTTAACGGTGCTTCCAAAGTAGAGAATTCTTTGACAAATCGTCGATAATACCCTGCTAAACCCAAAAAGCTGCGTATCTCAGTAACATTAGCTGGGGTAGGCCAATTCACAACAGCTTCCACCTTCTTTGGGTCAACTGACACTCCATCTTTAGACACAACATGTCCTAGAAAAGCTACACTTTGAAGCCAAAATTCACACTTTGAGAATTTAGCATATAGCTTTTTCTCACGTAGCGTCTGCAACACTTGCCTAAGGTGTCTCTCATGATCCTCCTGATCAATAGAGTAAATCAATATATCGTCAATAAACACAACCACAAACTGATCCAGGAAAGGCTTGAAATTCCTGTTCATCATATCCATAAAGGCAGCTGGGGCGTTAGTCAATCCAAATGGCATAACTAGAAACTCATAATGGCCATATCGAGTCCTGAATGCCATCTTTGGAATGTCCATCTCTCTAATCCGCAACTGATGATACCCCAATCTCAAGTCAATCTTAGAAAACCATTTAGATCCCCGCAACTGATCAAACAAATCATCTATTCTCGGAAGAGGATATCGGTTGCGTATAGTTACCTTATTCAGCTTTCGGTAGTCTATGCACAATCGTAAACTCCCATCTTTCTTCTTCACAAATAGCACTGGGGCTCCCCACGGAGAAACACTAGGCCTTATGTACCCTTTATTCAACAAATCTTGCAACTGATCTTTCAACTCTTTCATTTCAGCTGGAGCCATACGATAAGGTGGTATAGAGATTGGTTCAGTTCCTGGTTCAAGATCAATACAGAATTCAATCTCCCTCTCTGGAGGTAAGCCTGGTAAATCCTCTGGAAATACATCTGGGTACTCTCTCACAATAGGAACATGATCTACCAAAGCATCTTCTTTCTTTATTTCCTTTACCATAGCTAAATAGCTTGCACATCCTTTCCTTAGAAACTTGCTAGCTTTCATATAAGAGATAAGCTTTGCAGTAGTTACCTTTTTCTCACCTTAAAACTCAAACTCTGCCTCATCTGTTGGATGGAAAATCACTCTTTTTCCAAAACAATCCACTATCGCATGATAAGTGGATAACACGTCCATACCCACTATGATATCAAAACCATCCATATCCAATATGTATAAATCAGCTGACAAGCCATGCCCACTAATTTGAACATTGCAGGATCTAACAACTTCACAAACATATACAAACCCACCCGAAGGAGTGGCAACGATCATTGACTCATCCAGACATACAGGCATAGCATTCAAACATTGAACATATTGAGATGACACAAAAGAGTGTGTAGAACCCGAATCAAATAGAATACGTGCATAAGATGATCCAATGGGAAGGTTACCTGACACCACAGTATTACTAGCATCAGTATCTCTCCTGGTCAAAGCATACACTCTAGGGTGTGCACCGCCTCCTCCACTATCAGACTTAGGTCCCTCAATCCTCAAACCTACTTCTCTTTAATCAAGTAGATTGCCCTGCTGAACTTGTGGTCGGGGAAAGTGTTGTGTTGGCGGCCTAACTATCAAACTTGCCACTTGCTTACGCTGATCGATTGTAGGACAGTCTTTCACCAAGTGACCTTGCATACCGCAGCGAAAACAAGCTCCTGTCCTTTTATAACAAATATCTCCAGGATGTTGTTTACCACAACTTTGGCATCTCCTGAAATTACTGGACTGGTTCTTACTGAATTGCTGACCACGAAAATCCTTCCCTCTACCAAAACTACCAACTGGTCCTCCACCCTTTGACGATACTGGCTGAATGTTGGTCCATCTCTCTTGCTGTCTAAAGCCTTGGTTGAAACTCCTTTGTGGTGGTTTTTCAAACTTCTGAAATTTTGGTTGACTTTGGACCACTCGACGTTCATTATCGCGCATCTCCAAGGTTCGAGCACAATCCACTGCAGCTGCATATGTCTCGAAACCACGAGGATACATAACCTTGAACATAGAATCATCAAGTCCATGAATAAACCTCTTTACCTTCATCTCATCATTGGGAACCAAGTGTTTTGCATACCGTGACAGATAAGTGAACCTCTCATCATATTGCGATACTGTCATCTTTCGGGTCTTCACCAATCGCTCAAATTCAAAAGCTCAGGCATCTTTCAAACTCTCTGGTAAGAACCGATCCAACAAGGCCTTCGTAAAGATCTCCCAAGTCCATGCATATGATCCCTCATTTTGGAACCAAACTCCAGCCACACCTACCAACTTAAATGATGCCAACTCCACCATTCGCTCTTTATCACACCTTAAGATTCTTCTCCTCTTCTCCATCTCATCAATGAATACCTGAGGATCATCACTTAAGCCAGAAAATGTAGGTGGATTCAACTTCAAGAACTCACCCAAAGAGTCATCTTTAGCAGCTAATGTAACATTCTGCTCTAATTGTATTTGCTGAGTAGCGATGAATTTCTCCATTGCTTTCATAACTCTGTCTACACCATCACCACCCTGCCTCTCCATCTCAGAAGTAGGAACAGCAGCAACAGGTGGTGGAATCTCATCTCTAATGACCCTACCAGCGGTAATGGCCTTAACTGGTGGTGTAGTCTCAGATACAACATCATTCCTCCGACCTTGGGAGCTTTTACCATGCTCCCTAACCGTATCCATACCACTACGTGTAACTGTCATATTCTCCTATACAAATAAGTCAGAATTAAGCATACCAAAAGACAACACAACAAAAGAGGTTTAAGGACATGACAAATCCTATGCTCCATTATACACAACATATAATTCAAATAATAAGCTAGGCTCAAACCGAATGCTCTGACCAAGCTCTGATACCAAGTCTGTCACGACCCAAATTCGTGGTCGTAACCGGCACTAGATCATGTCAAACTTAATATAATAAACCATAACCTAGCAAGCCTCAAATCATAATACATCCTTCTCATTACCAGGATTATCAAAATATTTTTTTTTCCACAACATTGTTTCTTCAAACAAACATATTTACCGTGTCCAAAACCTGATAGGCATTGGAGTACACATCTCCAACGTCATATCATCAAACTCATCCTTTTCAAACATAAACATAAATTTACATATACATTTCCTGTTAACATTAATCAAAGATCATATATCAAAGACCAACAAATATGTACAATGGAGCGACCTAGATTACAAAGACAAAGACCATCCGGAGACCTTTGAACGTAGCCCGAGAAAGAAAGACAACGGGCTGAGCTCGGATGAAGAAGCTTCTCCAGATGCAAACCACGGCTCAAATCTCTTCACCTGTGGATTGAAGTAAGGGATAAGTGCTTTGAAACACTTAGTAAGCAAATATTATAAGTAACATGTATTTAACCAACCAGTCGTTCCCATCAAACCCAACCAAATACTAACACACAACTAAGACAACAAAAGACTACTTCACAGATAAGGTCATCAAAGAATTCACGTATCACACGTAATCAGAATTTCAGATAGACTTTTACAGAACATATAACACAATTTGGATGAACTTCAGATAGGTCTAGATAGTGTCACTTCCACTCCGACACGAGGATACCATATCTTAAAGGCGCCATCAGAAACTAACCCCGCCGGCCAAATATCATATCGTTTACATATCCAATGTATCCTCAGAATATGTGCACATATGCCAACATCCCCGGTTGGTCACGGGTAGACCTCATCATCCGCCATCACACAAATTACATACCAAACTTTTCAAAATTCACATACATACATAGACAATCCAAAAGCAACCTCAAATATCAAATAGACCAAAACCAAGCCCAACACCACATTTCATATCATTCAAAAGTACGCCAAATAAAGCACATCACCCACGTCTAGTTAACTAAACACATGTTACAAAGAATATCCACTTACAAGATAATGGTTGCTCAAACCATTCAAAGAGAAGCTCCGTACTTCGTTTTACAACTCGTGGCACTCGGATTCAAATGTCAGTTAACTAGTCAAAAGAACAATTAACCACTATTATTACCACCCTTTTTAGCATGTAAATAGGTCTTAGAAAATATAAAACTTCATTTCTTAATTTACAATTTCTGTCACCAGAAATACTTAATCTAATCCTTGTCAATTATACAAAATACAACACCTTCATTTCTTTCTAATTGTTCTCGGTTCGGTTTCTTCTCAAATTTTCTTATTCTAATCATGACTCTAACTGAAATGCCAACTATTGAGAAGATCTTAATTGTTACAGTTCCTATAACTAATCTAACAATCCACTATTAGCTAATAAACTAAGTATTAGCCTAAGTAAACTTGTCATCGCACGTCTATTTACACGTTCTTCATGCTGAATGTTCTCGGTTGCTGATATCCATAACCCATTGAACATATAACATCCTAACCAAATCTATCCTATTACGTTACTAAGAGAAACTCCCCAACTAAATTCACTTACCTCAATTTCCCTTTTATCTTTTTCTCGGTTGCTGGCTTCTCTCTTTGTTTTCCTTTTATTTTTATTTTTGGTCCATACTTAGGTTCAAGAGATGGAACTCAATAATTTATATTGATCCCATCATCTTTTCACCGCCTCATATGTATATTAATTTTTTTACCTTTGTTGGCTGTCAACCCTTTTAATCCAGCCACGTTTCTCTTCTTTTCCTTTCATGGTTATCTTCTTTTTTTATTGGGTAATATTTATCTAAACCACCTTTTACCACCTTTCTTTAATTATAAATAGGAATGTATTTCATTAGGAATTTAATATGGTGCCACGTTTTCACCTCCCTTCCTATTTTTTAAATCTTATCATCTCTTAATAGTTAATTTGTATTCAAGTCCTAATTTGTTAAGTTTAGACAAGTTTCATTCAAGCGATTATAATTTTATTTAATACCTTGAATAATTTATACCAAATTATATCTAACCACATTCCTAAAATTTCTAGATGAGCAAAATTAGGTTTCTCTTTTCAGACATAGTATATTATTATTTGACTTAGAATATTTGATTAAATCTAACTAACTTTTACTAATATAGTTGGGTTCAAAATTTAGGTTAACTTAAATAAAATCACATAACAAATATTTCCAATACTGACAAAATCAGACCTATATCAGAGCACCGTAAATTCATGATTTGTTTCGGCCAGATTATTTCATAAATCACAAAACTCAAATAATAAAATTATGGATCTAGGTGTTATGAATCCAGAAAAATTAGAATCACCTAAATTGAAGTCCCGATGAGGAAGCTACGACTATTTTACTAAATGACGATAGACTACGCCTAAACCCTTCCAAATCAACCTTATTTTGTTGTAACAAATTCGGTAGAAGGGTGAGGGTATCACACCTTTAGTCATCGGATCTGCTATCATATCATGTGTAGGTATATGTGTTATGCTCACTTCCTTACACGCAACCATATTCCTAACAAAGTGATACTTGATATCAATATGCTTTGCTCTGCTATGAAATCCAGGATTCTTAGCATAAGCTATCGCAGCTTGATTGTCGCAAAATAAGCTCAATGGTTCTCTTGCGCTGGTTAGGGACAAATGGTTTAAGAACCTCTTCAACCATACTGCTTCTTGCACAGCAGCTGCAGAAACAACATATTCAACTTCCATAGTTGACAGGGAGACGCATGTCTGTTTCTTGCTACTCCATGAAATAGTACCCTCGCCTAGCAAGAAGATATATCCGGATGTGGATTTCTTCTCATCCACATCTCCTGCCCAATCGGCATCAGTGTACCCTTTCAGCGTTAGGTCTTGAACTTGGTAACACAGTGAGTATTCTGTAGTCGTATTCAAGTACTTTATAATTCTCTTGACTGCTTTCCAATGTGTTCTTCCTGGATTAGAATGGTATCTGCTTACTATCCCAACAACATAGCAGATATCTGGCCTTGTACACAACATTGCATACATGAGACAACCCACCATATTAGCATAAGGGACATTCATCATATCCTGTTTATGTTGAGCTATTTTTGGACACATTTCTTTGTTCAGATTATGACCTTAGACAATTGGGACATATCTGGAATTACTGTCATTACTGTTGAACCGTTCTATTACTTTGCGAATATATGTCTCTTGAGAAAGAGACAATAGCCTCTTCGAACGATTCCTTAAAATCTTAATTCCGAGCACGTAATCAGCTTCTCCCATATCTTTCATTTCAAAGTTGGATGAAAACTAAGCTTTGAGCTCGTTAAGATATCCCAAGTCATTTCCAGCCAATAGTATGTCATCTACATACAATGTAATTATGACAAACTTTTTACCTGAGCATTTAATGTAGACACAATGGTCTTCGTCTATCATTTTAAAATCATACGACATGATCGTATTATGAAAACGAATATACCGCTATCTAGAAGACTGTTTTAGGCCATAAATTGATCTCATCAATTTGCAAACCTTACGTTCGCTGCCTTTTCGGATGTAACCCTCTGGTTGAACCATATAGATTTCTTCATCCAATTCTCCACATAAAAAAGTAGTCTTAACATCCATTTGATGTAGCTCAAGGTCCATATTTGCCACCATAGCCAGAATAATCCTGATGGATGTGGATCTTACAACAGGTGAGAAAGTCTCATCATAGTCAATCTCTTTCCTTTGTGTGAATCCTTGGGCAACTAAGCGGGCTTTGTACCTTTCGATACTACCATATGATTTTCACTTAATTTTGAGAATCCATTTATTCCCAATTGCCCTACGCCCCTCAGGCAGGTCAACTAGTTCCCAAATATGGTTTTTCTTCATGGAAGCCATCTCTTCCTCCATTGCTTTAGCCCATTCATTTTTTTCGGGAGATGATAGAGCAGCATAGACATTCTCAGGTTCATTCTCATCTTGTAGGATAGCTAAAAGAATCTCACTTGTATCATTATCTGTAAATGTCAATAGAGCATCTTTCGCACCTTCGACCTCAAATCGTCTGCGTGGAATACTTGTTCTTTTAGTTCGACGAATTTCTGTACTCCCATTGAAATTTGGAATTGTACTCCAACTAAGATGATGATCATATGGATCATGAACTTCTGGATCAGTTGGAGGTGGTAAATCATGATCTTCCTCCTCCATTATTCTTCCACTCGGAGGGAGCGATCCAGATGATTCTGTCTCATCAGTTTCATATAGGGTAAGATCTTTACTTACCTCTCCCAATTTCGGAAAATCATTTTCCAAAAATGTGACATCTCATGATTCAAATTCTGTCACTTGTCCATTTTTGTGTTCGCCCATGAACACATATCCCTTTGATACTTCAGAGTATCTAATGAAGATACTCTTCTTACCTCTCGGTCCTAATTTACCGAAATTACTAGAGGTAGTATGGACATAAGATGCACACCCCTACGGTCGTAAGTAGCTTAGATCGGGCTTCCGACCTGTCCATAATTCGTAAGGGGTGGTAGTGACAGACTTGGAGGGCACACAGTTTAGAATATATGTGGCAGTAAGGAGTGCATCTCCATAAAATGATATTGGTAAATTCGCTTCTGCCATCATAGATCTAACCATGTCTAGAAGGGTCCTATTCCTTCTTTCTGCTACCCCATTTTGTTGAGGTGTGCGAGGAATGGACAACTGATGTTCAATTCCTTGTTCATCACATAGAGTTTTAAACTCATCGAAAAGATACTCACGACCACGATCTGTTCGTAAGGCCTTGATCTTCCATTCTAATTGATTCTCAGCATAATTCATGAAGGTCTTGAAGCAACTTAATGCTTCAGACTTGTGAGAAATCAAATAGATTAGACCATACCTGCTATAGTCATCTATAAATGTGATGAAATAATAGGCTCCATGCCTAGCCCTTACATTCATTGGACCACAAATGTCTGAATGGATTAATTATAATGGATAGTCGGCTCTAGTTCCCTTACCAAATGGTTTTCTAGTCGATTTTCCTTCTAGACAACGTTCACAAGTAGGTAAGATAGCCTTTTCCAAGTTACCTAATAGTCCTGCCTTAGCTAGACGATTCAAACGATCTTGACCAATATGGCCTAATCTAGAATGCCACAACACAACATCATCCTGAGATGGTGGCGTGGTAGTGACCATGGAAAAACTTGTTTGAGGTAAATCACACAGATCAACATCCATAATTAAGAAATATTTGATTGATAACCAGATCCATAAAAAAAATGTTTAAAAAAAATAACTGAACTTAATTGTTCTCAAATATCCAACGAAAACCAAGAGACATTAAAAATGAAACTGAAATTAAATTCTGGCGAATCTCTGGAGCATATAGCACGTCGTGTAGAAGTAGGGTACGTCCTCCACATAGGCTCAATCTGCATGTGCCTATGCCCTTGACTTCTACTCTTGCATTATTGCCTACATATATAGATTTTGCTCCAGGAGGTAGCCGTCGGAATTCGACGAAGGTATCACGATCCTTTGTCACATGGTCTATCGCTCCTGAATCAATCACCCACAAGGGTTGACTTTCAGTTAGAAGGATAGTACTAGATACATACAATTCACTCGCACATGAGTTAAAGGGATGTACCTTCTTTTCTTCTTTGCAATCTTTTGCAAAGTGACCCTTCTTCTGACAGTTAAAATATTTCACCTTAGAAATGTTAACCTTTCTCTTCTTCTTACCCTCAAAAGTCTTCTTCCCGGGTGGAGAATTTTCAGTTTTGCTCTTTTTATTTTCCCAACTTTTATTGCCTTTTCTCTTCAGGACGGTCTTCCTTTTCCCACCTTTGAAGTTTGAAGCAGCCGTATGCGCCTTAGGATGGACTTTGATCGCAAGCAGACGATCCTCTTCCAGCTCAAGGTGGCGGGCCACGTCATCAAATGTATTGACATTATCAGCGTGGGTAAGGGTCATCTTCATGTGTTCCCAATTTGCAGGCAGGGAACGAATGATAGCTTGGATCTTCTGCTCGTCACTAAGCACATGGCCAGCTTCTACCAGCTCACTGATCATGTTGGACATTTCTCGAAGATGCTTCTTCATTGTATGATCAGGATGCTTCTTGTAAGTGTCGAACCTTATGGTCAAAGCTCACAGCTTTGAGGTGGAGATCTTCCCAAATTTCTCCTTAAGCGCATCCCATAGGTCCTTTACATTTTCGAAAGCTTGAAACTGACTTGTGATATCATCCATCATAGCGCTCAATAAGATGAGACGAGTAGTAGAGTTTTTCTTCTTCCAAGCCAAGTAGGCGTCCTTGTCACGCCTATGCTGAGCAGTTGGACCATCTTCAGGCTGGACCATAATAACATTAATGGTCTCAAGAACTTCCTGTTCTTCCAGGACATACTGAATTTTCATGCTCCAGTTGTCATAATTATCGCCGTTGAGCTTCAAGTCCTTGTTGAGCTTGGCGATGATGGATTTGGAAGCAATCAACATATCAATAGGAAATTATAAAGAAATATTGCATGTTAGGAATTTGTTCAGCAATACAATTAAATTTACTACGCGGTTATAACTTTAAACAATATAAAGTTTTTAATTACTCTCGGATGGAAGTAGGTCACGGGCATGTTTTTCCTCACCTTCCGAGAATTAATTTCAAACTTTAAAGGGAAAAGTCCACTTTAGTACCCTGTGGTATCGACCAAAATCACTTTAGTACCCTGTGGTAAAAAACTGATCAATCGAGTCATACTTATTCCAATTAACATCAAAAAGGGCCTCGGGCAGCTGCCCAGAGTTGCCCGAACCTACCCGAACCCTGCCTAGGCTACGTGGCCAGCCACGTCACCAATTTTTGATGATGTGGTGCCACGTGGAGAGGAGGAGGAGGAGGAGGAGGCGGAGGAGGAGGAGGATGCGGAGGAGGAGGAGGAGGGGAGGAGGAGGAGGACGCGGAGGAGGAGGAGGAAGGGAGGAGGAGGAGGAGGATGCGTAGGACGCGGAGGAGGAGGAGGAAGGGAGGAGGAGGAGGAGGATGCGTAGGACGCGGAGGAGGAGGAGGAGGAGGAGGAGGGGAGGAGGAGGAGGAGGAGGAGGAGGAGGAGGAGGAGGACGCGGAGGAGGAGGAGGCGGAGGAGGAGGACGCGGAGGAGGAGGAGGAGGAGGGGAGGAGGAGGAGGAGGAGGAGGAGGGGGGGGGGAAGGAGATGGATGTCCACGTGGCGCCACATCATCAAAAATTGGTGACATGGCTGGCCACGTAGCCTGGGCAGGGTTCGGGTAGGTTCGGGCAGCTCCGAGCAGCTGCCTGAGGCCGTTTTTGATGTTAATTGGAATAAGTATGACTTGATTGATCGGTTTTTTACCACAGGGTACTAAAGTGATTTTGGTCGATACCACAGGGTACTAAAGTGGACTTTTCCCAACTTTAAATGTTAAAGTTCTTTGTATAGTAAAACAAGTGGATATTTCACGTGGTAACAATAACAATTAAACAAACGAATTTTATTCAATTGTAAACATGAATTGTCTTAACAAAAATAAATAACCACGAAAATACTCGAAGTTCTTAAACACACAGTTCTAAAACTTCCAACAAGACTTAAAAAACAAATAAAATCCAAGCATCATGCTTCTACATTCTAGGATATTAGAAGACTTTGACTGGGGTCAAATTTATGATCTCCATTTCACTAAGATATGGGAAGTCTAATTGATATCCTGAGGTCCAGAATCAACGTACTTGTCGTTCGCTTCGCAGCTCCATCATAATGCAAGCGAATCGGGTTAACTCTTAAGTAGTCCCAATAAGATTTAAAAACGTAAAATTTCAAACATAATGATGACAATAGTGCATAAAGAATATTCACTTTTGAGCTTTATTGCGTGATTTATAAGTCTTGTTATTTCCATAATTTTTAGTGTCCAGACTTTAAAAATTACGGAAAAAATATTTTATGAACATATTCTAAAAATATTATGGTTTTAAAAAAATCATCACATTAATTTTATTAAAACCACCGTATTAAAAGATTTCCTTAAAACTTTTTAAAAATTTATTATTTAGAATAAACCAAAAGTCTATTCAATTAGGCCCAAAGAATTTTTAAAATTAAGGGCCCACCAGACATAGTCAACACGGGCCTCGTTGACTTTACTAAAATCTGATAAGAGTGGGCGAAATTGGGCCCGAGACATTGACTATAGGCTCATGGCCCGCGTCCGACTTGGGGAGGCCCACATTGACCCGGTCAACGCAGGCTGCGGACAGTAAGCCCGCTTCAAGATTTGGGAGGTCCGCGTTGACTTGGTCTTAATGGTCAACGCGGGCAGCGGACGGGTCGAGATAAAAGCCCGTAAGGAAGCCTTTTTGGCCCCTTTTTTTTCAAAGATTATATCAATTAATCTCTTAGCCTGCAAAAAACATTTTCTCTCGGCCCAAATTAAAATAATTTAACAGACCCATTTTAACCCCCAAAAATGGCTCATTTTCGAATTAACCCAGAAATCGAAAAATAGGGGTTTTTCCCAATTAGGAATTCGATCTTCTCCTTCTTGTTCTTCATCGCCCATCAAAAAAACACAACCGACTCAAACTTCTTCTTTGACCTACATCGATCGATTTCCATGACTTCGTATCGACTGCAGCAACTCTTATTAATCTGGAGTCGACATCTCTGTGGCGTCGAGAATGTGAATATCATTTAGGTGCTTTTGAATTTCATCCCTGACCACGGGTTCCCTGTTCGATGTTTTCATGTCATCGGTCTCGGCTAGCAGCGTGGATGGAAGTTGCGAATTGGCAGAAATCAGAGGAGTCGAGTCAACTCTTCTGTCCGTCACAATCGCGTCGATCGGGTTCGTCTCGATCTGGGTTTTTCGTCTTGCGGGGTGGGACGACCATTTGAGGTCGTCGGTCACCGTGAAGTCGAGGGTCGTCGCCGGTGGGGGGTCCGGAGTCGATTAACATCGACTGATGCTCGCTATCGAGGATAGCAGAGTCGAATTTGGGGATGAACTCCCAATTGAAAATTTGGGTTCATCTCGATTTGGGGATTTTTGGGGAAAACATCAGTTTAATCCCACAAATTTACACGCGTTTCACGTAAGGACGAAGTCCTTTTGTACGCTCAGAATACATAATATCAGAACAATACCACAGGTCATGGATTCCAGGGTTTGCTCTTGAAAATGAATGGCAATTCACTCAAGAGATTAGTTTCTGGTTCTGATGAGTTTACTATGTTCGTTAGGAATGGGAAAATTGCGAATATTTAGGTGAAATCGCCATGTTTTTTTCCAATTTTACCCCAGATCTTACCAACCAAAAAAATCCGGCTAAAAAATCTAAATGAACCACGCGGCCTGGCCGGATTTCAAGCAGTTCATAAGGTCACCGTCCTAATCACAAAATTTGGTACGCCTTCTTGTCCGATTCACGGTTCGGCTTGTCCAATTCATGGTTCGGCTTGTCCGACCACCGATTAGACTGCATTTTTTTAAACCTTGATATTATGTGTAAATAATCCATTTAGAGATTCCAAGACATGCCGTGAACTTCTGGAAAAAGTCCATTATATAGAGTCGACGAATGAGTTGGCTTCATTAACAAACAATTCACAGACGACAAAATAAAAAAAAGCATTAATCTCCATTCTTTATCTTACATCTCTAGTATTGTTGCCCTCGTTTATCTTTTTTTGGTTCATAAAAGTGTGGAATTTGGGGTTATACGAATTATTTTTCCATGACGTAATGAAATTTAAAGATATTAAGATATTTTATTAGGTATGGTGAAAGACGAGAATTATACGATAAATATTAGGGCAAATTGCTCCCTAGTTCCTGGTGTTTGGTCATCCTCTCCCTCGGGTCCTTGGATTTTCGAAAATGATTTTACCGTCCTCTGACTTTGATTTTAGAAACTCTCGGATCCCTGTCACCAAAATATTCTATTTTTTCCGGCGACCCCCACTTGAAAAGACTAAAATGCCCTCTCACTTAAAATTAAAAAAAAACCTTTTCCTTTTCTTCCTCCAACCCCTCTCTGTTTCTCCCTTCCTTGACTCCTGTTTCTCCCTTCCTTGACTCCTCTTCTTCCCCTCTCAAGCAATGTCAGACAAAAATGGAAAAATCCTAACCAAAATTAAAACCCAAACCTTATTACTAAAAATTAAACAAATAAAAATCAAAACTTAAAAAACCCTAGAAAAATCTCTAGAAAAATACAAGGGTGGGAACCCAGCCCCACGAACAGCACTAAGCACCTCCAACTTCTTCTCCAGTGGCAAGGAAAGAAGCTTCTGGAAGTAATTAAGTTTGATTTAATCATTAGTATTATTCTCCACTCCAGTGACAGTGGATACTCTTAATAATCTTACTATAATAAAAAAATACCATTTTAATGTAATTTGGTGTCACACTTGAAAATGTCTAAACTACCCCCAAACCAAAATTCCAAACTCAAACCCAATACCCCAAACCCAATACCCAAAACCCAAACCAAAAACCAAAAACTCAAAACTCAAACCCAAAACTACCGACCCCCAAACCACCGGAACACGGACCCTCGGACAACAGTACCACAGATCCCCGGACCACGAACTCCAAACCACCGGACTCTCATACCATCGGACCACCAGACTACGGACCCCCGGACCACCGAACCACGGATCCCGGAAAACCGAACCCCCAGATCGCAGACCACCGGACCCTAGGACACCCAGACTACCGAACCACAGATCTCAAACCACGAACCCCCAGACTGCAAATCACCTGACCCCAGACCTCGGACCATCCGACCACCGAATCACGGACCTCCAGACTACAGGACCACCAGATCCCCGGACCACCGAACCACAGACCCCGGACAACCGAACCCCCGAATCCCGGACCATCAGACCACCGAATCACAGACCCCCAGACCGCAGACCAACGGACCACAGGACTACCAGACCCCTGGATTGCCAAGCCACGGACCGTCGGATCCCCAAGCCATGGACCCCTGGACCACTGGGCCGTCGGGCCCCCGAACCGCTGGACCCCCAACCATTGACCCCGAACCCCCGGACTACTGGACCGCCAGACCTCGAACCCCCCGACTCCGAACCACGAACGTCGGACAACTGAACCCCCGAACCCCGGACCATCAGACCACCGAATCACAGACCCCCAGACCGCAGACCAACGGACCACAGGACTACCAGACCCCCGGATTGCCAAGCCACGGACCGTCGGATCCCCAAGCCATGGACTTCTAGACCACCGGGCCATTGGGCCCCCGAACTGCTGGACCCCCAACCATTGACCCCGAACCCCCGGACCACTGGACCGCCAGACCTCGAACCCCCCGACTCCGAACACCCCCCCCCATTGACCCTGACCCCGTTATTTTTTATGTTTCTACATCTTAAAAAAGAAAATATTGAAAGATATATTTTGCAAATTTTGAAATAGAACATCACTAGTAACGCGCGTGCGTATTTACTAGTTGAAATTAAAGCAAGCATCATCATCATCTTCTTCTTCTATCTCGAGAATGGGCCGGGCCTTGAGCTCTTCTATTTCCTTCTTCTTCATGTCTACAAGATCCCTACTATTCAACACGATGGAACCCTAAGTCAACTTAAAAAACCAATCTCGAATCAATTAGGGATTTCGTTTCCATTGGTCAGTTACTTCGATTACTTTTCATGGGTCAGTTAAAAAACCCTAAGTCTAATTAAATTTTGGGGACTCTCATCATGCTTCGATTACTTTCTTTCCATGGGTAGTTACTATGCTTTCAATTTTATGGGTAGTTACTGTGCTTTCAATTTGTGGTCGGTTATGATGATTTTTTAATTTTGATTCTCATTAAAAAAGTTTGGATTTGGGTTTGAGTTTGAGTTTTGATTGAGGGTGGGAGGTAGAAGATGAAGTGAAAGGAAGAAGATGAGGTGAGAGGAGGAAGATGATTTTTTTAGTTTTTTTTAGTGAGAGGGCATTTTAATCTTTTCAAGTAGAGATTTACTGGAGAATATGAAATATTCCGGTGACAGGGACCCGAGAGTTTCTAAAACCAAAGATGGGGGACGGTAAAATTATTTTTGAAAATGCAGTGATTCGAGGGAGAGTATGACCAAACACCAAGGACTAGGGGATAATTTGCCCAAAATATTATGAAGGCTAAAAATACGGCACGCATGGCAAAAAATTCACATGTACACCAAACTTTCATACATTAATGTATTCGATTGTTTTTCATATTTTACGTTTTTTAACATATATATTTTTTGATTGTTCTATATGATTGTGATGGTCGAGTCATTCACTCATAGAGTGATGCCATGATAGTTTTTAAGTATTATAAAAGAAATTAAAATAGTGCACAAGTATCGAATCTTTTACTAATTTAATTGATTTGATTTTTTTAAAGGTCCCTACTGATAATATGAATGGAATCATACGTCACAGAATCTTCATTGAGAAAAATTTTGTTATTAGTGTCGATCTGCATTAATATTTAAAAATGTGAATATTGTTATGAACTTTATCGGAAATAATCAATAGTCATAAGTAGAGAGAAAAAGAGTAAGAGAGAAGAATATGAACTTCTCATTAACAGATCAAGAATGTGTTCTATTGGTAATACAATGAGTTCTATTTATAGGCTAAATGGAGAAGGTGTATGGAGAACATGGAGGAACCCACTAACCCACTAAACATGGAGGAGAACAAGGAGGGAATCATGGAGGAGAACATGGAGGGAGGAAATGGCATCCATAATTAATACATAATATTCTCCCTTGGATGCCATTTGAATAATATGCCTCATTAAAACCTTATTAGGAAAAATCATAATCAAAGGAAAAAGAGTACATCATTATAAAATTACTGCCTCATTAAAACCTTACCCGGTAAACCCATTGGGACAAAATCGTTGTTAAGGAAAAAGAGTACAGTGTAAAATGATATCTGCCCCTCATATATGCATCACTTGAGATCCCTGAGTCATCTCAGACCGATATTACAAACATGCTTCTCAAAAACTGTAGTGGGCATAGATTTCGTGAATAGATCTTCCAAATTGTCACTTGAACGAATTTGTTGAACACTTATCTCCCCATTCTTTTGAAGTTCATGTGTGAAAACAAATTTTGGTGATATATGTTATGTCCGATCTCCTTTAATATACCCGTCTTTCAATTGTGCAATGCATGCATCATTGTCATCGTATAAAGTTGTAGGTATTCTTTTTTGAAAAGGTAATTCACATGATTCTCGAATGTGTTGGACAATAGATCTCAACCCAACACATTCCCGGCTTGCTTCATGAATAGCCAAAATCTTAGAATGATTGGATGAGGTGGCTGCTATAGTTTGTTTCATGGAGCGCCATGAAATGGCAGTACCTCCATATGTAAATAAAATCCGGTTTGCGATCGACCATTGTGAGGATCAGATAAATATCCTGCATCTGCATATCTAATTACTTCTGCCTCTGAGACACTAGGATAATGCAAACCCATATCTATTGTACCTCGAAGATAACACAATATTTATTTTACTCCAGTCCAATGTCTTCTTGTAGGTGAAGAACTGTATCTTGCTAGTAAATTAACAGAAAATGATATATCAGGTCGTGTATGACTAGCGAGATACATTAACGCACCTATTGCACTAAGATATGGTACTTCAGGACCAAGAAATTCTTCACCATTTTCTTGAGGTCTAAAAGGGTCCTTTTTCACATCAAGTGACCTTACAACCATTGGAGTGTTCAACGGATGCGCTTTATCCATATTGAAACGCTTCAGCACCTTTGCTATATAAGAAGATTGATGCATAAACATTCCTTCTCCAAAATGTTCAATTTGTAATCCGAGACGTAATTTGGTCTTTCCCAAATCTTTCATTTTAAATTCGTTCTTCAAACAATCAACTACCTTTTGGAGCTCTTCAGGAGTTCTAATGATATTGAGATCATCAACATAAACTACAATTATAACGAACTCAGGTTCAGATCTCCTTATAAAAATACATAGGCATATTAGATCATTCTTATAGCCTTCCTTTAATAAGTAGTCACTAAGATGATTATACCACATATGCCCTGATTATTTCAATCCATATAAAGATCGACATAATTTGATCGAGTATAGTCCCTTTTGACTAGAATCACGTACATCTGGTACGTTGAATCCTTCTGGGATTCTCATATAAATGTCACTATCCAGTGAACCATATAAATAGGCTGTAACAATATCCATAAGACGCATATTTAACTTTTCATGTACTGCCAGACTTATCAAATATCGAAACGTGATTGCATCCACCACAGGAGAATATGTCTCTTCATAATCAATACCAGGTCTTTGAGAAAAACTTTGTGCGACAAGTCGTGCTTTATATCTCATTACTTCATTTTTCTAATTTCGTTTATGAACAAATACCCATTCATATCCTATGGGTTTCACCCCTTTGGGTGTGCGGACTATAGGTCCGAAAACTTCACGTTTCCCAAGTGAATCTAATTCAAATTTCATTGCGTCTTTCTAATTTGGCCAATCTTTTCAATGCATGCATTCCTTGATAGATTTTGGCTCTAGATCCTCTTCATCTTCTATAATATTTAGCGTTACATGGTAGGGAAAAATATCGTCGACGATAACTTCATTTCGGTTCCATTTTTCTCCAGTCATAACATAATTTATTGAGATCTCATGATTATCACAATGTTCAGGTACCTGATCTTTCATTGGAAGCGACTCATCTAGAGTCTGTCCTTCCTTGATATTAATATTGACTGGGGACTCTTCAGGAGTCAAGATATCCTCGATTTGACCATCTTGATATTTTTCTCCTTTTCTTTTACGAGGATTTTTATCTTTGGAATCAATAGGTCTACCACGTTTAATTTGTGCCTTATTTTCATTGGCAATAATTGATCGTCCTTCAGGGAAATCAATTCTAAAAGGAGCATTAGCAGCCAGAATAAGTGACTTAGTCACTCTCTTTGGGTCAGCAAAAGCGTCTGGCAACTAATTTGCTAAATTCTGCAGATGAATTATCTTTTGAATTTCAAGTTCACTTTGCTTTATGCGAGGATCTAAATAACACAATGATAATTCATTCCAGCTAATATCTTTTTCAGGCTGCTTAGTTTCTCCCCCTAATGTTGGAAATATTGATTTATCGAAATAACAATTGGTAAAATGTGCCGTAAATATATCTCCAGTACGTGGCTCAATGTACTTTATTATCGATGGAGATTCAAACCCAACATATATTTCCAACCTTCTTTGGGGTCCCATTTTAGTGCGTTGTGGTGGAGCAATTGGAATATAAACCGCACATCCAAAAATTCTTAGATGGGAAATATTTAGTTCCTGACCATAAACCAATTGTAATGGAGAGAATTCTTGATAACTTGTTGGCCTGATGCGAATTAACATTGATGCATGTAAAACAGCATATCCCCAAGCAGAAATAGGGAGTTTTGCTCTCATTAGTAATGGCTTTGCAATTAATTGAATCTGTTTAATGAATGATTCAACAAGACCATTTTGAGTGTGAACATGAGCTACAGGATGTTCAACATTTATACCAATGGCCATACATATATCACCATGTATATGTTCCAGAAATTTGAGGGATTCAGTCCCAATTTTAGCTGGCGATGGCCTAGTTATTAATTTTTTTTCTTGAGAGCATAGCATGACAATTCATTGGACTGGAAAATCTTCTGGTTCCTTAAAGAATGTCCACAAGAATTGTTAATAATTCTTCGCATCATTATTGACCCGGGATGGCCCAACCGGTCATACCAAATTGTAAAATCAGTAAACTTCTGGTTTACTGTTGCACGTGCCTCTATTGCACTAATATATATGTATAATATAAACCAGTTGAATAACTGGGTAACTTTTCCAACAAATACTTTTTACCCGAAATAATATTTGTGATGTACAAATATTCTTTATTTTCTTCATTTATTGTCTCAACATGATACCCATTTTGGCGTATTTCTTTGAAACTTAATAAGTTTCTTTGAGACTTAGGAGAATATAATGCATTATTTATGCAAAAAATCGTACCTCCAGGTAATAATAAATTAGCTCTTCCGGAGCTTTCAATTAAATTTGCAGTACCTGATATAGTACTAACATTTGCCTCTAGCATTTGCAAATGAAGAAAATAGTTATCATCCTTAAGTATGGTGTGCATTGTGACACTATCTGCTAAAGACAGATCTCTTTCTCGAGTAGATGAGCCAACTCGTGCCAATTCCATACTCATTATAAAAAAAATATTTATATTAAATTTAAGCAATGAAAATATGATATGAAAAAGTTATAGGAGACATTACATTAAAATTAAGCACCGAAAACATGATAATAGAAAAAGCCAGGAAATATACTTAAGAAATGAACAAGAACATGGATATTAAACTGCTATTCAATAAGGAAATCAGCAACATCCAAATGAGTGAAGTCATTTAGGCCAAATTCAGGGCTACCATCCATATTCATAATGCCAGAGCCATCATCTTGATAAAGCTCAACTAGATACTTTGGTGCACAACAGGTGCGAGCTCAGTGGCCTTTGCATCCACAATGATGACATGAATTTTTCATTTTTTTATTCCACTATCACCATCTCTTCGTGGTTTCTTTTCTTTGTTCTCCCATTTCAGGTGGCGAGACGTGTTCTTAAAATTACCACTACGGTAAAAAAATCCTCCACGACAATTACCACGTACAAAACCACGAGCCTGGCCTCTATAATTAAACTTTGTCACATTCACTTCAGGGAATGGAGCATAACTATTAAATTTTAGTCCAGAGACCCAATTGCAATATTAAAAATTAATCCAGTGACCAAAATGTAGTTTGCCAAAAAAAATTTCAGAAACATTCGAGGACTAAATAGTATATTTTGGGGAAGTCCGAGGACCAAACAGTATTTTCTAGATTCGCAAATATACAAAGAAGTCCCTGCTATTAACTAAGGACCACATTGCAATTTCATAATTAACCGGGGATCAAATTGCAATTAACCATTAAATCCGGAAGTCACAGAAAAGTCAAAGTACCAAACAATTATTTTCTAAAACGTCAAAGTACCGAACCGTAATTTTCTACTGGAGTGGTAAATTTATAAAGAAATCCCTGCAGGATCTCAACTCTTTAAAGTAGGTCTTTCCAAATGATTAAAGGGATATTCTGTCCTTAATTAAAAATATAAAGTACTAATCTGTAATTCTGTTCCCTTTCGTTTTTCTTTTTTTTTTGGCACGCATAATATCTGTTTAGTACCTATTAGTTTGACGCGTGTGCAAGCAAGGACAAATTCGATGTTCAATGTGTAAACTTACAGTTCAGTCCCTGGAAGTTTCTCGCGTGTGCGAATAAGGACATAATCCTTATTTGCGTTCCAAGACAAAATTTCACATAGATCACTGGTGTTTCCTAATATTTTATGCAAGGACGACATAAGGTTTTTGCATGAAAAATCTTTAACAAATAAATCCGATTTTTGCAAAGAAAATTTTACAAAATTATTTTCTTTGAGAAAATCATTTATGAGCAAGAACAAAGCTTCATATGATTTAATAACATTGAGAATCCAACAAGAATGAATAAATTATAAATGAGAATCTAACAAGAATGAGTAATTATAAATTGTAAGAATACTTACAAAAGTTAAGCTCAATTCTTCTCAAGAAATTATTGAGAACTTGGTAGAGACTCGTGCTGATAACGTGTTATGAACTTTATCGGAAATAATCAATAGTCACAAGTAGAGAGAAAAAGAGTAAGAGAGGAGAATATGAACTTCTCATTAATAGATCAAGAATGAGTTCTATTGGTAATACAATGAGTTCTATTTATAGGCTAAATGGAGAAGGTGGATGGAAAACATGGAGGAACCCACTAACCCACTAAACATGGAGGAGAACATGGAGAACATGGAGGGAATCATGGAGGAGAACATGGAGAACATGGAGGGAAGAAATGACATCCATAATTAATACATAATAAGTATATCTAACTAAAGATGCAATCTTATATGTGATTATTATAAAAGGTGTGTATATCTAACAAACATATTTTTTGTGCATTTTCAAAAGGTTGCATTGTTCTGTCCATTCTGAAACGTGTTCTGTCTTAATATAACTAAGATTAATGTGTTGAAAGTGTTAGCAAAAACTTCAACTGTGAAATCGTGCCGTGTGTGATTTTATGGTTCGCTTTGTATTAATTTTCTCGGTGTGTTTTATTAATTGACTCTTTCACATTATCTTTTTATGCTCTTATGTTGGCCTAAAGATCATGTTGACTGCTTTGTTAATATCCAATTTTTTTAAAGATGGGGTGGGTTAGTGATCGACATAAGGATGTACATATATAATTATATTAGTTTAGTCATTATCTATAGTTTTTAGTTATTATCTAGAGTTTGATTTCTAGTTGGATTTTATGTGATAGGTCTCTTTAGTTTCTTTATAAATATGACATTTTCTGTATTGTTTTAATTGGTTAAATTTGATATTGAAAAACAAGAGTTTTTCCTATTATCTGTGTCATTTTTTGGTATTCGTAGAATCAATGGATCGATACTCTTATCGTATTTTCTGGGTATTCTCAGAATCAAAGGACTCGCGATTCCTATCCACGTTCCTCTGCATCAGTTGGTAATCAGAGCTTCGGTTCGATTCCGTTGATCGGGTTCATTCTATCCAACAACAAAAAAAGTCCCAAAAAAAAGTGAATCGCTGTTTAGGGTTTTTTCCAAGAAACCCATCAAAGCTGCGAAGCTCTTCCCCACCGCTGCCATATACACCGACTGCCGTCCCTGCCTGCGCCACCAGCCTCGCCGCCAGAGTCGCCGTCCCAGCCCCTTCGAACGGCCGCTCGAAGTCGACGCTGCCGCACACCGAGTTCCGCACCTCGCTTCTCCTTCCACGCGACACAGATTCCAGTGGTCTGGCCGTTCATCGTGCCATCGATCTACGAGCTACCAAAAGCCAATGCCCAGACCCGACGAACCTAACCCTCCACTGCTGGCCTGAAGTTCGTTCACCAACCGCCGCCCCTGGTTGAAGGTTTTGAATCTACCTCTTCTCTCAAATCTAGGGTTGCTGTTGGATTTGGAAAGTTTTGGTATTGATTCTGAAAGTTGACAGAGAGGTATCATTTGGTAATTTCGAAGCTTGGTGACTGGCTCAGAATTTTCCAGTGGGTACAATTTCATTTTGGTCCCATCGTATTCTGAGAAGTTACTGATTGGTCCAAGAAGGTTTTGGAATTTACAGATTGATCCCTTTTGGACTTTTTGATCCCTTTCGACGTCATGCCCCCACGGCGTGGCACTCAACGAAAGGCGTTTGATCTCACTCGCTTGGAGCACTGGATATATACGATGTCGCAAAAGATTGCTATCCTTCAGCAAAACCATGATGAGGTAATGAGTTTCTTGCGTGCACTGGTTGCCCAAAATGCCACTGCTCCAAGGACTGTGCACCACACACATTACGATTTATCGCCGCCTCTCTTCGACCAGTCAACTCTGATGGTGAGGGTTCTGACTCATCCTATAAAAGGGATCCTTTTCAACCTCGTGATCGTGAAGATAATGGTCAACCAATTTATGACTCCTAACCTGATGAGGATTTGTTCGGCTAGATTGGTTAATATCAAGTATCACCACGTCGCTCGAAGTTGTTTAAGAGTGCGTGTACGAAGATCTCGAGTTGGCCGACCACACCAAATTCGATGATGAATTTCTCCAACCGGGGGAGAATGATGGAGATAAGGATGGACATACATAATTATATTAGTTTGGTCATTATCTAGAGTTTGATTTCTAGTTGAATTTTATGTGATAGGTCTCTTTAGTTTCTTTAGAAATATGATATCTTCTGTATTGTTTTAATTGGTTGAATTTGATATTGAAAAACAAGGGTTTTTCCTATTATCTGTGTCATTTTTCGGTATTCATAGAATCAACAGATCAATACTCTATCGTATTTTTCGAGTATTCTCATAATCAACAGACTCGCGATGTCTATCCACGTTCCTCTGCATCAGTTAGGGTTAGGATTAGTAGGAAGGAAATCATAAGGAAAATTCAGGTTAACCGTTTGATGAGAAAAAAATCTCGTCATGTAGTCTCTTTTCGAGAATTTTTCTCGTTAGTCTATGACGAGAAAAAATCTCTTTGAGCGAGTGTCTGGCGAGAAAAATCTCATCGTGTGGGAACACATTGCGTGTAATTCTCTCAAATTCTGGATGCACCAGAGTGTGAGAATTTTTTTGAAAATGGACCCCAGATTTGTAGAACTTGGTATTTTGGACCCGTGATTGGGGAAAAAAACAGGGTGCACCTACACAAACGTATTCTTCAATTTCTTGCTCCTAGGTTCTAACATGAATGTACTTGTTTTTTCTATTGGCGATAAAATGCTCACTCACATGTGGTATCAGAGCATATTGGTTTCGTGCCCATTGTTATAGTCGTACAATCTTTATTTCATCGCACATTGGTAAAGTGGAAGCCCGTACAAACTCCAACTCGATAAATTTTGTTTGAGGAAGCATGTTGAAATTCTACATTACGAAGTGCAAGAGTGATAAATGTTTGGACAAATTATCCTGAGGTCCCTATAGTTTGACGAATTATCTAGTAGGGTCCCTACTTTTTCGAAACCCCTTTTTTCGTCCTCCAAATTTTGTAAAATAGAACTCTCGGGTCCATGGCTCCGGTACCAAAAATAACTCCGGCAAAATTTTATCAGTAAGGACCAAAATGCCCTCAGTCAAAAAAAGAAAAAAATATCATCTTCAACCTTAAAACATCAATAACACCAAGAATATTCTAACAACACCAACCCAAACCCAGAAATTTAAACAACAAAAGAAATCAATTAAACAAACAAAGCAAGTCGAAAAAAGCAATCAATTAAACATCAACTCATCTTATTTGCCAGAATCAAATCAAAATACATAGACAAATCAAAATCAAATCTCCATGGAGACGCCGCTGCTGCGGGCGAGATCCTCACCGCCTACTTCCCTGACCTCCGTTAAATCTCCGGAGGGCTCAGGTAACTCGACCAGATCTCGTGCTTGTGAGGTGACAGAACCTCAGTGTCGTCGTCCTCCTGCTCTACCAACGTTGTTGTCCTCCTACGACGATGAAGACAGAACCTCCAAGGTCGTCGTCCTCATCCTGACTCGATGGTGGCCGCCAAAAAAGAAGGAGAAGAAGCGACGACGGTCCTGCCCTCCCTCTCCCTCCGCTCCCGCTCTTCCTCCTCCACCCATCTTTTTCTCGTCGTCGTTCCCCGCAGGACCCAGCTTCTCCAACAACGACATCTGACGACGGTGCCTCCTCCTCTGGTTGCGAACCCACCTCAAGGCTGGACCCAACTCCTCTGACGACGGCGCCTCCTCCTCTAGTACTTGGCCATGGGGTAATGGGCCCTCCAGTGACAGGTTTTTGATTTTTAATTGGGTTGGTGTTCTTGAGTTAATTCTTGGTGTTCTTGATGTTAGCTAGACGTTCAAGAAGTTTTTTTTTTTACTGAAGGGCATTTTGGTCCGTGCTTGTCAAATTTTGCCGGATTTATTTTTTGGTATCGGTGCCAGGAACCTGAGAGTTCTATTTTTCCAAACTTGGATAATTTGTTAAACTATAGGGACATAAGGGTAATTTTTCCTAAATTTTTTTATAAGTTAACATTCTTATTCATGTTCAAAAAATTATTCCTCTTCCGCCGGTCTCCATTTCATTTCCATGCATTTAACGTTTCCATGATTAAGGAAACATTACGATCTTGTCATTTAAATGGGTAACCGGGTAATATTATCAAATATAACACGAGAGTTCTTCTTTAGTTTACATAAATATGGAAGTTCCTAACCATGTGACTAGGGGTGAGCAAAAAATCCGATATCCGTTATCCGTATCTGATATTCGAAATTTTTTCAGATTCGAACTCGGATAATTTTAAATTTGGACTCGGATTCAGATTATCCGAAATAAATATTTCGGACTCGGGTACGAATACGGATAATAAAATTGATATTTCGGATATTTTGGATATCCGAAATATCCGATTTAAAAGTATTAAAACTCAAACTATATTAATTATCTTGAGCCCATAAAAAATTAAGCCCAAACTATATCGGTCAGGCCCACTAAATACTAATATATCGCCCATTACCTTAGGTCCCCAACAAATCTGTTACCCTACGGTCCCCACTCCCTACGAGCCTCCATCAAAATATCTTTTGATTCCCCAAAAGCAAACCCAGAAAGTTCCCCGAAAGTAAACCAAAAAAAAATATTTTAGATCAAACCCAGAAATTCTTCCGATGAGTAAGGTACAACACCCAGAAACTTCAGATCAAAATATCTTAAAGTTTGTTTCATCTTATGGTTGGAATTTTAGATTTTTATTTACCTTTTTGGTTTTTTGTGTTGATATTTTGACTTAGATTTTATACTTTTTTTTAAATTCTTAACAAGTACTTTGAAAAAGAAGAAGCTTATGACAGATCATCAGAAATATTGGTTCGATGTACTTTTTTTTAATTCTTAACAAGTACGGATTTAAAGTTTGTAAAAATTGGATACAGATTTATTTCTGACCACATAATATAATAATATATTATTTTTATTTTTGAAGGCTTGAAAAAATGGATAGTTCGGATTATCCTTATCCGTATACGAAAAAAATTCGGATATCGGATAACATATAGTGGAGAGTTCGGACTTGGACTTGGATACTGAAAATACTAATTTGGATAGTTCGGATAATTAAAAATTTGGATAGTTCGGACTCAGATAATCCGAATGCTCACCCCTTGATGTGACAATTCCGCTTGATTAAAATAAATGGGCCAGGATTCGTTCGTAAAAAACCAAATGGGCCAAGAAATCCAGTGTGTGTTAAGAAAACTTAATTTTAATCATATGCTCGACCCACAACGGAGGAGGCCGTTGGCCTAATCCAACACATATGCAAAATAGGTCATTAGGTGGACGTCCTTTTTTTTAAAAAAAGAGAGAGTATTATATGGGAAGTATTATGTATTAATTATGGATGTCATTTCCTCCCTCCATGTTCTCCTCCATGATTTCCTCCATGTACTCCTCTATGTTTAGTGGGTTAGTGGGCTCCTCCATGTTCTCCATCCACCTTCTCCATTTAGCCTATAAATAGAACTCATTGTATTACCAATAGAATACATTCTTGATCTATTAATGAGAAGTTCATACTCTCCTCTCTTACTCTTTTTCTCTACTATTACTTATTTTCGATAAAGTTTATAACACGTTATCAGCACGAAGTCTCTACCAAGGTCTCAATAATTTCTTGAGAAGAATTGAGCTTAATTTTTGTAAGTATTCTTACAATTTATAATTATTCATTCTTGTTGGATTCTCAATGTTATTGAAACATATGGTGTTTAGTTCTGGCTTATAAATGATTTCCTCAAAGAAAATAATTTTATAAATTTTTTTTTGCAAAAATCAGATTTATTTGGTAAAGTTTTTTAATGAAAAAACCTTCTGTTGTCCTTTCATAAAATGATTAGAAGCCTCTGAGTATCTATGTGTAATTGTCCTGTGTACACGGATTGGGATTATGCCCTTATTCGCACACGCGAGAAACTTCCAGGGACCGAACTGTAAGTTTATACATTGAACATCGAATTTGTCCTTGCTTGCACACGTGTCAAACTAATAGGTACTAAACGGATATTATGCGCGCTGAAAAGAAAAAAGGAAAGAGAACATAATTACAGATTAGTACTTTATATTTTCTTGTATTTTTAAATAAGGACAGAATATCAATTTAATCATTTGTTTCCTTAAATTTGTGATATGTTTATATAATAATTTTATCTCAATTATATTTATCTATGATAAATCAAATCTAATATAATCTATTTGTTCATGATAGTATTATAATGTCAAACCTCGCCAAACTTGATTTTGTGGCTCTCCACATCACGGGCAAGAATTACTTATCATGGATTTTGGATGTTTCTGAAATTTTTGTTTTTCTGACAAACTACATTTTGGTCCCTGGATTAATTGTAATTGGATTTCTGGACTAAAATTTAATAGTTATGCTCCATTCCCTGAAGTGAATGTGACAAATTTTAATTGTAGAGGCCCGTCCAACTGGTTATGCTCCATTCCCTGAAGTGAATGTGACAAAATTTAATAGGCCGGGGTCGCGATCGTGGACATGATAATGATCGTGGAGGATATGGTTACCGTGATGGTAATTTTAAGAACACGTCTCGCCACATGAAGTGGAAAAACAAAGAGAAAAAACCACGAAGAGATGGTGATAGTGGAATAAAAATAGAAAATTCATGTCATCGTTGTAGATGCAAAGGCCACTGGGCTCGCACCTGTCATGCACCAAAGTATCTAGTTGAGCTTTATCAAGATGATGGCTCTGGCATTACGAATATGGATGGTAGCCCTGAATTTGGCCTCAATGACCTCACTCATTTTGGATGTTGCTGATTTCCTTATTGAATAGCAGTTTAATATCCATATTTTTGTTCATTTCTTAAGTATATTTCCTGACATTTTCTATTATCATATTTTCGGTCCTTAATTTTAAGGTAATGTCTCCTATAAATTTTTCCTCATCATGTTTTCGCTGCTTAAATTTAATATAAATATTTTTTTATAATGAGTATGAAATTGGCACGAGTTGGCTCATCTACTCGAGAAAAAGATCTGTCTTTATCAGATAGTGCCACAATGCACACCATACTTAAGGAGGATAAATATTTCCTTCATTTACAAATGCGAGATGTAAATGTTAGTACTATATCAGGTACTGCAAATTTAATTGAAGGCTCCGGAAGAGTTAATTTATTATTACCTGGAGGTACAAATTTTTGCATAAATAATGCATTATATTCTCCTAAGTCTCAAAGAAACTTATTAAGTTTCAAAGATATACGCCAAAATGGGTATCATGTTGAGACAACAAATGAAGGAAATAAAGAATATTTGTATATTACAAATATTATTTCGGGTAAAAAGTGTGTGTTGGAAAAGCTACCCGCTTATTCATGTGGTTTATATTATACGTATATTAATGCAATGGAGGCACATGCAACAATAAACCAGAAGTTTACTGATTTTGTAATTTGGCATGACCGGTTGGGCCATCCGGGGTCAATAATGATGCGAAGAGTTATTAACAATTCATGTGGACATTCTTTAAGGAACCAGAAGATTTTCCAGTCCAATGAATTGTCATGCGCTGCATGCTCTCAAGGCAAATTAATAACCAGGCCATCACCAGCTAAAATTGGGGCTGAATCCCTCGGATTTTTGGAACGTATATATGGTGATATATATGGACCTATTCATCCACCATGTGGACCATTTAGATACTTTATGGTATTAATTAATGCTCAACTAGATGATCGCATGTATCTTTATTATCAACTTGTAACCTGGCGTTTGCGAGATTACTAGCTCAGTTAATTCGATTACGAGCTCATTTTCCAGATAATCCCATTAAGAACATTCGTCTTGATAATGCTGGTGAATTTACTTCTCAAACATTCAATGATTATTGTATGGCCATTGGTATAAATGTTGAACATCCTGTAGCTCATGTTCACACTCAAAATGGTCTTGCCGAATCATTTATTAAACAGATTCAATTAATTGCAAGGCCATTACTAATGAGAGCGAAACTCCCTATTTCTACTTGGGGACAGCTGTTTTACATGCAGCAATATTAATTCGCATCAGACCAACAAGTTATCATGAATTCTCCCCATTACAATTAGTTTATGGTCAGGAACCAAATATTTACCATCTAAGAATTTTTGGATGTGCGGTTTATATTCTAATTGCTCCACCACAACGCACTAAAATGGGACCCCAAAGAAGGTTGGGAATATATGTTGGGTTTGAATCTCCATCGATAATAAAGTACATTGAGCCACGTACTGGAGATATATTTACGGCACATTTTGCCGATTGTCATTTCGATGAATCAATATTTCCAACATTAGGGGGAGAAACTAAGCAGCCTGAATTAGCTGGAATAAATTATCATTGTGTTATTTAGATCCTCGCACAAAGCAAAGTGAACTTGAAGTTCAAAAGATAATTCATCTGCAGAATTTAGCTAATCAGTTGTCAGACGCTTTTGCTGACCCAAAGAGAGTGACTAAGTCACATATTTCGGCTGTTTATGCTCCTTTTAGAATTGATGTCCCTGAAGGACGATCAATTATTGCCAATGAAAATAAGGCACAAATTAAACGTGGTAGACCTATTGGTTCCAAAGATAATAATCCTCGTAAAAGAAAAGGAGCAAAATATCAAGATGGTCAAATCAAGGATATCTTGACTCCTGAAGAGTCCCCAGTCAATATTAATATCAAGGAAGGGCAGACTCTAGATGAGTCACTTCCAATGGAAGATCAGGTACCTGAACATTGTGATAATCATGAGATCTCAATAAATTATGTTATGACTGGAGAAAAATAGAACCGAAATGAAGTTATCATCGATTATATTTTTGCCTACCATGTAGCGCTAAATATTATGAAAAATGAAGAGGATCTAGAGCCAAAATCTATCAAGGAATGCATGCATAGAAAAGATTGGCCAAATTGAAAAGACGCAATGAAATCTGAATTAGATTCACTTGCGAAACGTGAAGTTTTCGGACCTATAGTCTGCACACCCAAAGGGGTGAAACCCGTAGGATACGAATGGATATTTGTTCGTAAACGAAATGAGAAAAATGAAGTCGTAAGATATAAAGCACGACTTGTCGCACAAGGTTTTTCTCAAAGACCTGGTATTGATTATGAAGAGACATATTCTCCTGCGGTGGATGCAATCACGTTTCGATATTTGATAAGTCTGGCAGTACATGAAAAGTTAAATCTGCGTCTTATGGATATTGTTACAGCCTATTTATATGGTTCACTGGATAGTGACATTTATATGAGAATCCTAGAAGGATTCAACGTACCAGAAGTATGTGATTCTAGTCAAAAGGGACTATACTCGATCAAATTATGTCGATCTTTATATGGATTGAAACAATCAGGGCGTATGTGGTATAATCATCTTAGTGACTACTTATTAAAGGAAGGCTATAAGAATGATCCAATATGCCCATGTATTTTTATAAGGAGATCTGAACCTGAGTTCGTTATAATTGTAGTTTATGTTGATGATCTCAATATCATTGGAACTCCTGAAGAGCTCCAAAAGGCAGTTGATTGTTTGAAGAACGAATTTGAAATGAAAGATTTGGGAAAGACCAAATTATGTCTCGGATTGCAAATTGAACATTTTGGAGAAGGAATTTTTATGCATCAATCTTCCTATATAACAAAGGTGCTGAAGCGTTTCAATATGGATAAAGCGCATCCGTTGAACACTCCAATGGTTGTAAGGTCACTTGATGTAAAAAAGGACCCTTTTAGACCTCAAAAAAATGGTGAAGAATTTCTTGGTCCTGAAGTACCATATCTTAGTACAATAGATGCGCTAATGTATCTCGCTAGTCATACACGACCTGATATATTATTTTCTATTAATTTACTAGCAAGATACAGTTCTTCACCTACAAGAAGATATTGGACTGGAGTAAAACAAATATTGCGTTATCTTCGATGTACAATGGATATGGGTTTGCATTATCCTAGTGTCTCAGAGACAGAAGTGATTGGATATGCAGATGCAGGATATTTATCTGATCCTCACAATGGTCAATCACAAATCGGATATTTATTTACATATGGAGGTACTGCCATTTCATGGCGCTCCATCAAACAAACTATAGCAGCCACCTCATCCAATCATTCTGAGATTTTGGCTATTCATGAAGCAAGCCGGGAATGTGTTTGGTTGAGATCTATTGTCCAACACATTCGAGAATCATGTGGATTACCTTTTCAAACAGGAATACCTACAACTTTATACGAAGACAATGCTGCATGCATTGCACAATTGAAAGATGGGTATATTAAAGGAGATCGGACAAAACATATATCACCAAAATTCTTTTTCACACATGATCTTCAAAAGGATTGGGAGATAAGTGTTCAACAAATTCGTTCAAGTGACAATTTGACAGATCTGTTCACGAAATCTCTGCCCACTACAGTTTTTGAGAAGCATGTTTGTAATATCGGTCTGAGACGACTCAGTGATCTCAAGTGATGCATACATGAGGGGGAGATATCATTTTACACTGTACTCTTTTTCCTTAACCACGGTTTTGTCCCGATGGGTTTTCCGGGTAAGGTTTTGATGAGGCAGTAATTTTATGATGATGTACTCTTTTTCTTTTGATTAGGATTTTTCCTATAGGGTTTTTTCTAATAAGGTTTTAATGAGGCATATTATTCAAATGGCATCCAAGGGAGAGTATTATGTATTAATTATGGATGTCATTTCCTCCCTCCATGTTCTCCTCCATGATTTCCTCCATGTTCTCCTCCATGTTTAGTGGGTTAGTGGGTTCCTCCATGTTCTCCATCCACCTTCTCTATTTAGCCTATAAATAGAACTCATTGTATTACCAATAGAATACATTCTTGATCTATTAATGAGAAGTTCATACTCTCCTCTCTTACTCTTTTTCTCTACTATTGCTTATTTCCGATAAAGTTTATAACAGGAAGTGGATTTTTACGAATAAAAGGGGATGGACAGTACCATCATGTTCAAATCTGTACCGTTAATTTAAAATTTTGAATATGTTTAACATTTAACTTTACGTTACTAAAAGACACTATTACCCTCATTAGCGCTTTCTTTGTCTCTGTCCCTATCCCCCTCCCTGTCGCCGTACCTATCCTGCTCTCTTCTGTCACGCCCCTTCTCAAATTTCATCTCCCTACTTCGAAACCCACGCTGCCATCTCAACACCTCTCACAAATAAGCGTTGTTCAAGCAAACATGCAACTACCGAACTTGAAGCATAAAAAGTCATCCACAAAAAAACTTCTTCATAAATCTTAAAGCAACGTGTCTAATTGGACTAAGTAGACCACTCGAAAAAAAAGGAGGAAGAGAGAGAGAGAGAGAGAGAAGCGTAGAGTACGAAGCAAATAAGAAGTTTAGTTTTGTTAGGTTACATAAATCTAGGATATATGGTCTTTTAGCATCCTCGAGCTAGAGAGAGAATTAGAGAGAGAGAGGAAATTGTGAAAATTGATATGTCCTTGTGTTTTTACCTTTTAAAACGGATGTACCCTTACGTTTTTGCGTTTTGAAAATTAATTTTCTCTTACATTTTTGCCTTTGAAAACTAATGTGTCGTTGCTCTTGTCTGATGTGTCGTTAGTCTTTCATGATTTGTCGTTGCAATTTGCCTGATGTACCCTTCAGGTACAACGGTACATCAAGCAAGATTTACGGCAGATCAGACAAGATCAATGACACACCAGATTTTTACTTTTGGAACTGATGTGCCGTTGCATTTTGTGCCGTGTGAACTTGTGTGCCCTTGTGTTTTTTTCTTTGAGCTGACGTGCCCATGTATTCTTGCCTTTGAACTTATGTGCCTTTGTATTTTTACTTTTGAAGCTGATATGTTCTTGTGTTTTTGCCTATAAAAATGATGTGCACTTCGTGGATTAGGTACGAAGGTTGCATCGGCCGAAGGCAAGGAACAAGAACAAAAAGGTGAGGTAAGATCCTTGCCTAGTATGCTTGCTTCACATGTTGACACTTGGACTCCACTGAGTCTCAATTAATAATGAAAATGGAGCCACTACATTTGTACAACTAAAATGCGTAACATCAGTAAATGTTCATTTGGTAAGATCAAAAGTTAGATTGGGATTCCGAGGAAGAAAATGTCAACTAAGTGACCGTGCTGCAAGAATTGCAGACCCGTCCAACGACTCCATTCGAAAATAAACCTGAAACGTTAGAAACATGCTTGCGTGTTATTTTTTTAAAAACTAATTTCCAAAATTAATCTTATGTTTATGTGATATTAAAAATTTGTCATTTATATTTTCTTGTCCCTTTGGTGCCGCTAGGCAGCACCCAATCCATCCCTCTATAATATGATATGGTCCAAATAGAAACGTACACACATTGAAATTCCTTTGGGTCCTGAGTTTGATCCTTTTGTTGCATTATGTGAATGTGAATCGTTTGCATGGGGGCCTCACATGATCTGTTTTCCAGGCCCGTTATCTTCCACCTATGTTCTGAATCGGAATGAGATTGAGCATAATCTGACCGTAACCGCAACCTATTTAATTTAGTATCGACACTAATTTTAGAAAGAAAAAAATATTTTAGTACTTTCTGATTTTTATATCCTCATTTCAATGGTGCTTGATTGTTTAAACAAGATACAATGTGACTTTTCTTGTTAGTGAAAAAACATAATCATGACAATCAATTTTTTGCATGACACGAAATCTACTGATGTGTCAAAAATGTTGAGCTAGCAAGATTGAAAAAAATGTGAGATTTTTTCATAAAATGTTGGCCAGAATAATCACACGATACATGGCTTAGGAAACTGTTGGTATGGAGTCTGAGTACGAGTGAAGTATTCGGTTGGTTCGAGTGAAGAACTGTGAGGATGGCTCGAGTGAAGAGCACGAGGGTCGTGTGGCTCGAGTGAAGAGCTTGAGGATGGTCGAGGAACAAATGCGTGAAGGCGAAACACCAGTGCACGCGTAATGGATTCGACCATCCTCAAGAAACAGCAGTGCCGTAACAGGTCGCCCACGAAGTCGGGCTGCTTAAGGGCTGGCGAGCGCCAGCTAACTGACGGCAGTTAGTTGGGACTTGTGGTCGCAAGTCAACTAGCCACCGCTAGTGCTAAGTTTCAGAACTTCTGCGTGAGGCCACTGGCGATCGTCAGTTGATTGGCGGTCGCCAATTCAGCCATGAAAAGTTGCTAAAGTTGGACAAGTTTGTCCCTGTTCGCCCCAAATGACCTAGAATAGAGGGTGCCCCTATAAATACCCCCTTGCCTCATTGAACGAGGGTGGTTGCCATTTTCAAAAAGCTCTCTAAGTGAAAAGAGAGAAAAGAGAGAAGAGGAGAGAGAGAGAAAGAGTGAGCCAAAGTGTGGCATCCATTGTAGTGAGCGAGTGAAGCTCCACGTGTGTGTGCGTGATATAGTAGAATATCTCCTGGCTTGGACACCCTCGGACGTAGATCGTAAACCGGATGAACAAATTTTGTGTTCCTCTTTTTGTGCTTTCCTTTGTGTTTGTGGTTCATGCTTACTCATGCTTGTGTTGTCCGTTGCGTTGTGTGGATCCACGGGAAGTGGATAATTTCCCAACAGAAACTTTATTTACAAATATTAGGGACTGGAATGTCAAAACTACATGATTCTAATGTTTATTTCTCTTAATTTTTGTTTATTCATTTTAAGTGAAAGTGGTGGATCATCTCAGTGTTAAAGATCAAGGTTTTTGCATGTCAAATTATATATTTGGTTTATAACCAGCGGAGGTCAATTAGGTTTCGTGGTCAATCAAGTCCGGGCGAAGTCAAAAACTGTCGAATTTCTTTTTTGTACCAGGTTTCGCCAATCCCAATTATTAAAACTAAATGCAGCCGTAAGCAAGCTTTTCAGGTAAACATGAGCAGCCGTTTGTTACTAATCTATTCGACCACCGAATTGAATAAATACGCGGAAACAGCTCATCACCCTAAAATCATTTACATCACTTTACAACCTGTTATTTTTGAAATTAGATTATTCGATCTAACGATTATCGATAACTATGTAATTTTGGGAAAAAAATCGCTTAATTCCATGTGCAATGGCATCAAAACGGCACCAACTTCTCTTTTCCCCAAGCTAGTGGTATGACCTTTGTAATTAGTCAAACATAAAGATATTAATACTAAAACCCATGTAGGCGAAGCAAGTTTAATGATCGATCATGGGGCCCTCTGCCCTAACCTAATGATAGATGGTGCGATATGTGTGCAAGTCGCCAAACTGAACCAACTGAATTGGTGGGTCTCTTTTATTCACCTTCCGTTTCAAATTTTTTTTGTTGAACTAAAATTTAGACGGACCTAAACTCCGTAATTCTAGACGGTGTTAAGTTTTATTTCTGTCCCAAGCAAAAATTTTCTGTTTTTATAAAGTATGAGAATCGACCTACCAATTTTTGGAAAACGAGGTAGAATCCGTTGCGACCATTAACCAAGCCACAGTCGTTACAAATAACTTTGGTGGGTCTTTGTGGGAGGAATGTCGTAAGGTAATGTACCCTTCAGAACGTAAGCATCAAGTGGTTGACGATGAGGACAAACAGGAAAGGATATCGTGAAGGGACTCAATAAGTACGTGATAGGACTATTTTCCTACTACGAAAGAGAGGCGAAAGAGTATGCAATTGGATGGTTGGGAAGAGAAGGATATGATTATTCTCTCATTTAAGATGTTTTACAAGTTGGTATCAACTCATAAATGTGGGTTTGACTCTTGGCATTTTTCATTTATTTCCTAATCTTGGAATAGTATTGGATTAGTTATCTCTTTTCATAGTATCTGGATATTCAATAGGCAGACTAATCGAAATTCAATACACTATCATTTTTAAAAAGTGACAAAAATTTTCATAACAAATACTTAACACTAATGTATTTCAAAGAACTTGAGACATTTTGAATATTAGATGGGCCGCTCGATTTGTATGTGGTAGAAGGTCGGGTTCATTTTTTTAAAGGTAAATCATGATTACAATGCGAGGGTTTGAACAGTGGACCTACTTGAATTAGTACACTCTTTGTGTTATTAGGCTAAATATTTTTTAGCAGAAGGTTGGGTTCTTCTTGAAGCTTCTCCAACATTCAATACTTTGCAGTAAAGGTCTTGTATTCGGGGATGTATTTGGGATTTGGGGTGTTAAATAGTTTTAACAGCAATAACACTGAACACTCTTTCTCAGCAGAGAGTTTCTCTCAAGATTTTATCGAATTTGTTATTGCAACCTCGTGGTACAACGGGTTTGACAACAGAGTATAAATATTTACAATTTAAATATTGGAATAAAAATATACTTATAACAAAACAAAACCATTTAGCCATATACATAATTTCGGGCCGTGACGTCGGTTGGGGAGCACGCCAAATCGCTACATTGATCCGGCAATTATTAGATATTATTGCTGCAAATGGAAATAGATGGGCTATTGAAAGTTTTCTCCAATTGGTTAACAGATCCTGAAATCCAAGCAATGGAAGCTTGACTCTGTTGTCGGTGACTTTCTAATGTTTAACACAACATGCTCGAAAAGTTAGAGAACGACTAATCTATCACTTGTATCTACTAAAAGATTGTTATATTTCTCGAGTTTGACTTGTAAGAATGTAATCGAGTTGTGATCTTTCTAATCATACACAGAGGACCAACAAATCTGGAAAGAAACTGAGAAATTCTCATTGAAGTTTTTGGCCTATCATACAAAACCCGTACGGAGAGATACAAAAATCAACTCAAAAGAAGGCGGCAAACAAAACAGTTACACAAAATATAAAAAAGGAAAATCGATAAATGAAACCAAATAAAAGAAACAAAAGCCACTTCATCCTCAGCTTACAAAATGCCCCAAACACATAAAAAAAACTGTTGGGGGCCTTGGTTGGGGAGAGGGCTCTTCATCTCCTCCTCTGTTCTACTACTCTGTTTCTCTGCTTTGCCTATAAACAAGTATTGGTTAAGTCACTCTTTTTTTCTCTTTTCTCTTTACACTAGAACTGGGAAATGCAACGTCTATGGCAAGCAGTAGTTCTCTTGGTTTGCTTGGTCTCCTCCTTCCAGACACTCCCAATGTCCTGAGCTATTCTCATGGCATCAGAGGAGACGCCGGAGAGCCCTCTCCTCGTGAACCCGACCGCGTATAGCCCGGCCTTCCCCTTCCATCCATGGGGAAAGGGCGCCTTTGGGAACCCATTCTTTGAGAAAAACTCGGTCTCCTGGAGCCAGTAAGGGACATTGCTCCGGTACCCAGTTGCCAATATAACAGAGTCCACGTCCAGGACTTGGCCGTCTTCGAGCTCCACCTTCCCGCCGGAGAATTTCCTGATTCCGGGGACAACTTTGATGTCTCCGGACCGGATTCTGTCGAGTGTACCAACGTCCAGAACAGGGGTTTTGCCGTGGACGTTCTTGAGCTCCAGTGGGCCCATGGACGGCCTCTTGATTCCGTACTTGTTGAGGCTGCCAAGTATCAGCCAGGACAAGATCAAAAGAAGCTTGTCCACTAGCCACAGAGGTAGCCACCTTAGTAGCGTCATACCCAACTCGAACGTAGATTTCCCGAACATCTCCCTCGGGAGAACATGAACCGAGCTACGAACCACCATCGAGGGGGAGGCATTGTGGTTGCAAAGGTCGAGGGAGACTTCCATCCCGGAGTTCCCGCACCCGACGACGAGCACCCTCTTGCCTCTGAACTTCTCGCCGGACTTGTACTCACAGGCGTGGATGACCTCACCGGGGAACTCCCCGAGGCCGTCGATCTCCGGGACGACGCGCTCTGCATTCTCCCCCGTGGCCACCACCAGCCACCTGCAGATGTACTCGGTCTCCAACCTGGATGAGTTGGATTTGACACGCCAGAGGCCGCTGGTCTCGTCGTAGCGGGCGGACTGGACGCACTCTTTGAACTTCGGGTTGACGTCGAACTTTGCAGCGTAGGCCTCAAGGTATCCGATGAACTGCTTCTTGGTGGGGTACTCCGGGAAGTCATCGGGGAAGGGGACCTTCGGGAGCTGGCAGAATTGCTTGGGAAGGTGCAGCTTCAGCCTATCGTAGGTTCGCTTCTGCCACATCGAGGCAATGCATTCCTCCTTCTCGAGGACGACGAAGGGCACGCCCTGCTCCCTCAGGCAGGCCGCTGTCGCCAGCCCTGCCGGGCCGGCACCGACGATCACCGGACCGTTCACCCATATGCACCTCCGGGAGAAGAAGTCCTCGTGGTCGGTTAAGCGGAACAAGCTCTCCATGATGTAATAAATATATGTATTTTGTGTATGTTTAGTTTAGTTTTGGAAGTGGTGTTGTTTTTGTAGTAGTATTTGGTGATGTTGTGAAATTGGTATTGGTATGGATTTGGGGAGAGGTTAGGGGTGTGCTTTTATAGGGGTTAGGAGAGAGGGTACATGTGATGGGGGCTGAGGGAGTTAATGCCATTCTTCAAGGGCCATTCTCTAATCATAATAATTATTTCATTTTCATTGCAATGATATTTTAACTTCATGGGACTAGGATCTTAATTAGAGGGGTATAACAAATAAACACTTCTACTGGCGTTGTTCTAGTTTAACTAACTCTCGAGTTTGAGTACATGGAAACACAATAGTGTTCAATACTTTTCAAAGGTTCTACTCAACTCAAACCTAGATTATTAGTCGGTCCAGTAGGCTAGATACTACGTAGTATAAAAAATATAAATGGGTATAATGATTTGAGTTTTAACATTTGTTATTTTCAACCTTATTTATAAAAATGTATCGGAAATTCAAGTCTATTATCGCTTAAACCAATTCGTATCTAAGAGTGTTACTCATATTGCCTAATTAATCAATTAGTGGAGGGGGGCGGAGGATTAGCATCTTTTGCGGGGGATTATTTTAGTTGTGGAACATCGCTTGGAGGAGGAGCTAATTAATGGGATGCTATTATTGCAATTAGTAATGTTAGGGATACGCCTTGTATTACCGACCTTGGCCGGGCTTAATTGGGAGTTGGGATTTTATTTGTGTGGTCAAAGTGGGGTATCATGTGCTTGAAGATTTTGTTCTAAGTTTAGTGATTTTATTCCACCAAAAAAGAAAATTAAGGAGTAGGACATTTTAATATGTAATTATGTGATTTTTCAATTCTTAATTAGCGGATATCATTCATTCTCTCCGTCTCTTGAAGCTTATGGAACTCTCCTCATCATTGGTCTGAATCTTTTGCGGATACAAATGGATACACACAATTTGGTAGATACGTGGAGTCAATTGCATGACTAATCTCAACTCATAACAATCAATGGACCCTTAGTTTAAGCCATGAGAAAAAATTTCTACCTTTATAAAAAATGTGAACCAAAAAAAGCATAGGTGTTTTTTTTACACCTCATTGCAATTTTGTTTGTACAGTTAACGCGTAAAAAATGTCACTGTTTTTTATTTCAAGTGTAAGAGTCACTGTTTCTAGGCAGTTCTATTTAGCGATTAACTGAGCCAATTAATTTAAATAGGAACTTTTAGACCAGAAAATTCTAGATGCCATTTTAAGCAGTTGCTTTACCCGGAAGGAGGGTCTTTTTTTTTTGTTAGAGAACAAAACAAAGGTGTAATATGATATATCCTTATTACTACTTCGGTCCAAATACATTTAATTTTGAAATTTTTTGATAAAATTTGGTACAATAATATTGGTATGATCAAATTGGGTCTATTATAGTATTTTATTAATGTTTGAGTCGAATACTATCCAATAATATTTAAGAATTTCTCAATTTGATTTTAAGAAAATACAAATAATGTATGACCCTTTTTCACTGAAGTTTTAAATAAGGTGAAAAAAGAGAAAATTTGTAGGGGATGATACGTATGATACTGATATATAGTATTATTATGGGAATAAAATTTTGGGAGGAACAAGTCGGAGTCCACGTGGCAAGAGGGGGGGGTTAATGCTGAGGGGAGCAGATTTGGTCCTGCAATGCCAAATCTAACCAGGATCATCCTGGACGATTCAATGGTTGATTTAATTATGATTTAATGGTTCACTTAATGATGATTCAATGGTTGATTTAATTATGATTTAATGGTTCACTTAATGATGATTCAATGGTTGATTTAATTATGATTTAATGGTTCACTTAATGATGATTCAATGGTCTACCTAGTTATGATTTAATGGTCCATTTTTTCTCGTCCCGGATAAATCGGGGTCCGTCCCAGTTACCCAGTTACGATTCAATGGTTTACTCAGTTACGATTCAATAGTTTACCCAGTTATGATTCAATGGTTGTGGACTTTTTTTTATTTTGTACCCCGTATTTTTGCATTTTTGCAAAATAGTCCTCGCATGTCCTTCAATAAAAATTCTCCAGCACCGTGCTGAATTTGGTCCTTAGATTTGGCCTCCAGGACCAAATCCGGTCCCAATGCTGAGTAGGACACTGGTGGTGAGTTCACGTGGGTTCGAATGTAAAAAATGGGACCTTTAACATCTCCAAGCATTGGGATTGTGACTTGTGAAGCTGTTTGGGTCCACTTGAGCCCATTCCGCCAACTCATCCTTCACGCTCCCTTCTACTGCCACCTGTCTGTCCTCCTCCCCACTTTTCCCCAAGAAAAACTTGGGACCTTGGCAATTCAATGTGTCAACGCAAGATCTAATAAATGGATTCTACATTTGTTTAACGTTGGATATTTTTCTTATAAAGGACGACGTGCATTATGAACTATGCAGCTTCAGGCATGAAAAAAAAGGATAGCCAAGAATTCAGACTTGGTGCGATTGAACTATAAAATTATTGAGTTTATATGGGTAATATCAATATTTTGTGCTTTGTTTCCAACATATTATGCACGTTTTGGTAAATGTTGTGTTAGAAATTCTGATGTGTGTCGTGTTTGAATAATTAAATTGAAACTATTGCATGTTTATATAGTGATGAGATATGCTTGTGGGTGAGAAGAAATTAAAGATTGACTATGGCTAAAGAGTTTCTATTCCAATCAAATAAAGTGCCTTAAATATCTAGGAGGTCCAATGTTCAAATCTTAACAGTATATAATAATTTACCTTTCAAAAAATGATTGACTATGAATTTTAGGTTATTGTGAGGACATAAATAAATGTATTAGTAACAATGGCAATATGAATTTGAAATAATGATGACTGCAAGCATTCATATATTATGTTTTTTAAATAATTTTATGCAGTAATTTTACTCTGTGATAGTTACCGTGCCAGATTTTTTTTGAGAAACAACGAAACCTGGTTTATGTTGCCATACTTTGCTTAATCATAGAAACAGATACTAACAGCTAGCGTTTTGATGTTGGAGAACTATATTAATTCATGGAGCATGTTTTTTAGCAATTTCTTGATATTCATTTCATTATTATTAGGTGGAGGGCTAAGGAGCGAGTCTCATTACTTTCGGTAAAATTTACAAAGTACCGTCTCCCTTTAAGACAGCTGTCCTAATCATGATTAAAAGTTGCTCAGGATTAGGATTTATTCTATTACTTCCACATTTTAATCCAAATTAGGCTATAGGCTTAGTTACTTATTCGAGGTTCTTTTAAAATTTAAAGGCATGTCAAGTACAAAAACAACCTTTTGTGAGTATGAGAGCTTTGAGTTGGGAAAATCCACAAATTATTTGGCTCCCACCAATTCCACTTGCATCATGATTACTTTTTTCTATGCAGATATTTATTAATTGACTAATTTATATTCGAGTTAACTACAATTATAAAAAATAATAAAATTTTCTAAAATAAATTTTGATATAACTAAGTTCCAAAGACTCAAATCAAAATATTTGATTATTAATCTATATCTTCAATAGTTTGAATTTTTTTATAACTAAAATATCATCCACTTGAAAAGAACCCATCAAAGATGGATACACCAATATTTCTATACCAAAAATACTAAATAAAATATATCAAATGTTAAACAATGATATGCGGTATGATATATAATTAAATTATATATGTTAAAGTTACTATGGGGAAGGAGGAGGGTAGCATGTGCATGAAACTTGATTTCCCATAAGAGTCTCTCCTTTTCATGCAGGTTATTATTTAGAGAGCTTTGGGCTGTAGCTGTGCCATCCAATTTTTTATGCGCCTTGGAATGAGGAGAACGATCATTCCACCAAATTCCTCCGTGGCCCCTGCGAGGCAATTTTAAAACAATTTCAGCTCCACGCAAAAGTATGTGTAATGAGGAATAAATGTAAAAGTTATGGATATTCTTTTTATCATATGGAAAAATTATCGATGCAAACATACACGATAAGATCGTTGAGCCGCTACCTACGCTACCAAATAATGTTTTTATTATGTATACATTCCCTGCAAGTTGGCAAAGAACAAATATACATTTCCTGAAAAAATTAAATTCAAATCTTACGAATAGAAAAAATATTATTAAAAACTACATCATTAAATAAAACTCGATAGTGTTCAACTTAAAATATCACAAGTTTACCCAAAAAAAAAGTGTGAAACAATTATATCTGTGCCGTGCGTACCCGATAGGAATATGCGTAAATTTTGTAGTGTGACCCTTTACCACTTTTGGATCCACCAGCCTTGCAATGCTCCACATCCAGCTAGAAAGTCATCTAATAATCGAAAATTTCACTTTGAGGATGTGGATTTGGAATATTTTCCAAGCAATATGTGCATGAATAAAGACACGGTATTTTTTAATTTATGGTAATATAAGATGATCATAACGCAATTTGGTCTTATACTTTTGGTCCTTTCCGTGGGTCGGCGCTCGAGTAATTGCTAGGAAGGAGGAGTGTGAGCGTCTTTTGGACAGAATTAATTGATCTTTTCGGGATATAGCAATTATTTGTTGCTATATGAAATCATACTTAAAATATTAGAAAATCATCAACTCCTCAAATAAAATAAGGAAAAGCTTTTGAGCAATCAATTATGAGAGTTGGTCACGCGTAAAAGAAAATATTGGGAAAGGTGAAATGATTAAGATATCAGTCTTTCTTTGGAATGTTTTTTAAAGAGTTGATAGATGATGGAAACTTAGTTGCCAACTTTACTTAGCGGAAAGTTATCATCAAATTAAATATCAGTTGTATAGGTATATATTGGAATGTGGGAATTGACGGTGCCACTTTACACCAAGATTTTACAAGTCATTGGCTCAACTGGCACGCCAATAAATTAGATTACTGTACTTAATTAACCCTATTTGAAACATTCGACAAGCTAGGGTTAACACGTCTAACTTGAGCTAGAAGATGTTGTAGCGTGAGGTTTAATAGAGAACTAAAGTTTCCAACAAAATAAACAGAGAACTAAAGAGAATCTTCTAATTCGGCCAAGAACACACTTCAAAAAACTCTTGAGAAAAATAATTATTGAAAAGTGATTTAATCTCTATTCTTAAAGTCCTTCTGAAAAAATATATATTCTTAAAGTGTTATTTTTCATAACTCAACGTTGGTGTGGGTTTTGGGAATTTCACTTCTAGAATTACTATAAAATACATGAAGATCAGAAGAACAATAAGTTCTTTAATTTTTACCTCAAGAACGAAGAACAAAGTGCTTTAATGATGATAGAGAAATGAAAAATAGATAGAGAGATAATTAAAAGTGAATTGAGATGAGAAGAATGACAATCGCCTGGTCCTTTTATAACAAATCAAAAGCTACTTAATTTTTATTTATTTATATTATTATCATTGACACCAAACCTCCAAATGTTATATCTTTTTCTTAGAGTCACCAAGAAATAAAGAGAAACCTTTCTCTGTTTCTCTAACTTTTTATCTAGTTCAAAACGGTTAACCATTTATGTTACATGGTTTGGCATCAAGTTACACCAATTTGTGTTACTTGGTTTAAAATCAAGCAACACCAACAACCCCCACCTGGCTTACAATTTACTTAATTAAAATTGTAAGGCTTTCTCAGAAATTTTAATCAAGTTGGAACTCTTATTCCTGTAAAATAGAGTAACAATTATCTCTTATATATATTAACCTATGTCTAAATATTATGTGCCTAGCTGAGAGTTGTGAGGTAGAGAAAAATTTTCCACGGAGGCCTTCTACCGTTTTCACTCATCTTAGGGTTTTCCACATCTTATGTCTTGGTAATAATCTTGAAATCATATTCACAATAGTCACGATTTTTCGTGAAGTAAATGATACATGATGCTTTATTCTTACCCCTAATCACAGATAGGGGTGAACGTTTGGTTCGACTCCATCCAAATTATTAGAACCGAGATCTAAAAAAAATAGGAAAATAAAGATTCGAACGAAATCATTCATTTTCCAAATCCGGACTCGATCTAGACCAAAAATTTGGTTTGGGTGTGGTCCAGACATATTACGCAAAAATGTGGACGTCCTACACTCCCAGTTGACTTGTGGAGAACCACCAACCAAGCTAGTCCCCAAAATTTCAAGATTTCAAACTCTAATTGAGAGACTTCATAGAAATATAAATGTGTATATATATGTCTTATCTTTCTGTTGTTCAAAGAATCACATATATTCAATACTTAAGTCAAAAGTTACGGTTATTTTATTGAAACATATTTGACACGAATTCGCGAATAATTTTATGTTCCAACACAATGTTATCTTTTTTTTGTGGTGGAAATACAATGTTATCTAATTCAAATAAATTAAATATACTACCAAAATTATAAGAAATGTGAGGGGTATCAAGGTGTCACTTCTAGTATGTTGGAAAACTATGGTTCGTTCGAGATCTTTGTGGTTCTTTGAAAAGAAATTCGATCCGGACCCGAGAACCATTTTTCTTCAAAAATAAGACACAAATCATACTAAATATTTTTTGGGTCCGATTCAGAACCAAAATTTTGGTTTGAATTGGGGAAATTCTTCGGGTCTTTTCTCACCCCTAAATCGACGGGCATATGCAATAGTTTTGGGACACAGCAACATTAAATATTTATTAGAATAATTTTATAACATTTTAAAAGTATCAGTCGACTAGAATTAAGATTAGTTGTCTAGTTCAGATACCAAATGATTAAACCAAAAAATTAAATAAATCATCGTGCTTGATGCGGCAGTTGACCAAGTGTTTCATTCTAATCATTTATTGCAATAACATTTAGCGATCCCGAAATTGACTATATTCAGTTGCTGAGATCATAACAGATGGGGAATAGTTATATGGAGAATTTAATTATTCGAAAATTTATAGATAAAGGGGTTGATCAATTATATAAAAATTACAAAACACTGATACTGTGTGAATAGGGAATCAATGGGCATTACCCAAAATGGGAAAAATATGTATTTTTACCTTTATTATTTATAATGAACAATCTTGAAATCTATTTACGAGATATTTCTATGATTATTTTTCATTCATAAGATCTAAATTTTTTTTTATAACGAAATCAATTTCCTCGCAAACAGGACCAATTATTTTTTGTGCATGTACCAAGACTTTGTAAACACATATCCCTTAAAATTGGCGACGTCTTGACTATCGACACTCACAACCCAACCTAACCTAGATTAAATAATTAATTTTTTTCTTATCCACATATTATCTATATCATTTTTTTATATATATAAATTATAATAAATATACAATAATAATTATTTCATAATTATAACAAGAAAACAAATTATAATAAAGTAACAGAATTAAAATTACAAAAGTTGTAATACAAAATTAGAAAAAATAAATCAAATAGATGCCTTAAATGATAAATTACAAATACAGAAAATATTGTATGAACCATTATTCAGAGTTTTACAAATAGATGCCTTAAACAAATTTTCATATTATTTATTTTTTAGTTTTGTTAAAGATAACCTCAATTTTTATAACTACACAAATAATATCTGAAAAATTTATTTATACGAATAACATTGTACCAAGTGTAATAAAAATAGATTAAAAAGCAAAAATAATAATATTAAAATAATGGGGGCCGAGGCCGCGTGTCAGGAGCCTGTCAGACCATCCTACACGTGGATCGGCCGTGTCGTTCATTTTTTTTCTTTTTTTTTTGTCCTATCCTAACCAACCGAGCCCGGATCCGTGGGTGTGGGTAGTCTTAGGGTCAATGAACCTTGAGCGGCCTAGGTCTTATCATGTGGATCTTTATTAGTAAAAGAGTAAATTATCCTCAGGTCCCTGGTTTATAGTTTTATTACTCGCAGGTCCTTGGCTTTCAAAAATAGTTTATGAGGTCCCTGCTGCTTTTTAAGAAATATTGGTTTGAAGTTCCTAGTCACCGAATCAGAGATTTTTTTCGGCAGAGAGCCATCTGAAAAGACGAAAATATCCCTTTTGTCAAAATTCACCAGTTACTCTTACAGGGAGAGAGAAATCTTATTCCCCGACCATCTTCAACAGAACTCGGTGACAGCGACATCTTCAACAGAACTCGACGACGGCAACATCTTCAACGGAACTTGGCAATGAGGAAACCCTCTCCAAGGTCTGAAGATGGGTTATATGCGGAAACCCTCAATTCAGTTCCCCGACCTCCCCAAGGTCTGAAGGTTGAAGACGATGTCCTCGAGGATGATGAAACCCTCTCTTCTCCTTGGACGACCAAACATTGAGGAATCGACGTCGCCGAGTTCCGTTGAAGATGGTCAGGGAGGAAGAATTTCTCTCTCCCCGTATGAGTAACTGGTGAATTTTGACCAGATGGGTATTTTCGTTTTTCCAGATGGCTCTCTGCCAAAGAAAATCTCCGATCCGACGACTATGGACCTCAGACCAATATTTCTTAAAAAGCAGGGACCTTATACACTATTTTTGAAAGCCAGAGACCTACGAGTAATAAAACTATAAACCAAGGATCTGACCTTAAAATCTTGCAGCCAATTTTTTTTAATAAATTTTTACGCGCGTAAGGTTTGAACTCTAAATTTATTACAAATAATATACTCGTTGTATCGTTATACTAAATACCCTTTGGCTACTTGTGGCCAATTACATGGAGTATTTAATAAAAAAATTAAAATTTAATGTATAAATATGGTTGATCAATTTAAAAAATACAAAGATAATTCTAATATTTGTGAAAATAAAGAATCAAACTGCATGTTTTTTTAATTTTTGATGTTCAAACTCAAATATTTAAGCTATATTTACATATTTACTATTCCAATTGTATCTTTCCTACTCTTAAAGTTTGATTTCTTGAAAAACTAAAATCTCTTACAGCTATAACAAATTTCGATTAGAAAAAAATTTAAAATTCTACATGAACGAAAACTATGCACATATCCTTTAAAATGGATGATGTGGATGCTCAGTGATCCAGATAGGGTCATTGCATCTAGCTCGGCTTAGGTACTACATATTTGATTCGAGTTATTTTATTTTTATCTCCCTTTTTAATAACCTTAAAAGAAAAGGATTTCGCTATTAACTAGGGGAATATTCAAATTCCATTTTCACTTAGCCCTAGGTGCCGCCCCCCTTACATTGTCATTGAACTTGTAACGTAAACCATCAAATTGTAAATACGGGTTTTAGTATTTCAAAAAGAATTAAACTAATCAATTGAGTCCACTTGCACCAAAAAATTCGAGCCGAACATGCGATGATGTGGTTCATTTTGATTGTATTCTAATATAGATCTAAGAAATTCTCACAAAAAAATTTAGATCTAAGAGAGTGTCACGTGGTCTATTTATATGGTAGGCAACCGAATTAAAGTCAAAAGGGAATGTTCATTTCTTCCCACATTCTTGTAGGCTAAAATCATTTTTGTATATGCTTATCTGCTATCCAGCGTAATATTCATGGCCAACGACGAATTAATATTCAAGTATTGTGAATTTTATTTAGTGAGTAATTATTTAATAATATTGTTTTTATTTATCTAAGGTTTAAACTTTATTAAAAATTTAAGTCAACTACTAATTGTAAATTTTCGTAGTTTCATATTGATATACAGTTACTGTTCTTCATTATTGCGTGCTTTCTTAGTTACGCAGTTAAAAAGTCAACAACTGTTTTTTGTATAATAAAAGTCAACAATATTTAAAGTAATATTTAATTTGATTAAAAAAAATTTTAAACCGTCTGGACACTAATTTGCTATGTGCTGACTAATTTAGGTCCGAACTATTGAGAAATTTTGAAAGGCGGCAAGACTTCCAACAAATATTTCAACACTACTATAGTTCAAAAAATTTGAATTCGATATTTTTTTTATTAAATAAGAATACCTCTTTTACTCATATTTAATGGGTTACGGGTATACGTTTGAAATTTGATTTGTATAATGTTGAACTAAACCGAGTAGTGGTCATTTTTCTTGTTTGACCCTAACGGAAAGAGCAAGCATGTTTTCTGGGCGGTTAAGATGGAATAAAATCAAGGTCATGCTAGGTTCATATCAAATGGCTATACCATGTGCTTGTAGAGTTATTCAAACATACCTGACGGTTTTTATAATTACTCTAAACTGTAATTGATAATTTGTATCCGTTTACAATTTTTCTAAATAATTGACAATTATCTATCCGTTTATAATTTTTTTGTAGATTTTAATTGACATTTTGTTCCTTCTTTTCGAAGAAAAACATTATGTTGGTCACCTACCAATCTACTATAACTCTACAAGCACATGATAAGCCGTATTATATGACCCTTGCATGACCTTGATTTTATTCCATCTTAGCCGTCCAGAAAACATGCTTGCTCTTTCCGTTCGGGTCAAACAAGAAAAATGACCACTTCTCGGTTTAGCTCAACGTTATACAAATCAATTTTAATCGTATACCTATAACGGACTGAAAAATTAATAAACTAAACTAGCATCAAGCCCACAATGCAACATTTGGAATACGCTTCGGTCTGAATTTTTATAATTCTTTTTGATTAAATCTGACCCAGAACCAGAACCATTTTGCAAGATTTAAATGAACGAATTCAGATTCATCGTTTTTATCCCAGTTTAGAACCATATTTATGGTTTGGTTTGGGCTGGTTCCGCTGTTAGCAGTTTTTTCCTGACACTTTTTATAGCTACTGTGAGCTCAATATTGTTATTTTTTATTCAAAACTACATAGACGAGTAATATTTTGATTTTTACGGATTTATTGTTCAAAAATTTAATTTTAATATCTTTTTAAAAAATGTAAATTTTTTTTATGTAATAACTTCTCTAAAATAATATATTTTTTATTCCTAAAGATATCGTGGCATAATTTAATCTCAAATACTTTATTAGCATCCCAACGCTTTTTGAGATTGGCAGAGGCTGTAATACCAAGGAGCCCCAAAACCAAACTGTCGTGCTTGGATTGAGTAGGGACTACTAAAAAGTTGTCCCTACGGAGGGGACTCATTCAGAGCCATTGGATCTATTTTTTTAATTAAAAAATTTGATCTGATGGTCAATATCACACGAAGGGTATTTTTGACCATATATCCCAAAAAGTGCCAACTAAGATTCCACCCATATTTATTCTGCCGCCCATATTAATTATGCCGCCCACATTAATTTCACTTTTTGACCATATATTCTCTTCCTCTTCCCCTCTCTTTCCTAGTCACTTTCTTTTCCTCTCTCTCTCTCTCTCTCTCTCTCATCCCATTTTCCTCGCCAGAGAAAAAGAAGAGACCGGGAGAAGAAGCTTCGCCGCCAGAGTGAGGAGGAGGTAGCTCGCTAGAGGAGGGAGTGGCCGCGCGCTGCTCTCATCCTGTGCCCCGTCGGAGCTGGTGGCTCGGCTCAACTCCACCCCGCTGATCCGGCTACTATCCACCTCTTCCCCGTCGTTGTCCCAGCCGACTGGGGAGATCCTGAACAAGGAGGAAGCCGGAGGAGGAGACGAGCCAGGAGAGGAAGGAGAAGAGGCTGGGGGCGATGAGGATCTATTGATTTCTGGGTTTTTTTTTGTCTTTTTTAGTGGATCTATTGATTTCTGAGTTTGGTTTCATATTGATCGATCTCGGTTATTTTTTGTATGTTTGGATATTGGTTTTCGTATGTTGGAATATTGGTTTTCGTATGTTGGAATATTGGTTTTCGTATGTATTGGTATTGGTTTTCATATCTTGGGATATTGGTTTTCGTATGTTGGGATATTAGTTTTCGGATGTATTGGTATTGGTTTTCGTATGTTTGGATATTGGTTTTCGTATGTTGGAATATTGGTTTTCGTATGTTGGAATATTGGTTTTCGTATGTATTGGTATTGGTTTTCATATCTTGGGATATTGGTTTTCGTATGTTGGGATATTAGTTTTCGGATGTATTGGTATTGGTTTTCGTATGTTTGGATATTGGTTTTCGTATGTTGGGATATTGGTTTTCGGATGTATTGGTATTGGTTTTCAGATGTATTGATATTGGTTTTCGTATGTAGTGATATTGGTTTGCATGTGTAGCGATTGTAGTTTTCATATGTAACGATACTAGTTTGCATGTGTAATGATATTGGTTTTTGTATGTTGGAATATTGGTTTTCGTACGTTGGGATATTGGTTTTCAGATGTTGGGATATTAGTTTTCGGATGTATTGGTATTGGTTTTCGTGTGTAGCGATAGTAGTTTTCATATGTTACGATACTGGTTTGCATGAGCAATGATATTGGTTTTCAAATGTTGGAATATTGGTTTTCAAATGTTGGAATATTGGTTTTCGTATATAGTAATATTGATTTGCATGTGTAGCGATATTGGTTTTCATATGTAGTGTAAAATGCGTACCGGGTTTTGACCAAAAAATGGTTACCTTGCGAACCGAACTAAATTCGGTCAGACACCAAAAATCTAACCAACCCGGGGCGGTTCACCCCAATTTTTTAAATAAAAAGCACATATGCGGTTTGACCCGGTCTAATATTCCTATTGGTTATATTCTAATATTTTTGATGAAAAATGTAATTTTTTTTAGGTATGTATGCGATTACATGTACAATTATACCTAGATTATATATAAATATATTAATTTTTTTAATTAAAAAATCCGGCCCGACCGGTAGTCCATCCGGTCGGACCGGTTGACCCATAGTACGACCCAAAATTTGGGTCGACTCCGGGTCGTATTTTGAAAACTATTGGTTTTGTTGAGTGGATAATTTTGAATTTTGAAAAGAAGAGAGATGTGAAGAGTCAATTAATAGTAGGTTTTTGGGTTTAGGAAAAGTAATTAATTATTCATCTCTTTTGATTTTGTAATATTCCAATATTACCCCTGAATATAAATTTATTACATTTCATTCTCTTTATGGTTTGGTTTGGGCTGGTTCCGCTGTTAGCAGTTTTTTCCTGACACTTTTTATAGCTACTGTGAGCTCAATATTGTTATTTTTTATTCAAAACTACATAGACGAGTAATATTTTGATTTTTACGGATTTATTATTCAAAAAATTAATTTTAATATCTTTTTAAAAAATGTAAAATTTTTTTTATGTAATAACTTCTCTAAAATAATATATTTTTTATTCCTAAAGATATTGTGGCATAATTTAATCTCAAATACTTTATTAGCATCCCAACGCTTTTTGAGATTGGCAGAGGCTGTAATACCAAGGAGCCCCAAAACCAAACTGTCTACGTGGGTTATTTTCGCAAACCAGAAGGTTGTTTCGATGCACATTTTACAAGCCATCAAAAATTACGTTACGTGTATGGAATTTTGATCCCTTCATAGTTTATCTGTAGAAGACGCTAGAGCATTTCTGTTTCATAAACAAAAAAATCATGAACTATAAAGATGCAAAGATTTCTCATATAGTGGCAAAACTCATTTTATTAACTTTCTAATAATCTTAATTCTCAATGCTAAACTCAAGATATCTATTTGCGTTATAATTTTTATCAGTTGATTTTAAGTGTTTGATAACTCAATATTGCCGTAATTTTTGTTTCATTGATCTAAAAAATATTACACTTTTTAAATTTCTGAACCATCCCATATTTTTTTATTTTCATACCATCTCATATCTGATCTATTGGGCCGACTAATTCAAATTCGAATCTGATGAGACTTTTGAGAGGTAGCAAAATTCTCCCAACAAATATTTAACAATACTATATTCCAAAAAACTAAATCTCAAGATTTGATTAACATAAAAAAATGTCTTCAAACAGTTGATACAAGCGTCGGTAACAATCTCGTAATATTTAGGATTATTTCCCTACACATTTCTTTTCGTGTAACGTGCCAAAGGTACGTCACATGGCGCTAAGATGGAGAGTAGGCATCAACTAAGGAAGGCTATTAAGTAATAAGGAACATGAGTGAGTGCGAGAGAGATTAACCGTCCATCATTAATTGCTCACCAACTAATGTTGTGAAATTCCTTAAACCATGTGGTTATCCATTTTGGATGGGTCGCAACATCTGCCTTCGGTCAATTTGGCGGATTTGAATTTAATAAAAAGATAACAAAGAGAAGTCAAGTCATTAGCATATGGAATTAGCAAGAAAGAGTTGGCGCTTTTTTTTGGGTAATGAGCAAGAGTTTTACTTTATTGGATTTGGAGCAATTTGAAGTTACTGTCTTTTTTTCCTTATAAAAAACGCACATCAAAATTAACAGAATTCATAATCGGTCCAAAATAAAATAAATACATACAACCAGATAAAACACATTTAAAAAGGTTTTTGTTCATGGCACCATATATATTTTTGCCATATTTTTATTATAGTAGCACCAGGTTCTCACTTAAAGACGAGTTTAATATGATTCAAGCCATCCAACGTATACGTTAACTCGTAGTAAAATAGTCTAATCATGTCCAAGAGGATTACTCGCCCCCGAAAGAACTTTAAAAAATGGTGGTAAACACTTTATTTATTCATGCGACTTGAAGGTATTGGTGTTCAGAATTTGAAGGTGTTATTTTCTATTGAACAAAGATACTTTTGTTATTTTTTTTTCATATTCAAATATATTTCTATTTTATTTTTCGAGGTTATACTCTCATCCTTTACTAGGATCATCCAACCTCACTGTTGATCACTTGAACTAGATCTTATGAGAACATGGTTGAAAATATACTTATTGATGGTGTTACAGAAATTGTAAGTTCGACGATATAATTGTGATACTTCGATTTGTTCTGTCTGAAATGCTTAACTGATTTGATTGGTATTATCCATATCAACAAGGTGTAACTTCTTTTTCGATACACATCCTAAGAGAACTCCAAGGTTAAACGCGTTTGGCCGAAAGTAGGATTAGGACGGGTGACCTCCTGGAAAGTTTTTCATGGTGCGTGCGAGTGAGGACAAAGTACGCTGGAAAAGACCTGTGTTGGTCTGTGGAGACAGTCGGTCAAATCACGGGGCATTACATTTGGTATCAGAACAATACGATTCTCGGACTGTTCTGTATGTTCTGTCTGGCACGACGAGGACGTCGCATATTTAAGAAGGGGTGTATGTGATACCCCAATCTGTTCTGTCTGAAATGCTTAAGTGATTTGATTATCAACAAGGTGCACCTTCTTTTTCGATACACATCCTTAGAGAACTCCAAGGAAAAAGACCTGTGTTGATCTGTGGAGACAGTCAGTCAAATCATGGGGTGTTACATAAGCAGATATCAAGAAACATTTGTGGCAATTGAAGAAGTGCGCATGAAGAGGTGCATGCATAAGTAATTCCATTGTTTATACAGTAGTGAAAATGCCTTTCATATTAACTGGTATACCAACACCGATCTAGATTTTAACTAAGTAAAATTATTTAATATATTTGTGTTTCTAATTTCTCAAATTTGAGACATTTTAGTTAAGATAGAATAACTCATCAGTTAGGACTTTTCCGAATTTTAGTTGAATTAGAACTCTAATCCTATATATAGGAGGGCACGTATATGAGTTCACCGGTCTTGTTGGATTGACATAGTATAGACACGATAGTTAGACTTGAAGTGTAGCCTCGTTTATCGTCTATGTTACCATGTATCTCTAAATATTATGTGATAATCGTCTCTGCAACGAGGATGTAAGTTTGTTGATTGAAACACGTATATCATGTGTCCTATGTTCTTCTATATCTCGCTACTATTTATTATGATTGTTTCATGTTTCTGCTACCCTAACAAATATGAATTAGAACTTTTTGGAGCTGATCCAATTGAAAAACTTGCGAGAGGGGCTAGTTTATTAAAGGGAGTTGCAGATTCGTAATTTCTGCAAAACTCAATAAGGGGTAAATTCCTAATTTGAAGAGAAATTGAAGGATGGACAATTTAGTAAACTTTGGAAGTTGGGATATACGATTTTACAACCCTTCTAGAAGCAGAAGGCGCCGCTCACCTAGAGCCAGCTATTGTTCGTGCCGCCTTTGACCCGCACGTCGTCCAGCCAGAAACCACAAGCCCGCTCATCGCCAGGAGTCGTTGCTCCGTCATGGAGAGGAGTTCCTCGCGATCCGAGCGTCGCCATTTGTTTCAAAGAGGGACCCATGCCACTACAACCCCTTCCTGTTCGCTCTCAAGCCCCACGCGCCACCGTCCATAGAAGAGAGAGAAGCTCGTCGGGGAGAGAGAAAGGGACCCCCAGACCGTTGCCAACTGTCCACACCCGTCTCTGTGTCACCGCTAACCGGAGGCCGAGCGTCGCGGCTGCCTGCACTCAGACCATCGCCTACTACCAGAAAGTTCCAGTCGTCGCCACCTTTGGTCCTTGGTGTTATGGGTTTGAAAAACACTAGGTTCCCGTTACCTTTCAAAAAAAAAACTATGTTCCTGTTGATTTTAGTCAACTATTTGACTGACGTTGGTTTTTTTGACTTTTTTTCAAGAGTCAAGTGTTTGGACTTATTTGGCGGGAATATTTTTTATGTTTGAATATTAGGCCAATTTTGGGCAGTAAATCTTGGGTTTTATTTTGGATCAAGAAATTTTGGGCTGGTATTATGGGTGTGGTGATGCTTTGTTCGTCCGAGGTTATGAAGTTGACCAAGTGATGGTTAGCTTTGATCGTGTTGAATTGGATTAGTTCAGGACAAATTGATTCATGAATGAAGATTAATCATGTGATTTGGTTCAAGGTGGAGGATTGTTTTAGTATGCTATCTAACTGTTATTGGCTTTGAGCACGGGCCTAGTAGGTTCTCATATATGTAGTGGATATATGTGTATAGTTAAATGTGGTGAGAAGGTCGAAAAAGCTTTATGCGAATTTTTTTCCTAGAGACTATCTTGTTCCATGTGACTTTGATCGAGTCTATTTTAGGTTAATATAAATTGATCGATCATGGAGTGATCATATCATGTTGGACAAGGATGTGGATCGTGCGAAGAACTTGAGTACATTTTGGACTAGTTACTCGTTGAAGAAGACACATATTTGGTACACGTATCTTTTTTATTTTGACTCACGTATATTAGAGTGTATCTCTCGGTTGTCCAAGAGGATGGTGGAATGAGGTGCAATAATTATAAGATTGGTGTCCAAGAAGATGTTCACGAGTAAGTGATGTAAAGTTCAGAAGTTGATATCCTCTTCTCTTGCTTTCTTGATATAGGTCGTTGTTCACATGAAGGCGAAAGTTTTCAATGGAGATGGAGGTCTGCTTTATCGGTTGAGAGAATATGGTTTGAGAGTTACCTCGTGAGAGTACACCATACTCAAAAGAAGTACTGGCCGTGCTAGAGCTTATGGATTTAAGTTGGCCTATGGGAAGGTGGCCTTTGTTGTTTTGGCATGATATGGAAATTAGAGTAGTTTTCTTCAATAGACTCTCGTGATTGCGTTCATACTGATGAGTGCCCAAAATATTCATTACATCGATGTCATTTATAAGTTTATTTAGTCATTTTTAGTCTAATTTTTGTATATTTGTGTGTCTTTTGTCCATTTATAGGTTTGTTACATCTTGTGATTTTATTTGTTGTCTTTTATGTCTTTTAGAGGTATCCAGAGTGGATAGAGGACAAATGGAGGGGAAAAAAGTGATCGTGGTCAAGAGCTGAAGCCATGGAATCCCCAGACAACCCTGTCGTGCGAAAGAAGAGAAAGGTCACGCGAAAGATAATGTCGAATGAAGTTTCTCCTATTGTGCAAACTAGAAGAAGAGTCCACGTTGCACAGCTGTCACCAGCAGTCTATTCTCGGACATCAATTTCTCTGCAGGCCCCATTAATCTAGTAGTACGAAAGTCTCTTGTCGGGCGGCACTTATGCCTAGAGTTGGGATGGATTTTAGAGGAGCTCTCTCTCTCTCTCTCTCTCTCTCTCTCTCTACATAGAAGGAGACAAGGAGCATTAATGATGGAGGAGGCTAGGAGGGCTACTACCAACATTGAGCTCTCTCAACTCTATCTCTACTTTTATTTACTTATGATATTTATGATTTCCTTCTTTTGTGCATTTATTATGCATTCAATAAAGTGTGAGTTGTTCATTTGGGGGTTTGGTGCCCTTGGTGCACCTAACTAGTTAGGTCTTGAATGAGATTTAATTTTTAAAGTATGAATTTGTTGGTGCACTTAATGCCTTTTAGCTGGATCTACGTGATTGTGGGTTAATGGGCGAGAGCGTTAATCTGGACCCTAGGAACTAATTAATAGAATCTAGTAAAACTCTAATGAATGAGAGCGTTAGAGGTTTGGAGAAAGAACCAACTAATTTATTAACAAATTATTAATGAGCGAGAGCGGTAGTGGAAGAGTTAGTTGTCCTTAGGATGGTATTCCTTGAGTTAGGTTAGTGATTTGAGTTGACGACTAGGTGCTAGAGCTCTAGGGTTGACAATTAGATGCAATAGCACTCGATAGAGTTGGTGACAAATCCTGCCACTTTGACGGGTCAATGAGCGAGAACGTTAGCCTATTGCTTAAGGAAAAACTCAGACCATCAAGAGGTCAAAAATCTCAAAAGAGACATTGCTAGGAAGGTTGCATGTAAGAGGATACCTTGCTCACTCTCTCCATACTTGTTATCTATCCATTGTTTTGAGATTTCATTAGCTTAGGTTTACATTTAGTCAATTGGTTACCAAACCACCCAAAATGATTGTCCTAAACTAGCTAGCGGGTTGACCCAGTGGCCTAAACCCTAGTCTTTGTGAGACGACTATCCTTTACTTACTCATTATTACAAAGTGGGCCAAAATTCCACATTTTACGTGATGATTTTCTTTCGTCATGTTGGTTCTTTAAAGTTGAAGACATGTGGTGATTATATGTTGTTAAGATCAGAGGCGGAGCCAGAAAAATTTTCGAGTGGGGGCAATATAAGGAATGCCTAAATTTTTTAAAGATTTTTAGGTTGATTAATTTTTTAGTAGGGTCAATTTTTAATTTTAGTGGGAACATATATTAAAAAATATACCTAGTTATCAAACAAAAAAAATTAAGTGGGGCAATTGCTTCCCACAATAATATACGTGGCTCCGCCCCTGGTTAAGATACTTGTGGAAGATTTTATTCTATGTGAAATTTTCAAGATTGAGGCGGATGATATGTTGAACAAGAAGCTTACTTGAAAGGCACGCTGTGAAGATATTCTCAATCGGAAGATGAGTTATTGGAACTTAGGAAAACGATTGATTTAAAAATTTGACTAAGATGAAATTTTTTTAGGATTTGTTTCGAATTCTAATATGGCTAATTTTTTTATGCTTAACAAAATTAAATATTCAGTATCTGTACGTACAAAAAATCAAATATTCATTAGAACATGGCTGGTCAATATCCTTTTCAAAAACTAGTTCCTTAACAATATCGCAAAATTATTTTCTTATTGGGCACGCAACTCATATGCATGCATATTTGCGAGCTGTGTTCTATATGAAGAAAGCCAGGTGGTGCCTCGTCCAACTAACTTCTTAACTATATTAACTGCAACTACATAAAATTATGAACGGGCTTAATTCTTTATTAGGGAATCTTTATATGATTAATGCATGATAAACTATGGCGAGATGGGAATGACTAAGAACTTGACACGATATCATGAATTAGCTGCCGGGTCTGATTTGAATCTCATGAATTGGTAGATATTATTGAAATAGTTATAAAATTTTTTTAAATTTTGATATTAAGAATTGAATATTATCAGGCCCAATATAGAAATGACCATCTCAATGATATTTTTTACATTCAAAAATTTGAACTTAAATTTTTTTTAAATGAATCTAATTCTCTTATCCTTTGAACGAAATAGTTCTATTTCACAATGCTGGATTTTGGCATTAACTAGTACTAATAAGTATAGCAAACGGAAATCAGGTGTCATAATAAATAAAAATTGGATTTGCTGAAGGGTCTGATTACGTCACGATGTTGGCTAGGTCAGAACATGTTTTCTGGTATGGAGAATGGTAGAGAACATGAGACCACATGGATTCGCCGGTTAAGACGAGGATTTAGCAAATCATTAAGACTAATAAGACCGGTAAGAAGAAACTGGTCAAAGGGAATTTTCGGATTTTTTTGTGTCTGATTATAATTAAGATGTTAAAATTAACATGTGCAAGATTCTATTACATGTTGATCACATTAATTATGATAATTTGTTATTGACCAGCAGCATCTATCCAACTGCCGTTGGTTTTTAAGTGTTTGACTAGTTAATAAACTGATTTTCTACTATACTATGATTTGCATGGATTCGTCGTTTCTATCGATTCAATTAATGAGCATTGACCATGACCACTTCACATGATAGGGAAAAATTAGTGGGTGGCGCCTACTGATTCTTTTAGAAATCAACTAGTATCAAAATAATTATTGTATTAACTATTCAAACTATGATAAATTAATTCAAGTTCGAATTTTGATGCACGGCATAGAAATCTTCATACCAAGTTTGGGTGGCACCTACTATTTAATTTAGTGACCTGATACATTTGTAATTAAAAAGGCTTGATAATACTAAATAGTTTATCACATCAACCTAAAAGAAGAGATTCTTAAAGTTTAGGCTCCGGACCTGGTAGGTGTTCTCGAACATATTCGTCATCTCGAAAGCAATAATCCTGATTCAATATATTGAAAAGAAAGTATCACACCTACTTCTAATGATTTAGATCATCGAGATGAAAAGGCCATAAAACTAATCCAATCCTCTCCCAAAGGAGAGATCTGAATATTATACTTCCTCTCTTGTATTTTTTTCGCAATTTGAAACTGGAAGTGTGCTTACAAGATATTCTATGCACATTGATCATCGAAAATGAACAAATATCTCTATCGGTGAAACAAATAAGAAGACAGTTTTTATAAATAAATAAGAAGACATTTTAATCGTATTTTTTAGAAGTTAAATGTTATTATTCTTCAAAAAATCACCAAAAAATAATTATAGCATATGCACCACTACATACCACCTATCAGAATAATACTATGATAAGTGTTATCTAAATACAATTTCTAAAAATATCATCCGGTGTCAAAAAGACCAAAATATGCATCTCTAGTTACACCAAAAGCCAGAGCTCGATAACTCCCTATCACTTGTGATGTAGCTAGATTATGGTGCGTTGTGAATCTTTGTTTGGTCATTCTCGTTTGCCGCATTCTTGATCACTTAAAAGATGGTTGAAGTGTCCTCTTCTCAAGTGATGTCCATTTAATCGTATTTTCTAGTGCATATTGCTTCAGTAGTTCAGTTTTTTTCTTTTAAATTTTATTGATATTGTTGTTATCAAATATATCAACTTCTTCCATATTAAGTAAAATTACTCATCCATATGCATGACATTAACTATGAGAAGAAAAATAGCAATTTGGAGGTCACAATAAATATATTAAAAACTAAAAAAAAAAGACTGTATGATCCAATTTCACTGAGAATGGTTTGAGTGGCGACTAAATAAAACTTGTCCCCTGGTGAGGACTCAACATGCAAACCAATATTACGGCAAACCAATATCACTACACATGCAAACCAATATCCAATATCACTATAAATGCAAACCGATATCTTTTTAGTTTCCATGGGTGGGGACTAACTTAGTTCTCACCAAATCTGCCCCAAAAATCAATGGAAGACTTCTTTCATAAAATTATGTCCACAAATTTACCGATAGGATCCGATAAGATATATCCAATTCATGTCCGAAGTGGACATGAAATTGTATGCATTTATTATTTGCCATGTGGGTGAGAAAGTGACAAACTAGGAATGCCTACTTGAAGTCCGAATCATCTAAAATAAATTCACACAGGACAAATTGAGAATTGGAATATAGGTGGAGGAATGATTATGATTGTGATAGTTTTAAGTATTGGAGTCGGCTACCTAAAGCGTATCATGCTTTCCATTTTTTGGTGAATTCAAACACGTAGAAGCGCGTTCCATAAATTTTTACAATAATATAGTCGACCGGAATAATTCTCATAATTATGCGAGAGAAGGGCCAAATTATTTCTACCAAAAAATTGAAAAATCTCCCAAAGTAATCCCAAAATGCGAAATCATATCATATAAATATAATATAAACACAGAATGAGATTTATAACTTAATTGTTTCAGTATCTTTTAGTTCATGCATCCACTATAATACCTACCAAAGTGACATCAAACTATTTTATTCAAGACCTTTTGGCATAAGAAAATGAATTTTTGTTGTCAAAATTTTTATATACGAGTGTCATTCAACAATAATGGACCAAACGATAAGAGAATTTTTCTTCGAATTTGGATTTAATCATTGTATCGAAATATGACTTAGTAGGAATGAACTTTATCCCATTGGTAGGCAGCTCCTTTGGGCTGTAACAACCTGAAAAATGGACCCATCAGAGCCAGGTAGGTGTATATCATGCATGCGTGTGGGTGACCAACGTTTATTTCGGTTTTTTGTTTGGAAGGGACCAAACATCGAAAAAGAAAAGGCGGAGACGATAATCGTATAGAAACATAATTCAACTGTGTCAAGGGACTTGAATTCTCTTGAACCACATCCGGAGTTCGAAAGAGAATAGACCACCGAAAAAGTAGTCCACTTTATATGGTTGAACAGTACTCGATCTAAAAAATAGTCGTATAGGACAACACATACCATTAAGCCCAAAAAAAATTAGAGAAGGGACCTAGAAAGCCTGGCTATGGACCAAATAGAGCTTGAAAAATTGACCCGTTTTAAGTAAGCCTTGAATGTAGGATTATGTGGGCCTAAACTAATAGAAAGAAATGCACAATTGTCACACGGTTACCTCCGATGTGGGCTTTTCGGACTCTGAGATCATTATTAGTATTTGACCCACTTCAATTTGGTCGACATTGGCGAGAAGTTTTTCCGCTGTAGATGTTTGAAGATCGTAAATGGTCCAGTGATGGTCTGTAAATGGTCACTTTATAGTTGGAGCGAAAGTCTCACATGTGGTGGAGGCAAGTGAAGTGAAGTTTTCTCGAGAAGTCCCACGTGAATCCCTCGCGTTTAATGGAAGAAAAATTCAATTCTACCTCATGGGAGATTGAGATGTGGTGCCATTTCTACAAGAGATCTTGTTGCCGCTTTTCTTGTGTGAATTTTTTTTAGACCCAACTATGGGACACTAATGAGTTGGCTATTTATGTTCGAATCGAGTGAGACCTTTGGATAGGTAATAATTTTTTTCTAACAAGTATTTAACATTGTTGTATTCTCAAAAACTCGAATTCTAAATCTTTTGGTTAAATTAGAACGACGCCCTAATCTTCTCTTGTGCTAATAGAGCTAGCTTAGTACGATTTTATCCCACGCCATTACGAGACCACGTGAAGTTTGACCTTCAGGACATCAGCTTGTCCCTCTTAATTCGCCATCTTCTGGGATCTTTCTGTTCATATGAATTATCATTTCCATCGTTTTCAGCCAAAAGAGCCGAGGTGTCCGTTATCCTAAAATTGGGATGCATTTCATGGTGAGCAACTGCATGGAGTACCAAAAATTGGCGTCTCATGGTCAGGGCATTAGTATTGCAATTAATGTCAAGATTCTGGTAACTGGAATATCATATCCCACTCTTCTGGTTAGTAGAAGAATTGCCATAATCTACAACCATCTATATCCATGGACTTCAATTTGGGATTCAAAAGAGAAAAGACTGGAATATCATCATGGAATTAAGGTAATAGTCTCACACCAACAACCACTTAGATAAACTGGTTTCGAAGTTTCGAGTTCAAACACTTGGCACACCAACAACCACTTAGATAAACTGGTTTCGAAGTTTCGAGTTCAAATACTTGGCAACGCAACAGTGTTAACTACTTATTGGAAAAAATTTGTCCAGCTCGAATCTAGATTAGTCGACACAGTAGTGGTCTAAAAAAAGTAATAATCACGAGAACACAGCATCAAGGACACCTAAGAGAGCAGACACGAATAACATGCTATTTTCGATTGCTATTTACTTTCCACAAAGGTAATGTTTATACAGAAATAAGCACGCAACTACTACAATGTGTGTTTATCTATAGATTGCACTGCCCATTGTGGCAGGATATAAACATTAACCATGGAGAAAAAAATGAATACAACGTAAGAATAAGCACCACTGGTCGACACGACTATATCCCCGCCCCTTTGAAGGATTTGACAAAATTGGACTAACAAAAAATAAAGATATAGATGATATTACAAGGGCAGGGATGTTCAAAGAATATGGCATGAAAAAATTGACCAACTTTACAATCTACCTTAACCAAAAAGGTTGTATTACTGCCTATTTCAGGTACCTGAGCTTCCTCGGCCTTACTCGTATAAAAACTGGAAGGCGGGATTCTCACTTAGTTCCTCCGCTGGTTGAACATCCTCGAACTCCTTTTCTTGCATCGAATTAGCAAGGTCATCAACCGAGAAGGGGATGCTGTTTCACAAATTTACAAGTTTAGATGGGCATAACCCGGCATTAGCATGCAAACAATGAAGCACTTCAAATCTCTTAGAACCAAACTTATAGATGGATATGCGTGATATTGAGGATTTACCGGTCTTCTGAAACATTAAGCAATTCATCTTAACCACATCCATAGTAGCATGGTACATTTGTTTTAAACATATAAAGCTGCCAAGTTCTCTCCATAACTTTGGCTTGAATACTTCGAGGTCAACTATGTTTATGGTGGAGCAATAACAATGATTTCGTCCCTGACAAACTAAGCACATAGTTTGAAATGCACAAGCTCTAACCTGGATTCGTCATCTAGCAAAAAGGAATTGCTAGCGGCATCATTCGAGTCTTCTGTCATAAGCACCCTCATGCTTGATATCACCTGAAGGTAGACAAGGAATTTACTTGCGGTATTAGCATATTAACACACTATCAGACTAGAAGGGTACCAAACGGACAAGCTTACATTTGGAGACACACTTCGAGTGTTATAGTTGTCATCCCAGTACAATGAACATATTCTGTACAGCTGCTGAACGCTTAGGATCTGGATAAGAAAAGCCATGATGAGTAAGAATGAGAGAGATGCACGCAAAATGGGAATCTTTTCATCTAATTGACAATATTGCATTTCAATGAAACAGTAAACTAAGGCACCACATGACCAAAGGGCTAGGGTCTTAAGCAATACAACTACTTGAAGCAAATGAGATCTACAATTTCCACCAGATGAGATACAAAGAGAGACTTACCGGGCACAAATCATTAGTGATCTCGTCATATGATATTCTATACTTCTGGTGTATTACCTGCGCGGATCAACAAGAAGATCAAATAACTACCAAAGGAGAAGTGCTAAAACACATCGTTGAGCATGTCTTTGGAACTAACCAAAAAGCCCACGGCCTGTCTTATATGCTTCAGTTCATCCCAAGATGCACCGGCATACTGCAGGCAGCCAAGTAGTGAGATAGACAAATTTGTACATATCATGCCACATTTGTCATGAAAAATGCAGGAGACAATCTTTTAGCATGATTAGCAGTAGAGAATAGGCAAAACATTTTTTCCATTGCAAAGCTAATCATACCTCCTCCTTTGCTTGACAGCACCAAAGCTCTAGTTCTGCCAGCCCAGCCTTTACATATTCCCCATTGCTGAACGTACAACACTCGCGACGAAGAAGAAGACTGAATAGAACAATATACCCACATATTTAGATTCCCATTAAGAAATCTTTTGGTGTGATAGAAACTGCAAAACAAATGGTACCTGTTAAACAGTTGGACGTTAATATATGAGAAAGTCTGAGTAAAGATCTTTTGGATAAGAACAGGAGGCACCTGGAAATAAAGATGACAAATTGTCAGAGCATAGCCTCCCATGTAATTAACATGAAACATATTTCAAGCCAAGAAATAATATTTATCTCTTACAAAGTTCTGCTTAAGTGTGCTGAGGAGAGTGTTGAGGCTATCAATGATGCTCTGCCAGTGACTTGAAGGAGAATCTTTTCCAAAGGACCTCCCAGACCTGAGTGCATTTCCCTTGGATGTCCTGGGAGCCTGGATTTCAGTAATTCAACTAACGTTAAATTTTATCACCAAAAAAAAAAACTAGCGTTAAATTTAAAGTGGGGAATGCGAAAGGAAGAGTTTTCCTGCACTTAGCAACAAAGCTGTAATGAAAAGTGAACAGATAATGATTGCTAGTAGAATTAAAATTACCTGGATGCACAAGGAAATAAAGGATGCCAGCTCCTTCTTTAAATTGTCCCGAATGATTCCATATATTTTTTCAACATATGCAGCAAGCTGTTGTTTGAAAAGCAACGCAGGGTATTTGGCTTCAACTTGGCGCACAACTGATATGTTAGCAGCAAGATTGGAAGAAGAAGGTGATGAACGGAATCCCTGGAATTAAGACAAAATAAGCAAACTAGTGGAAACACAAATACACAAACAAAACCTAACACTAGTAAACGGAATCCCTGGAATTAAGACAAAATAAGCGACCTACTGGAAACACAAACAAAACCCAACACTAGTAAAAGGAATCTGCTTGATACCATTGTCATCCGTCCAAACAAAGAAGTTGCAGAAGATGTTCTCTTATGTGGTGTAGCGCCACCTGCACCAGCTGCCTTGAGACTTCGTTGCAGCAAAAATAGTAACGCTGAGGTATTTGACAACCAATAAGCCATCTGATCATTGTTCTCTTCATTCTGTAAAAAGAGATTGCATCAACCCAAGCCTATGTCGAACAATATAGGAAACAACCATAGCTAGCAAAATGGATCATGAACTAAAACATCCTCTGGCTAGGAGTTAGATTACCTCCATTGCAGAACCAATCATTTGAATGAGACGATCAAATACACTGGTCCTTTCTGCTTCAAAGGATTTCCAGTTGAGAAGACATTTGTAAATGGTAAATGCCGCAGTAGGCTTTCCTTGACTAAAGCCAACATTGTTTGAGACACAATTGATAAGATTATCAATACTCTCCTGTTGAAATAATAAGACACAAAACAATAAATCACATCGAATATGAAAGCATGATAGAGGGAACGAAATGAAAATACATAATAGCACATACAAGCTGCCGTTCAATATGGGATCTCCTAAACTTGCTATCGGATTCTGTTCCGTAGGACTTTACAGGTGTCTGAAGTTCCTGCTGTAGTGAAAACAGTAAGAAAAATGAACCATAAAGCATGATAATAAAATTGAAAGAACATCGAAGGGAAAATTTAGAATACATTAGCTTGGTTCTCCTCATTCACATGATGACCATTCTCCAGACTCTGCAATGCAACAAGAGCATGAGAACGAGCAAGAGCAAGTGATTTTTTTTCTAGAGTCAAAGAGAGAGATGTTGGGATATGTCAATCAACCTGAGGTAATGGAATTGGTGGACGGTCTGATGTCTTTTTGCCGGACGTTTGTGACAAAGTTTGTTGTCGCAAAGTTTGGTTCTCAGATTCAACATCAGAATATTTTTCTTCGAGCCTAATAAGCCGGAGAACAACAAAAAACATGAAAATGGAAATTATTGATTTTGAAGAATGAAAAGAAAATCATGCAAAAAAAGAATGCCAACCTGTGCATTGCAGTCTTTAGCTGAACTATTTTAGATTCAGCTTCTTGAGCTTGTTTCAATCTTTCTTCGCTTATTCTGGTCGTCTCCCCAAACTGTTTCTCAGTCTCATCAATTTTGTTTTCTAGTGAGCTAACTAGGGCCTGAAATTTATAAGAGAAGGGAATTAGAAGAGAATGGGCATGCATAATTTCTTTCTTGTGTCTGAGTGGTACTGAATTCTGGAGAAAATCGGAGGAAAATTTGATAGTCGATTTCCTCGCCTTGAGTTTCTCATTCTCTGTTGTTAACTTGTCCAACATTGCATGGTCAATTACGGGAACCTCCTGTATAACAGGAACTCTCTCTATTTCTATTTTGGCAGCCTCGCGCTCCTTCAGGAGCATTTCTTTAGTTTCTTTGAACTGAAGTTGCATTGCCTGTAAGGCAGACTGTAGTTTAACATTTTCTTGTGTTTTAGCTTCTTCAATATCAGCCTGCAAGATCAAATGCAAAAACGTAAATAAAAGAATTGAAAATCATCATATGATAGAGAAATAGCGCCCTTGAGGCCTAATTAAAGTGGTAAAGGGTGTGGTGGCGAATTGGGGTTAGAGTCTAGGACCAGGTTTCAAATCTTGGGAGTACGAAATTGTACTTGAGGAAACCAAATTTTGAGACAGAATGAAAACACCGCTGGCTAGCATCCTAAAGTGCTAATTATTCCTCTTAACATTTTTTGCTGTGAGCTACGCCACCCTTAACCCAAACTTCTGAGCATCTCTTAAACATAGCTGTTATTAATTCCTTGGAAAGTAAGCCATTTTCTCAAACTTACAGTTGTGGTGACATCGCAAGCAGACTGAACAATAGAATTTTGTTAAATCGCTTTAACAAAGCATTGTTAACTTTGAGATAAGGTCAAATATTCGAATTGTAAATAGATGGAACAGACAAATAAAAAAGCCTCTGCTTAACAGACAGTACCTAGGTTTTGGATAGATTTGTACTTAAACACAAAACAAAATGGCTCAAATGTTACAGAGAGTTAGAGTGCATGACATACCCTCATGCGTTTCTCAAGTTGAAGTCTCCATGTCAATTCTTCAACTTGTTTTTCCAACTTATTCTTGGCAGCCTGAAGAGCACCGGTTTCTCTTGCAGCCTGTTAGAAGACAAATAGGTGAAGAAAAGAGACTTCAACTGGCGTACAAGAAAAAAGAAAAAGCTCAGCCACTCAACTAAACAGCATTAAATAACACCCAAAGAGATAGCTGTCCACAACTAAATCAACAAATCAAACGCTGACCACTTTAGTTAGTTTAGGAATTGATAGTAAATCTTCATCGCCCAACCAAAATCGAGTAAATTTTTGCTTCTAGTTATGCCCAAGTGTTTCTTTACATTTAATGAACAGATGCCAGTCATTGTAAAGTTTAGGGTTTTTCTTTTCTTTTTTTTTTCTTTTTGCTTCGGTAAAAAGAAATTTTATATTAAAAGAGGAGCACACTTGGAAATTAACGACAGGAAAATGACTCAACAAACTCCAAAAGATCAATGTGCAAACTAAAGGAAAAGGGGGAGTCTTTATAGGAAAGAGGTTGGACTAGGACCCCCTCTTTTAGAGATAGAGGTTAGCTGTTGCAAGCATTTTATTGATTGGAAGCAAAAGTGCCGAGTGGTCATCTGAAGAAACAGCATCTATATCTTGGTGGAATGGTAATTAGGTATCAGGTTTTAAATGTTTGATGCAGCATCAAAAATAAGAAAAGGCAGAAACCATAAGCTACAAAAGACTCCCTCCTGCAGTTCTTTCACAGAAAAATCATGTTTATGGATCAAGAACAGGCAAGGATAAAGACATCACCATCTTGAGCTTTCGCAATTCTTTGCGAGCAACTTTTCCTCTCCAGGCACATTGGGTAGTAATAGCAGCTCTCTTCAACTTCGTATAACTTGATTGAGCCAAGTACTTGCGACAATGGCTCTGGAACAAAAGGAAAAGGAAATAAAGGAAAAGCCATATACATTAAGAAAGCGTAGGTGCAGGGTGTGAGAAAATGGAGAGCAACGGAAGCCATAGACAGAAGACTTTTCGTAAAGTTCTGATTCACAGCAGAAAGTGCCAGACAAATTTAGACATCTATACGAAAAATATTTCAAACCTGAATCAGAATAGTTGCTTTAGTCTGCCTTCTGAAACGTAACTCATCCCGAGCAGCCATCCCACGTAGAACTGATTGAATTAAGATAGCAGAGCAGCGAAGTCCTGTGAAGTTTTTCCTAGCAAGATGCATCCGCAAGTCTCTTTGGATCCTTAGAGAAGCAGCCTCTCTGCGCATGTTCTCATACATCCGCCGTGCAAGTTGTCCTACAAAAAGAGAACAAAAAAGTTGATGAGTTTTTTTGGTCTCTATGTTGTCAATAGCAGATAGCGCCGCGTAGCGGCGACCCCCTTAAAATGCTATAGCGGTATAGCGGTAGCGGGATGACCGCTATTGCAAAGACTAAAAATCAGTGTACAAAGTAAACATAAATACTCAAAAATAGACATATTAACTTATTGGGCAACAAAAAAATGCAGAACAACCAGCAAATTACAAACACAGCAACTAAAAGTAAGCCAAAAAAGAGAAAAATCACTTACCCAATACCCAAAACTTACACAGCAACTAAAAAATTCACTTACCCAATACCCAAAACTTATTAACTTACTCGGCAACTGAAAAAAGGGGAAAAAATCACTTGCCCAATACCCAAAACTTACACAGCAACTAAAAAAATCACTTACCCAATACCCAAAACTTATTAACTTACTCGGCAACTGAAAAAAAGGAAAAAAAATCACTTACCCAATACCCAAAACTACCTATATGCCCTCAATAAATAAGTAAACAGTTAAAAAATCAGAGGTATTTAAGGAATTCTTGCCAAAATCTAAAATAGCAGCCAAAAGGCGCTATAGCGGCCGCTATTTGGCCGCTATAGCCACTACTGTCTATAGCGTTTAACAGAAGCATATCATAGCGGTGGGTGCCCAAAACGCTACATAGCGCAGCTATAGCGCGCTATTGACAACATAGTTTGGTCTATGATCCTCTGGTAGCCGCTGCAATATTTTACGAGCAACGATTAATATAAGAGTCCAGCATTATCAGGCCCTATAAAGGGGCGGCTCTCCAACAGTGTTCTCATCATTCACAAGGATTTGAATTCAAGACTTTGCTTGAGGGATTGAAAAGGATCATGATTGAGAGAGCATGAAAAACACTAAAATCTTGACAAGGACGTCAGGAAGTTGGTACCTCTGCATTCAGATTGAAGTAATATGGCCAACTGACGGAGCTTGACAAAAGTTCTGCGAGCCAAATAAGAACGAGTTTTCCTCTGAATAATACTCGCAGATCTTCCTAGAACTTCACTCCTGCGAGCATCTAATTCTGCCATTTGACCTGCCCTGAGAAATACTTTTGTTTTCCCTATCTGCAAGTTTTCAAAAGGATAACGGAGGACGACATTTTAGTCTAGGAAATTGCTTAAAGGAGAAAGAGAACTTGGTCGAATTATACCTGATATCCTTCAAGTCCCACTTTCTCCAAAATTCTCTTGCATGCAGCGACTTCGTCAGCACTAACACAAGATGTCGAGTTAGTGTATATTATCTTCAATAGCATATTGTATCATTGGAAGCAAATGAAGTACCTCCTGTCCAATGCTTCAGGTGCAAGAATACCAAATCGATGCCAAAATTCATCAAATGGTCTTCTAGTGGGGAATCCAGCACAACTAATCCTAATTGCCTCCATGACTCCCTGAGGATAGACGGTTGCTATAGTAAATTGTAAGAATCAAATCAGAATGAAAGGCATTAATTGTATGAAATCTCACCCCACATCTTAGTTGTTGAAGAACATTCTCATTCTCAAAGATTGCCGGTTTTAGAAGATTATTGGGCTTCACACAACGAATGTAATGTGGCTCCGTTGAACTAAGAGTTTCAAGCAATGATTGCAGTTGTTGCTGCATAACAAGGAAAGAGTCCACACTCAGAGATGATAGAAGCAAATGCTCTGTTAAAGTAAAAGATGCCTAGCATTTAGTAAACCTTAAATCGAGAACCGATGGAGGAGAACTTTGACTGCTTAGATTCTTCGGCCAGAGGCGGAAACAAGCCTGCTACAAAGGAACATTTGGAAGCACCAAGAAGTGCTTGGTGCTCGGCAACAACATAATCCTTGTTCTTATCAAGAAACAATTCTGTTTGATACGTAACCTGTTAAATGACTCGAATCTGTCAAACTTTCAGCATTGAACAATTTTAAGACAATGACAGTTGCAGTGAGATGAACACGTCCAAGAAAGATATAACTAGTCATGAGTATATAACCTACCTGCAGCATTTAAAGTTAAAGCATGTGTTTGCCTTTCCTACTCTATAATTTCCTACTCTATAATATTCAATCAAATGAAGGAAGAATTACTCACATCACCAGCGTAATGACAGATTGTGAAGTCACTTCGAGCTAGTTTTGGCTTACTGAATCTTTTGTGGTTCTTGAATGTCTGGTACAACTTCTGTGCAAAAGTTTCATGGGTCGACCTTGGAAACATACTGCAAAGTAACAAACTTCAAGTTCTCAAGTAGTGAAAACAAATCATAAACACCTAGCAGACAATAAGGAGTAGGCAAAGAACGAGACATATGTTTGGAAACTTACCAAGCTTCATCAAGAAGAGCAATTACACCACCCGGTTTCTGGAAAACCATGTGCAAACAATTAATGTAAGACCAAAACACCAGCAGAAAAAGAAAATGGGCGGAAAACTTCATCATAATGACGAAGAAACAAAAACAACGCACTAAACATACTGTCCACATTTTTTAGTGCACGGACAGAGAGATGTGATGGGAGGAGTAACATGGAAAATATTTTTATACAATCTTGTTAAGATAACAGAAGTTATATTAATTGTCAAAAGAAACAGGAGTTATATTAAAGGTAACTAAAGACTCATTGAACCCACAAGGAATCAGGCTGACATTGATCACAGAGAGGCAAGTAAATGCTTGAGAAGTGGCAGTACTGGAATAGATCCTAAAAAATACTCATAATGTCCCACTACTTGACTATTCAGTTTAACTCTGGTGCAGAGAAATGGCAATTATCTGCCATTTTTTTCTGACATGACAAAATAACCGCAAGTTTCCTCAACATACTCGAGCTATCTTACCCTCACAACAAGTTCACTTTGTTCCACCAGGAACCAGAAATTTTCCCAAAAGGCCATAACAAAAATCAAGTCTATCTCTCTCTCTCTCTCTCACTACTATATTGGTTTCCCCGCACTCTTCCTGTCTCTCTACTGGCTTTCCAGCATTCAAAGTCCGCTTAAGAGTTACACCACATTCCACTGAAACATAACAATAACTCCCTAACAATCCAGCAGAAACCATGCATTCCCCCATTTTCTCTAAAGAACAACAGCTGGGATAAAATAGTAATAAAGCTTGAAACATTAGACTGCCTTCCACTTGAATTGTAATGCTTTCTTAAACAAATTAGAGAGCTTAGTTCCTGTCAATTTAGGGGGGAACAAAAGAAAAGATTACAAATCACATCATTAATCATGCATGATACTGCAGAATCTGATCCAAAGAGATTAAGATATACCTTTTCGATGAGATCCAGAATATCTTGATTATCAACGAATTCAATGTAGCTCCAATCAATTTCTTCTTTAGTATATTCTTCTTGTTCCATTTTGAAAACATGCTGTCCAAATAAATAAACTATAAAAAATTGGCAAAAGAAATCCATTGCTTTTCAATATAAAAAAAGCAACGATTTTAGGAAAATACCTGATTGAAATGTTGCTGAAGTTTCTCATTTGTCAAATTGATACAGAATTGCTCGAAACTGCACAGCGAATCATATTAAGAGTCAATACCGAAACACAGAAATAAACACATAATCTATTTTGTTGAATGCTACGTAATATTCATCATATATCTCATTTATATTGCAGAACACAAACAGTTCAAGAAAGTCTGAGATTGTAGCATGCTGTTCAAAACATTAACTAGGCATTCTTCAAGCGGCATAGTGGTAACACCTTCCCTTCTAATGTTACAAGGTGACTACAGTTGCCAGAGCATTCTGAATCACAGCCCTAAAATCGAGCTCTGACAGAGCGACTTATACCCTAAATTTTGGCAATCCATGCCAGACTAATGTGAGCCAACCCACAACCTCTACCTTTACATGGAATGAACAATGTACCAAGTTTCATGTGCAATTTCTGTTTCTTCAATACAGCATGTGATGCTCGAGAAACCACAGTTGCGACATTAGTTCTCTACAAAAGAACTAAATCCTGACAACAATTATTACAAAATGCATGCCAGTGATGCACCTGTTTGTCTTAAAACTCTCAAATCCATAGATATCCAGCACCCCAATTAAAGACTTGGACACGGGGTCTTGGCCAATCGAATTGTTGATTTTATCCACAAGCCTGCATATAAAAGAGACAGCTTAGAAAAATGTAGTCGGCTCAGCCCTATTGCGTGGGTGAAACTCACCAATCGAATAATCTTGAGTAGACAATTTTAGCCAATGCATCTCGGCTAAGAACGGCAGATTCAGGATCAAGCCACTTGGTGATGGTTTCATCGCGAGTTACAATAACACGCTTGCAGAGCGAGTCTTCTAGAGCCTTTGCATCACACCTAAAGGAAGCAAGCTATCAAAAACTGCACTTTGTAATCCTTTTTTTTTTTTTGCATCCGATGATGAGAATGTATGTGTGCAAACACAAAATGAATCTGGTAATTACATCAGGAGCTCTGCAGCAGTTCTCAGGTGAAACCAGGACTTTTCGTCTTTTGGCACAGATGAGTCTATTTCCTTCCCTTTAGCAAAATCTATGTTTCCAAGATGAAGAATAGCAGCAACTACTCGAAAAATAGCATCCTGAACAATTAAAAAGAAAGAATAATGGTGAACATTCAAGTTTGGATAAGGACACAATTTCTATAGCTGGTCGACAAATATACCTGTTCCTCCGAGCTTATTCCAACAATTTCCATTGCTTTTCGTGTCGCAAGGTACTCCTTACAATCGTCAACACCATCTAATTGATAGCAATTTGTCTGATTAAGATAATGGAATGTTCGTGGGTCTCCCAATTTGTACCTTCGAGTGTCCTGATGGCACATAGAGACTGAATATAAAAAGCCCAAGGAAATTGCAAGAACAATCTCCATACATGAAAGAGTCAAACGCTGTAAGTGAAAATTCCAAACTGGTTTCTTTCCTCAGCTACAGCATTTCTTATCCAAGTGTTTGGAAATAAACTACTGATTTATGTCGCCATTGTGTCATCTGGAACTTATTTACTAGGATTCACTTGTTCAGGCAGCAAGAAGCTTTGACATCAATCTCCGTAGTTTTTATGTGAATGTAGTTTAGACGATAACAGGTATCAACAACAACAAGACATATTTGACAAACATTAATAAAGGAGCATTTCTCATTACACCGTCAGTCTTAGTAGACAATAACCAAACAAACATAATGAAAATAAGAAAAGCGAATCCAAGTACTCATGAACCTATTGGAGGCTAGTTACCTCTGCTGGTGCAGCGCAGAGCATGTAGAAGCAATGGTAGTTCCTTTCAGGGTCTGAAACCTGACAAACACGAGATCTTTCTAACAGATATGTCCTGATGGCAGCACCAGAAATCCTTCCTCTTTTGTCAAACTGGATCTCAACGAACTTTCCAAAACGACTGGCATGTTAAACGCATGCAAAGAACAAAAAATTAATCAAACAGATTACATTCACAAGTGCAAAATTCATACAATTACCAAGATAATCCTCCTCTCATATCAAACATCTCAACGAATTTGCCAAACTGACTGGAGTATTAAGTAAATGCATATAACAATATCACAAACAAAAGAGAGTATTCAGAAAAGCCAAATGCATATAAAGATCAAGGTTCACCTTGAATTGTTGTTCCGAACAGTTTTTGCATTACCAAAAGCTTCTAAAACAGGATTGGACTGGAAACAAAATAAAACCCATGGATATTAATATCAGTGAAAACATTCTTTATAAGATATCTTTAATAACCATTGCCACTTGCCACGTAAAAGGTACACGAATTGGTACCTCTAGCACTTTCTGCTCAACGCTCCTACCCTCTGATGCCGCTCTACCTCCCATATAGGCAAGATAACGCATTAGCAATTTTGTGCTTTCAGTTTTACCAGCTCCGCTCTCACCGCTGACCAAAATGGACTGGCTTATCCCTTCATTCATCATTAGTCTACAATCAAAATGAAGAAGGCACTGAGTAACAGATGAATTAGGAAAATAGAACTTTCCAGTCTAGTAGAATTGAAATACCTGTATGCAGCATCTGCAACGGCAAAGGGATGTGGACTGAGCTCGCCAAATTCTGCGCCTTTATATTGTGCCATCATATGGCTATCATAGAGATGTGGTAGCTTTCTAAAGGGATTTACTGCTATTAAAATGTTCCCAGTGTATGTCTACAGCCAACAATTACAGAGTCAGACTTGCTGCTGCGTGTTAAAATATGAAGAGAAATTCTACGTCTATAATTGAAAAAAGACTACAGCACCTTGAAGAACTATAACCACGAGTTTACTTACATATATTTCATTCAAATCATATCTAGATCTCAAGTTTTGTAGGACACCGGGTTCGTGTAAATAAGCCAGCTTTGTCATGTCATCCACTCCACATGGTGGGGCTTCAGCATCTTTAGGATATGCATTAGAAACCTTGGCAACAACCTATTAAGCAGCTCCCCGGTCAAACAAATAACATATTCCCGGGCGTACATTGACAAAATAAGGAACACCAAATAATTAGAGGTACCACATGATAATGTCAAAGAGTGTACAAATTAGATTATCGTTACAATTCAGCTCATGAAAAGAGGTATATTCAGGAAGTATTGCAGCGAAAACCAAAGCACCCACCATCTTTCCTGACGTGCAAAGGACCTTTATATCTTCTCTGTTTATCTCTACAACCTCACCATCTAGCCAAGCTTCATCAGGATCTTCCACCCAAACAAGAGATCCAACCACAAGACTGACAGAAGCAGCCTGCAAAGCAAAAAAAATGGAGATACCTTTATCACCCAAGCAAGCATGCATGTTATGGTAGAAGAAATATACAACGCAATTGTACAACAATCAACAGATCATCATATATCTTTGGTGATGGTAAAACTTGAATCAAAATTGGCTGACCAATGTCACAATATCAATGAGCAAGAAGGAGAAGTTCGATGACTAAACCTAACAAGGGCCTGTAACTTAAAAATGGTTATTACTGGTCCAGGCAAGTTTAGTAGCCTTAGCAACCATTTCAATGACTGCATGCTTGTTGCCCCATATTTAGCATGCCACACAAATTTAGCATGCCTAGCAGGCTCTTCCACCCTAGTGTATGCTTCTTGCTCCATGTTTATCCAGAAGACAGAGATCTTACAGATGGGAATCCCACATAAACTTTGAATCGAGATGAAGAAGTAAAGTTTTTACATAAAAAAGAGCTTATATACTTGCATTCTTTCTTAGAAGAGAAGCTCAGAGAATTCATAGATGTAAGCGCATGGACACACTCGTGCCCCTCAAGACACGGAATTAGAGAATGTGCTCTAAAACATATATTCGCAGAAGATGCAACAGAGAAAACTTGTTGGAAGATAAGTGAAGTAACAACGAAATGAAGAGAGTTTCTGCAGCTCTTTTAAGTTAATCAAAGAGCCTCCACGCAGTTAGCAAATAAATACAATGTCAGTTCCAGTCTTATGAAGACATCCAGTCAAAATGTCATTTATCTCCGTCAAGCACAGGTGAATGACTAGAACTGAGGCGTTTAGTTAAACAGTTGTTCAGCAGCTGAGAGACCATTTTTCCAAGATGAACTGCTGAATTGCTAAAAGGAAGTTCCCACCAAAGAAAGTTTGGGAAGAGTAGACTTGAGCTGAGTTTGAGTCGACTCAAGTCTCCCGAGATTCAACAACCAGAATTCGGAACATAATGCAAGTCCATCAAAAATTTAGTGCCACAAACAAACTCAAACACTGGTCCCCTACACTGCATCTCGCTGCTGACCCAAAATCATCAGAAGCCAATGAATAAACCAGCCAGGAATCCAAAATGCGACATTTCCCATTCGATTACAATTAGCTATAAAAAAAAAAGGGACCCGAGACGAACCACGTAAGCACAACACCGGAGCCCTACCTCACCAAGGCAACTAGAAGAACCATTTACCAGAATCAAACTAGACACAGAAATGCAACCCATTCCTTCCAATTGCACAACAATGGCGGATTCGATATTCGACAATTAGAAACACACAGATCAGTCCACCAACTAAACAAGACGAACAACCGAAAGAGATCTACAGAAATAAATAATAAAAATAAAAAACAAAAAGAGAGCTAAAAGGAAACGAGAAATACATACCATTCTGTTCTTCTCCCAATCAGATCAGCCAACTTTGACTTGGCCCCCCCTCGATCTACTCCTCCAAAAACAAAAAAAAATGGAAGGCAAACCAATTCAAAAAAAAAAATCGAACCCCGGTCCACAGCAAGAAGAGCTTAAACCCCTTCCTTCAACAAGCTCAAAACTTTGTTGAAGAAGAGAATAAGCCTTTCTCCTTCTCCTTCTCCTTCTCCTCCTCGTTGCTTAGTCTTTCTGTTTTCCTTTTTTATTTTTATTTTTATTTTATTATAACGTGCGAATGTGTATGTGTGCTTTTTTTTACTTCGTCTCCCCGCTTTCGTTTCTCCTGATCCCAGTTTTGGTCCACTTTGTTTTATTACTCTTATTAATCTCTTCGGTTTAAATTAATTAATCAGCGCTCTTTCTTTTCTAAACAGTAGCCCCCGCGGCGTGTGAGGTGATTTTTTTATTCCGATATTGCCCCCGGTTGCCCGCCTATATTTACGAGGACATTTGGGAGTAACCAGCGGGAACGACACACACGGTCAAACTCAAAGGTAGGGTCCACTTAGGTTAAAGAAAAATATTTGGTCGAATAATTCATTTTGAAACAATTTTTTTAATAAATATTATTACAATTCAAAATATTTTAATTAAATTTAAATAAATATTTCACTACATGATCTAAGCGTTAGTTGGTAATAATGTTAATTGGTAAAGAAAAAAATATACATTTATAGAGAGAGAATAGGGGTGGTCTCGTTGTGTCGGGATCGTTGCGAGGTCCAAATGTCACGCCTCGCACCTCCGCAGCCAGCTAGACATGCGAGGGGGTGCGAGCGAACAGGCCTTCCAGGCGCTCAGCGAAGGACCGCGAAGGGAATGGCTGATTTTGCGAAGAGTTACGAAGGAAAAGCAGCCAGCAAGCGAAGGGCCGCAACGGGCTGCCAGGCAAGGTTTGAAGGGCTGCGAGGAAATAAAGGAGGGGACACCAGGAGGCTTCAAGAGGCCACGAGACAGGCCACGCGGCAAGCCAAGTTGGCCAGATTGAAGGCACTAAAGGTGCCCCTCTAGTATAGGATGTACATGGCCTTTCGGCCAAGAGTTGTAAACAAGGGGGCCTGGCCACATTGTGTATAAATAGGGCCGACCCCCACCACTTGTAATCATCCAGAAATTGAGTAATAAAGTACTTACGATTTGTGCATTCCGTGTGTTCTAAAGCGTGAGTGAGTGTTACAGAAATCTGAGGGCATTCTAACCTCTTTCCGCGAGAGAGAGTGAGAGAGTGCGAGTGAGAGGCTGACTTGAGGCGAGATTAACCTCAGGTGCCGGCACGACTAAGCAAGAAATAAGTTTAGGCGTGACAATTTGGTATCAGAGCCAGGTTACGAAAGTGACGCTGGTGCGTGGGACGAACTGCTGTGATGGCCAGCCATGATGATGCTTCGGTGGTGGACAATCCGGGTGGATCAAAAGACCCGCCCCCACCGAAGAAAGGAGGAGGGAGGGGGAAATCTGTCCCTCCAGATGCGCTGGCTAACTTTGAGGCAAGGCTTGGACGGATCGAAAAGGCTGTCTATGACTATGCCGACAAGTTAGAAGATGTGGCGTTAACCGCTGAAGAATCGGATGCGAGGGATAATGCGCTTCGTGGCGAGATGCAAACGGCACTGGACGAGGCACTAAACAAAGTTGCGGAGCAACTTATTGACTTCCGTAAGACCGTAAGGGAGGACCTTGCCGAATTAAAGGTGGAAGTTGACTTATGCAAGAGAGCGGTGGCAGGTGCTGGCGCTGGCGTAATTCAGGGAGGAATTGTGCGAATTGAAGTGCTGAAACCAAAGGCCTTCAACGGAGGGAGGAACGCGAAGGACCTCGACAATTTCTTGTGGGGTCTGGAGCGCTACTTCGAAGCAACTAACATCGTCGGGGACGCGGCGAAGTTGCGGACAGCCCCCCTTTATCTTGCAGACACCGCTATGCTGTGGTGGCGGAGGAAGCAAGGCAAAGTGGAGCGGGGGACTACTACGGTGGATACGTGGGCAGATTTCCGCAAGGAGATCAAGAAACAATTCTACCCAGAAAATGTTGAGCACGAGGCACGTGCGAAACTACGAAGGCTTGGACATAAGAGCTCGGTGCGCGATTATGTCAAGGAATTTTCGGAGGTGTTGCTGGAAATTCCGGATATGACTGAGAAGGAGGCGTTGTTTGCCTTTGTTGACGGACTCCAACCTTGGGCAAGGATGGAGGTACAGCGTCAAAAGGCGCAAGATCTTTCGACAGCCATAGCAGTTGCGGAGTCTCTTATGGAGTTCCGCAAGTCTGAACCTAAGGCGAAAGGTTCAAAGGACAAAGGGAAAAGTGGGGGAGCGAGTCCATCGCAAAGCAAAGATAAGGGGACCAACTCGAAGTCAAGCTCGTACAAAGGGGGCGACAAAAGCGGGAAGGAGCGGCCCAAGTAGACAGGATGCTTCATTTGCGATGGCCCCCATCGGGCTGCGGAATGCCCGAAATGGTACAAACTGTCCGCGGCTGGCCAAGAGGAAGGCGAGTCAAGTGTGGACGAAGCAAGGGTTGGGGCGCTACAACTACTGAGTTCGATCAAGGCAAAGGTGGAGTTGCCGAATTCAGAGAAGCGAGGCCGCATATTTGTGATGGGAAAGGTGAATTCCCACGAGATCCGAGCGCTGATTGACACGGGTGCATCCAGTAACTTCCTTGAGGTAAAAGAGGCCGCAAGGTTGGGGATCTCGTACGAGAAGGAGCGTGGCTCCTTGAAGACGGTAAACTCGGCCCCTATCCTAATTTTTGGAGTAGCAAGAGGCGTGGAGGTGTGCCTCGGAGATTGGCAAGGCTTGATGGATTTCTCGGTGGTGACCATGGATGATTTTCCTGTGATAATCGGCATTGACTTCATGGATAAGGTCCGGGCCTTCCCTATCCCCTTTGCTAACTCTATGTGCATTGTAGACAACGAGAGGGCTTGTTTGGTGCCTATCGCAAGAGAAGGAAGGCAGCAAACGAAGGTTCTGTCCGCGATGCAAATGAAGAATGGGCTACGGAAGAAGGAGCCAACTTTCCTAGCCAACGTCCTATTGCTCGATGAGGAGCCGGGACAGGAGATGATGGTACCAAAGCAAGTCGCGGAGGTCCTCAAGGAATTCAAGCACATGATGCCGAAGGAGTTGCCTAAAGAACTACCACCTTGGCGAGAGGTGGATCACAAGATCGAGTTGGAGGTCGGTGCGAAACCTCCCGTGGCAGCCCCTTACCGAATGTCCCCTCCAGAGTTGGAAGAGTTGCGGAAGCAATTGCAAGAATTGCTGGACGCTGGGTTTATCAAGCCCTCGAAGTCCCCATTCGGAGCCCCGGTGCTATTCCAGAAGAAGCAAGATGGGTCCCTACGGTTGTGCATTGACTATAGGGCCCTGAACAAGTTGACGATCAAGAACAAGTATCCGATTCTGCTGATTGCGGACTTGTTCGACCAACTCGGAGAAGCGAGGTGGTTCACGAAGTTGGACCTGAGATCGGGCTACTGGCAGGTACGCATCGCTGAGGGAGATGAGGCGAAGACAGCCTGCGTGACGAGGTATGGATCTTACGAATTCATGGTGATGCCTTTCGGACTAACGAATGCCCCGGCAACTTTTTGCACCATGATGAATAAGGTCCTACAGCCCTTCCTCGATGACTTTGTCGTGGTTTATCTAGACGATATCGTGGTGTATAGCAAGACATTGGAGGAACATGCGCACCACCTACGACGAGTGTTCAAGGCGTTGGAAGAACACCAACTGTTCGTGAAGAGGGAAAAGTGCATCTTTGCACAATCGGAGGTGCCGTTCCTTGGCCACTTTGTGGGAGGAGGGCGCCTACGGATGGATCCAAAGAAGGTGGAGGCAATTCGAGCGTGGGAGCCACCAACGAAGGTCCCTGCATTACGATCCTTCCTTGGGCTGGCAAATTACTATCGGAAGTTCGCCAAAAGGTATTCAGCAATTGCCACACCCTTAACGGACCTGACGAAGAAAGACCGAGTATGGAAGTGGGACGAGGGATGCCAAGAAGCCTTTGAAAAATTGAAGGCAACAATGACGGAGGAGCCGGTGCTAGCCTTACCCGACCACATGAAGCCATACGAGGTACAAACTGATGCCTCTGACTTTGCTATTGGAGGTGTTTTGATGCAAGATGGTCATCCAATTGCGTACAAAAGTCGCAAATTGAATGACACCGAGAGGCGCTATACTGTCCAAGAGAAGGAGATGACCGCGGTGGTGCACTGCCTTCAGACGTGGAGACACTACTTGCTGGGTTCAAAGTTCATAGTGAAGACAGACAATGTTGCGACGAGTTACTTCTTGACGCAAAAGAAGATCTCGCCGAAACAAGCAAGGTGGCAAGATTTCCTCGCGGAATTCGATTTTGCGATGGAGTACAAGACCGGAAAAACCAACGTGGTGGCTGATGCACTTAGCCGCAAGGCCGAGCTTGCTGCAATTGCTGCGACAAGCCTACCACAATCGCCCTTGTTGGATAGGGTAAAGGAAGGGATGGGGCACGACCCTATCGTGGAGCAGTTGCGATCACAAGTGCGGGAAGGCAAGACCCGTAGATTCTGGGAAAAGGATGGGCTGCTCTACACCATTGGAAACAGATTGTTCATCCCGCGATGGGGAGGCTTGCGGAGGCAGATTATTCAGGACTGTCACGACGCTAAGTGGGCTGGACACCCAGGGATGGCGCGCACCCAGGCGCTTGTCGAGGAAAGCTTTTATTGGCTGAAGTTGTAAGACGATGTCGAGCTATATGTTCGGACGTGCTTGGTGTGCCAACAAGACAAGGTGGAGCAAGTTAAGCCTGGAGGGTTGCTTGAACCGTTGCCAATACCGGAGAGGTCATGGGAAAGTGTCTCAATGGACTTCATCGTAGGCCTTCCGAAATCAGAAGGTTGCGGAACAATCATCGTGGTGGTGGACAGATTCTCGAAGTATGGGGTATTCATCGCCGCACCAAAAGAATGTACAGCGGAAGAGACAGCAAAGTTGTTCTTCAATCACGTCATCAAGTATTGGGGCGTGCCTAAGTCCATCGTGAGTGATCGCGATTCGCGGTTCACTTGTCAGATTTGGAGGGAGCTCTTCAAGATTATGGGGTCTAACCTCAACTTCTCATCGGCAGTGCATCCGCAGACCGATGGGCAGACAGAGCGGGTAAATGGGCTGTTGGAGATCTACCTACGCCACTACATCAGCGCCAACCAACTAGATTGGGCGAAGTTGCTGGACGTGGCGCAATTTTCGTACAACTTGCATAGGAGTGAGGCGATGCAAGCAAGCCCGTTCGAGATTGTAACAGGCCAACAGCCCCTCACACCATCAACCATTGCGACAGGATACACGGGCGTAAGCCCTGCTGCCTACCGATTTGCCAAGGATTGGCACGAGAAGACAGAGATGGCAAAGGCATATTTGGCCCGAGCCCAGAAGAAAATGAAGAGGTGGGCAGACATGAAGCGGAGGGACGTGTCCTTTAAGGAAGGAGACTTTGTGTTGGTGAAACTACTAGCGCACCAGTCTAAGGCCGCGCAGAAGCTGAACAAGGCCTTGATAAGGCGTTACGAAGGCCCTTTCCGAGTTATTGAGCGAGTGGGAAAGGTGGCCTACAGACTTGATCTACCGAGCAATCTGAAGTTTCACCCGGTGTTTCACGTCAGTTTGCTCAAGCCTTACCATGAGGATAAGGAGGACCCAAGTCGCCAAGAGTCGCAGCGAGCCCCGACCAACATCCACTCCCATTACGATAGGGAGATAGAGAAGATCGAGGCGCGATGAGTCATTGCAGCGAGGGGACCCAACCCGAGCTACAAGGAGTATCTCGTTCGATGGAAAGGACAGCCGGACAGCGAGGCTAGTTGGGAAAGAGACTACGATCTATGGCAATTTCGTGAGAAGATTGCCGAGTTCGAAGCCGCGACGAGGGCGTCGCGGAACTAAGTGGGGGAGAATGTCACGCCTCGCACCTCCGCAGCCAGCTAGACATGCGAGGGGGTGCGAGCGAACAGGCCTTTCAGGCGCTCAGCGAAGGACCGCGAAGGGAAGGGCTGATTTTGCGAAGAGTTACGAAGGAAAAGCAGCCAGCAAGCGAAGGGCCGCAACGGGCTGCCAGGCAAGGTTTGAAGGGCTGCGAGGAAATAAAGGAGGGGACACCAGGAGGCTTCAAGAGGCCACGAGACAGGCCACGCGGCAAGCCAAGTTGGCCAGATTGAAGGCACTAAAGGTGCCCCTCTAGTATAGGCTGTACATGGCCTTTCGGCCAAGAGTTGTAAACAAGGGGGCCTGGCCACATTGTGTATAAATAGGGCCGACCCCCACCACTTGTAATCATCCAGAAATTGAGTAATAAAGTACTTACGATTTGTGCATTCCGTGTGTTCTAAAGCGTGAGTGAGTGTTACGGAAATCTGAGGGCATTCTAACCTCTTTCCGCGAGAGAGAGTAAGAGAGTGCGAGTGAGAGGCTGACTTGAGGCGAGATTAACTTCAGGTGCCGGCACGACTAAGCAAGAAATAATTTTAGGCGTGACACAAACCCCTGGTGGCCGTAAAAATTTGTGGATGTTTGAGGTCGGTATTTTTAGCTTCCGAACATAATTATTAAGACGAGCAAAAAGAGGATTTTGAATACACACGGAGCCAGGAGGGGTTTCTCTGTTTGTCCGGGAACCGTAAAGCATTTTGTGGCCATATAAACTTTCAAGTTTTCAACTAATGTTTTATTTTTGGCAAACTAGTTATAAGTTTTTCGTGTTTGAACATGTTGGACCTTTAGGCCCAATCAGGCAATTATTATTGTGCATGATTAGACCCAGGCCCATCAGGCCCAAATGTTGGGCGGAATGGGTAGGTCAACCCGCGTTGACCGGCCCGGGGCCACGCCACGCTGACGTGGCGCAGACGCAGTTGCCGCCAGAGTTGGCGGCACGCTCATGTGGCGCCACGTGGCAAAGCTAGGGTGCATTACCACATGTCGGACACGCGGCCCAGATTTGCCACGTGGCAGACATGCGGCCCATAAATGCCACGTAGCAGTCACGTGCGCCACGTGGTGTGCCACGTGGTATGTTCTTATTGGCCAGATTTCCCTATAAAAAGTAAAATCTGGCTGAACCAAAATGATATTGGCCAGACAATCACTCAATAGAAAGGCACAACTTTGGAATAGTCCCTGAAATTTGATCAAATTTTTAATAGAGGAAATCTCGTAAAAATTAATTACAAATCTGTTATAACGTGATCGTAATTTGACTGGCACGAAGACATAGTCGTCCCGAACCTATGGACCTCTTGCTTCAACAAGTAAGTGATTTATTATTAACGAATTAGTTTGTTAATTAATCGGGTTTAACATATACTTACTCGTTAATCTCACGTTAAAACTAACAATTGGTATTAGAGCATAGTTGAAATCGTATTTTGATGAAGATATGATATTTTAATTCAAGTAATTATGTATTTTTTGGGATAAAAATTGTATTAATTATGATTTTATTAAAAATTACAATCTGTTGGACTTTAATGTAATTAATTCAAAATCAATGGGACTAAATTGAATTTTGCCTAACAACATAAGCAAATTCGTGCACGCGCGAAACCTTAAAGTAAAAATCTGAAATTTGACCACTTACGTGGCACCTGCGTGTCATGGAATTCGGTGTAATTCGTCAGAAATTTGATGATTTCGACGCCGGAGATCGATGTTAATCGATTCTCTGGCGTGTCCTCGATGTCTCGATACCACTTTCGTGGATCGAGGTTGACGGAATTGAAAGAACGAAGCCGTCGACACCGGAGAATCGCGGAAAGGGAAGACGACGGCGGCGGAGAACAGAGGCACGACGGCTCACGAGGCTGCTACCGACGAGCTCGAGACCACGGCGAGTCGATTGCTAGCGGTCTCGCCATCGTTCCACCGTGGTCGTGGCCAGAGAGTTTGTCTTCTTCGGTGTCGTGCGGGAGAAGAGAGAGAGAGGAAGGAAAAAATATACGAGGGGCAAAATTATAATTTCATAATTGTTTCCCCAAAATATTTATACTCTGGTCAAGAAAATTAAAAAATTAGACGAAATGGCCTGATTTCTTGGTTCGACCCAACCCGATTTATGGTTTGACTTAAAAATATTGGATTTTCTCTTTTAATTGGATAAAATCAGTTTTTATTCAATTAAAATCTAATAAATTGATAAAAATTTGAGAAATTTTTGTCAATTAGGTTTATTAAAATTATAACGATATTTTTAATTAAAAAATATATTTTTTTTGGAACGAGTTCCGAGATATGTTAAATTTAACTAATATCACATGGATTGGTCCATAGTATGATCATCAAAAGATTGAAAAATAAGTTTTTTTTCAATCCTATTTTGGGAGAATATGAGAATTAACCCGAAATTGACTTGCAATTGATACAAGATTTGATGGCTACTGGAGAGAGATATCTAACTTTTGTGCAACAGAACTTCGACAAAAGGTTCTGAAGCGCCATTTACCGCCATAAGAATGACTTGTATGTCATCGTTGAGCATATCGAGGCTGTTCACCGGGAGATGCAAGACTGCATCTGGGCCGGAGGTTATAATTATGGAGAGGACTGGCCCTCCATGTTTCGAGACCTCCTGGTTATGCTGAAAATCCAAGAAAATATGTGCGTCTTCTCGGAACCCGAGATCAATACCCATAGAGATGCCCTCTATGGTCGGATCTACTACCTCAAGGAGAGGGGTCTTCTCAGAGAAATGATACATTCTCCCGTCCTGGAGCTGCGAAGCAGTTTGGTCCTGAACCGCTACCTCGCTAAGGAGTACCATTACAATTTTCCTCCGCTCCTAGTCATCTGGATTATGGATTTGATCCCAGTTCCGGTGGTGAACTTGGAACCTTTCACCAGATCATCCTCGCACCCGGTCCCCACAAGATCATCCTCGGACCCGGATCCAGATGTGTATCTGGATTCTCCTACCGGATCGTCTGGACACCCGATCCCCATGTGATTACATGTTATGTTTAACTGTCCACATATACATATGTTGTTTTTGGGAAAATTTTGTACAATAGGTTGAGACCTTGTCTGAGTTTTTTATGTGCGTGTAAACTCAGAATGTACAAATGCATATGTGATGCGTGTAATTAAACAAAGATGTTTGTTTAGTTGCTACCACTTGAGTTTACTATCGATGAACTTTAAACGGTTGAAGTTCAAAATTAATACTTGAATGGTGAGGGGAAGCATGCCTGCGACCCACTTCGATTTTGAAGTTAATCAAGGACTTCGTATCGTTAAAAGTTATGAGTGTTTAGTAAATTGAATCATATTACCAAATCAAATTTCTAATATATTCTCGTATTAAAAATTTCCTATAGAGATGTCAGTTGCTTCTAGATCTATCATAGCTGAGTTAAACCGTGAGTTAAAACTCAACGGTGAAAACTATGAGAAATGGAGCATGAAAATCTAATATGTGATTGAGGAACAAGAAGTTTTGAAACCCATACATGTGATAATGGATGAGCCTGATGAAGGCACAACTGCTTAACATAAGCGAGACAAAGAAGCTTATGTTATTTGGAAAAAAAAGAACACTACTGCCCGGTTGATTTTGTTAAGTTCGATGATGGATGATGTCACCCGACAATTTCGCGTGTATGACAACGCGAAAGATTATGGGACTCTCTCAAACAAAAATTCAGAAAGCTTTCAGTGTCAAAGCTGCATGCTTTGACCATAAGGTTTGACACCTTTAAGAAGCGTACGGAGGTTACCATGAGAAAATACTTGAGAGTGATGTCTAATATGATCAGTAAACTGGCAGAGGCTGGTCACATACTTAGCAACGAGCAGCAGATTCAAGCTATCATCCGTTCCCTGGCAACATCATCAAATATTACCAAATGGTCAGAATGGGTAAGATTCATCTTCATCCGTTCCCTACCACCAAGTTGGGAACAGATGAAGATGAATCTTACCCATTCTGACCATTTGGTAACATTTGATGATGTTGCCAGACACCTTGAGCTAGAGGAAGATCACCTCCTAGCTGTGAAATCCCACCCTGAAGCCCACTCGACTAGTTCAACTGGGAATGGTGGAAAAAAGAAGAAAGGCAAAGGGAAGGGTAAGTGTAAGAAAACTCCAAAGGCTGAAAACCAAGGAACCAAGTTAGATGGCTCCAAGGCTAAAAAGAAAAAGCAGTTTAACATTTTAAAAGTAAAATATTTTAACTGTCAACAGAAGGGACATTTTGCAAAAGATTGCAAGATGCCCAAGCATGTACACCTAAACTCAAGTGTGAGTAAGTTGTATGTATCCTCTTATACCTTTCTAACTGAGTCACATTCTATGTGGGTGATTGATTCAGAAGCGACAGACAGTGTAGCTAGAGACCATTGTTCGTTCGTTGAATACAGGTGGTTGCCGGCTGGAGCAAAAACTATTTTTATCGGTAACAACTCGTGTGTAGATGTAAAAGGTCTGGGTACTTGTAAATTGCACCTTCGTGGTGGTCGTGCCCTTCTTTTACATGACGTGTTGTTTACTCCAGACATCCGAAGGAACCTGATCTCAGTTTTTGCCTTAATGTCTTTAGGTTTTCGATTATCGTTTAAGGACGATACTGTTAGATTGTATTTGGATGATGCCTATTTTGGTCTTGGATATATATCCGAAATTTTTTTTATTCTAGATATTGATCCTTGTAAAAGTTTTTCCTTAGTCACTAGTTCAAACTCATCGGAAGATGATATTAAACTATGGTATTCTAGACTAGGCCATATCAGTCAGGATAGTTTAAACCGTCTAGCTAAGGCAGGACTACTGGAAAATGTAGAAAAATCTATATTACCATATGCGTATCTTGTCTAGAAGGAAAAAGTACAAGGAAACTTTTCGGTACTGGGGCTAGAGCTAAATTTCTACTACAATTAGTCCATTCTGACATATGTGGTCCAATGAACGTGAGGGCAAGGCATGGAGCATATTACTTCATCACCTTCATTGACGACTATACTAGATATGGTCTGATATACCTTATTTTTTATAAGTCTGAAGCATTAAACTATTTCATGATGTACATGCATTTTGTTGAGAATCAAAAGGACAGAAAGATAAAGGCCTTATGAACTGATCGTGGCCGTGAATATCTTTCTGATGAGTTCAAAGCTCTAGGCATTGAAAAAGGGATTAAACATCAGTTGTCCATTCCCTATACACCCCAGCAAAATGGAGTTGCTGAAAGAAGAAATAGAACCCTTCTTGATATGGTTAGATCGATGATGGCAGAGACAAGTTTGCCTATATCATTCTACGGAGATGCGCTCCTGACTGTCGCATACATTTTAAACTATGTCCCCTCCAAGTCTGTTGCAGCCACTCCTTATGAAATGTGGACAGATCGGAAGCCCGATCTATCCTATTTTAAGTCATGGGAGTGTGCATCATATGTTGATTCTACCTCAAGTACTTTCGGTAAATTAGGACCAAGAGGTAGAAAAAGTATCTTTATAAGATACCCAGAGGTATCTAAAGGGTTACGTGTTCGTAGGTGAACTGGACGATGAACATGTAACAGAATTTGAATCACGTGATGCCACGCTTTTGGAGAATGAATTTTCAAGGTTGAGGGAGGTTAGTAATGACATTATCCTTTATGAGACAGATGAATCAGAATCAACTGGATCGCTTCTTCCAAGTGGGAGAATTGAGGAGGAAGATAGAGATTTTTCAACTCAAAATGATCCGAAAAGTTGTGATCTGAGTCCTGAAAGGGAGGTAATTCCTTATTCCAGTGGGAGTACGGTATTTTCACCCAGTAGGAGTGTGATTCCTGGATATGATGAATATATGAGAGATGTTTATCAAAACTGGGAATACCGTAGGTCTAGCAGAATTAGCATACCATGCCGACGATTTGACATCGAAGGCGAGGCTAATGCATTCTTGGTATCACTAAAGAAATTTGGTGATCCAAGTAAAATTCTCCTGGCCATCCTGCAGGATGAAGATTAGCCAAAGAATATATCTGGAGCTTTGTCATCTCCAAAATGAACAGAATGGATAAATGCAATGGAGGAAGAAATATCTTTCATGATCAAAAACTAGGTTTGAAATCTGGTCGATCTATCTAGGGGACGTAGAGCAATTAGGAGTAAGTGGATTCTCAAAATCAAGCGCAATACAGATGGCAGTATTGAAAGATACAAAGTGTGTTTGGTTGCTCAAGGGTTCAAACAACAGGCTGAGATAGACTATGAGGAGACTTTTGCACTTGTTGTTAGATTTACGTCAATTAGGGTCATTTTAGCTATGGTTGTTAACATGAATCTAGAATTACATCAAATGGATGTAAATACTAATTTTCTCAATGGAGAATTGGATGAAGAAATCTGTAAATTGAATAAATCAATTTATGGTCTTAAGCAGTCGTATAGACAGTGGTAAATTTACTTTCATAATACGATAATGGTTTATAATGATAGACAAAGATCACTGCGTGTATGTTAAGCAATCAGGAAAGAAGTTTGTCATCATCACTTTGTATGTTGATGGCATACTTTTAGCTAGAAATGACATGGAATTTCTTGTTGAAATCAAAGATTGGTTATCTTCCAATTTTGAAATGAAAGATATGGGTGAAGCAGATTACATGCTCGGAGTTAAGATTTTGAGGAATCGTTTGAAAAGGATAGTGTCTCTTTCACAAGAGATATATATTCACAAAGTAAGGACATGTGCCCAAAAATAGCTAAACAACGTGGGGAAATGGAGAAGATTCCTTATGCCAACGCAGTTGGATATCTGATGTATACAATATTGTATACCAGACCTGATATTTGCTATGCTGTTAGGATAGCAAGCATATATCAGTCTGATCCAGGCAGTACTCACTGGAAGGCTGTCAAAGGGATTTTGAAATATTTGAACACCACTGTAGAATACTTCTTGTGCTATCAAGGGCGTGACCTGATACTGAATGGCTACACTGATGCTGATTGGGGAGATGACGTGGACAAGAAAAAGTCTACATCTAGATTCATTTTCTTGTTGGGCGGGGGTATTATCTCATGGAGCAGTAAGAAGCAAACCTGTGTATCCTTGTCAACAATGGAAGCAGAATATGTAGCTTCAGCTCTTGCTGCACAAGAAGTGGTATGGTTGAAGAGATTCTTAAGCCATCTCTCATTGATAAACTCAATAGAGTCTGTGAGTCTATTCTGCGATAACCAGGCAGTTATAGCCTATGCTAAGGATCCTAGATTCTATAGCAGGGCTAAGCATATAGATATTAAATTTTACTTTGTTAGAAGTTTAGTAAAATATAAAGAACTGTGTATAAATATATATCTACACAATATATGGTCGCAAATCCAATGACTAAAGCATTACCTCGAGAAGTGTTCGAGAAACATGTTAAGTCACTGGATTTACGATAGTTTTATTTGTAATCTAATTAGTTAGAATAAAGGAGTTTTATTTGGCAATATGAGTTATTTATGAAATATGTCAAACTGAGAAGTAGCCCACTCACACGGGTGTTTACCTCAGTGGGAGTCAAGAAGTTGATTCCTAGATGAGATGAGACAATTATTGGACATTCATGAGTACATGTTCTATGACGAAATACCGTCTTGCTCAAGACCAAGTTTTCTTATGGGATGCAAGAATAAGTTACTGCATTTGGATTTTCTACAATCCATGTGATAAGATATAAGTAAAACTTATCATACTGTCTGTCCTATTAGCCCAGAGTTAAGCTAAGGCTGATACTCTAGCATGGTGTTAATTGACATGTGTTCCTTTAAAAGGAATGTACACCGTAACACGTGATCGGTATCATGTGTGTTAATCGACCACTGGATGGGATAAAAATGTTGAGTAATTTCACAATCCCTGGTGTGAGACCAATTTTCGAGAACTGTGATTCCTGAAACCTACCCTTAAGATCCTAAACGTATTCTAGAAGTATGGTCTAGTGCTGCTAGCTTGAAAAGTTCATGAAAAGGTTATGGCATAGCGATTCGACCTGGTAGGGCTGACCAGAAAAGCAGGATGTATCATTATGAAAAGAATATAGTTAAGGGAGAAAGAACTATGTTCATCACATTCTGAGTTTCGTGGTTCAGGTGCACCAATTGTATTAAAAAGTACAATAGTGAACCCGAATATAATTGTTTGAAATCACTAATGTGAATAATAGAATGTGACATGAGTCCTGGGGTAATAGCATGCATTATACAAGAAGGTTGTCGAGATGCTACTATTCAAGTAGCCTGAGTGTCTGTGCTCTTGAATTTGGCTTAACACACTCGACGTATGCTGGTCGCACGAAATTTTTTAAAGAAATCTGATAGCTGTTGATCAAGGTCAATAATAATTGAGTGGGAGATGTTGGACCTTTAGGCTAATCAGACAACTATTATTGTGTCTGATTGGGCACAGGCCCAAATGTTGGGCGGAATGGGCCGGTCAACCCGCGTTGACCGGCCCGGGACCACGTCAGTGTGATGTGGCGCTGACGCATTTGCCACCAAAGTTGGCGGCCCACGTGGCATGCCACATGGCAGACATACGGTCCAGATTTGCCACGTGGCGGACATGCGGCCCAGAAGTGCCACGTGGCAGCCATGCGCGCCACATAGTGTGCCACGTGGCGTGTTCTGATTGGCCAGATTTTCCTATAAAAAGAGAAATCCGGCTGAACCAAAATGATATTGGCCAGACAATCACTCAATAGAAAGGCAAAACTTTGGAATAGTCCCTGAGTTTTGATCAGATTTTCAATAGAGAAAATCTCGTGAAAATCAATTACGAATCTGTTATAACGTGGTCGTAATTCGAATGGCACGAAGACATAGTCGACCCGAACCTGTGGACCTCTTGCTTCAACAAGTAAGTGATTTATTATTAACAAATTAGTTTGTTAATTAATTGAGTTTAATATATAATTATTCGTTAATTACACGTTAGAACCAACGGAATAAATTAATCCTAACTTTTTCGTGTTTGATTATTCTCTCGTATTTGAAAAATGAAATAATTATTTCTTGTATCCTTTTCTCATTAAAATTCCTATTATTAAAAATTGGGTAAAATCATCATATCCATAATGTGTGTGCCACCTTATCGGCGCCTCCTTCCACGACATCAAAAAATCCAACTTCATAATTCCTTGACACAATCTTTTCTCACTATTGATTAATGAGATGTCCATAACCTATTCTTCAAAATACGTAACTCTAGTTTGCGCTTCTTTGCCGCTTTGGTGTTGCATTTTAGATGTTGTCCAAACGTAACGGGAGAAAGAAACCGATGAAGAAAGGTGTTGGTCTCATTTTTGGAGTTACCGTGCTTTTTAGAATGTATTACCTTTTTGACCGGTGAACTCGAATTTACCTTGAAAAATTCTACCAAAAAGTAGGTCAAGTTTGGTAATCTTTATGGTGATTATTACCGGCAACGTCGCCATCCTGAACGGCGGCATCATAGAGGGGGAGGTTCTTCTCCGGGCTCGTGGATAGATGAAGATGGTGGCTTAGGGTATAATCGAAATCTTAAAAAATTAACACAAAATTAGTCGGGAAAAAATTCAGGGACTAACCTATATTTGTTAAACACCAGGGATCTATTTGGTCTTAAAAATCCTTTTAAAAGTGTATGTCATTCTCAACGGTAGAGAGATGGCTCTCGTCACCCACAAAAAAAATAGGTATGTTTTGTACTGTCCCGTCCTAAATTATTTTTGGTACGAAATCGTACAACTAATTGTAGTTAATGTCTTTGTTACATGCATTGTTTTAAAATACGGGTTTTGGTACGGGCTAGATTTTGTCTATTTTCTGGCCCAACCTGTCAGACCACCGATCGAACTGAACACTTTTTAATTAATTTTTTAATATTTTTGAATAATATGTACACTAAATAGTCGAAATATAAGTTTTAAAATTCATATTTTAGAAATATCAACCAATTCATAACATATAAAGTCTATTTTTCTTTGTTGATTAAGAGAAATCGAGCATACGATACGATTTTTTTGTTAAACTTTTTGCTGATTTGGATAAAATCTGGTCTGAGTCAAAAACTAGTATGAACCACCCAGTCCGACCGAATTTCAGGTGGTCTAACCAGAAACTATTTTAACCAAAAAATGGATTGCTCTGATGACCGATTCATAGTCCGACCGATTGGACTACTAGTCGGACCGTATTCTTAAAACAATAGTTACAGGTAAAGATACTGCCATTGGCACTTATCTAGGGGTATTTTTTACAGAAAATCTAAACGGTTTCGTAAGATACTTGTTTGTACATTCACGGGCTGCTTATGTTTTTTTATATTATTTGGTATCCGATTTACAAGGCTAATTAATCCAAATTTAAGTCAGGTAAGATCTTTTGAAGATGACAAAACTCTTCCGACAAATATTTAATATACGCATTTTCTAGAACTTAAACTCGAAACTAACTCTCTCACCAATTTAATCTAAATGCTTGTTGGTTCCAACTACTTTATGTTAGTTGCGGTTACGGATGTTTGATCAAATGAGTCTTGACCCAGCAACCTACGGTCAGTTTTAAGCTATATATATCAATTAGATGCATAAGTTTATCACCCAAAAAAAATTAGATGCATAAGTTATATTAGCAGCAATTCTCTATTGTTTGCTTTAAAAGAATGTTAGATTTTTTTATAAGGTTAGAAAATTTCGTGATCACTCTAAAGCACTAGAACCCAAATCAACCAGAGGTACACGTTCCAGAAACCGGACAAGAGGAGAACTCGAGATTGAAAAAGAGGAAGAGCAAATTCCAGGAGCTATATTACATAAAGTCATCGATTGTGTACGATCTTGTTTGAAGATCTTTAAGGTTGTCTGTTTATGACAATTTTTTTTTTTGAAATTGTTTATGACAATTTTGGAGGATACAAATATGGAGTTAATTTTTTGCGGGAAGTGGAGAACTCAAGATCGAAAAAGAGTAAGAGAAAACTCTAAGATGAGTTACATTTATGGGGTTAAATTTTGGAGGGAACAATGTAGTAGCGACAAAATAAATTACAAAAAATTTGATGTTTTCGGTTAGATACAAAAATTATAATATTGATTACACTATCTCCAACGTTTATGATCGTTGTTTCAGAAATACTCTCTTACCAACAAATTAATTATCGTTCCTCGAGTCAAAATAACTTTCTTATTGATGTTAAGTACTTTCACTCGTGGAAGTACTTTAAAAGTACTCTAAACCAAAATATTTTATTGAAGTAAAAGTAGATTAAATTCTTAGTCAAGTAAAATTTTAAAATTTATATCATGAATGTATTTCCTCTGTGATTAGTATTATGAATAATTATGTAGAAGTGCTTTCGAAGTATTCAATTGATTATATATTTAGATTCTTCAATGATTACGAGATGGAAAATAAGTGAGAATCTTTTATGGATAGTGAATATTAATTTGAAATTTTTGATAGATAGTGAAAATCAATTGAAAATTTTCAATATATGAGAACCCTCAAGATATTGTCATATTCAACTTAAATCGAGATCATTTGTCAAACAAAGATCATGCACACGATTGACCCGTTCTCATTTTTAAAATTTTTATATACAACCAAAACTTTGAGCCAATTTGAGGTCTATTACAATATGTATAAATAATACTCAACAAGATATCATGATTGATATATACTCAACAAGATATCATGATTGATATAAACGGTTATCTTAACACATATGAACATCTTGATATGAATGCTCTTATATTATTATCATGGTTTTGTATTCTGGTACGCAATAACTATGCATTATTTTTCACAACGAGGATCAATGATCTTTTATTTTGTAAAGGTAAATTACATTTAATTATATCTTGTTAAGGTTTGAACTTTAAATATTCGTCAAATCATACACTTGTCTTGTACAATTAAGTTAAATGTCCTTTTGCATGATCATTGATCTTTGTTATAAAATATTCTCAAGAATCAAACAAACAATGTTATACTTCACAAAGGTTTTTTTTAATCTCCATAAAAAATTGTAATTTGCATAAAAGATGAAAATCTCTACACTAATTTTTTACACAAATGAGTACATCTCGTGAGAAAAAGCTATTACTAAGACCTAAATAGCTACAAGATTCACAAAATCGTCGGTGAAAGGAGATACCATTATAAAATTTTCAACAAATGGATATCAAAACACTATGAATGAGTTCCCAAGTAAAACATCGGTGAAAATTGTCAATTGACGCGTACTTGCCAACTTATAAAATAAAATTATGATATTTCCAATATCTAATATGGTAAGAGCCAGCGAGAAAATTAATCACCGTAAATGTTTATTGCACAGCGTGCGTCCTATATATTGAAACTCTCTTTCCCATAAAATGATCATCAACCCGCAAAACCATTAAAGATTGAAAGAAAGAAAAGAATTTAGTTTTTCAAAATGGAAGGAAAGAAAACTAAGGGCAAGCAGAAGATCGAGATGAAATTGATCAAAAATATGGAAGACAGGTTTGTAACATTTTCCAGGCGTAAATCAGGCATCAACAAGAAGGCAAGTGAGCTTGCCACTCTCACTGGCGCTGAAGTTGCATTTGTGGTGTTTTCGCCTACGGGTAAGCAACTTTACTTCCGATATTCAAATTCGAACAAGGCAGAGATCTAATATTTAGAAGGAGGCTCTCCCGATACTATCTTTTTACCCTCATAAATTATAAATTACTTATGACTTACACACTTTTCAATATTGATCTTAGATTTTCTTTCAGAAAATATTTCTTCTTTTTTATCAAAATAACTAAACTATATATTTATGAAATCAATAAAGAGAGAGTTTCTGGCTATACCACTGCAGGTAAGCCCTACTCCTTTGGCGTCCCCTCCATGGACAGGGTTGTGAAGCGGTACTTAGGGCAAGAGCAGCAAGGCATCAATGACAGCACAGAGCAAATTGTTGAGGCACATCGACAGATTCTGATGAGCGACCTAAACAACCACCACAACCAACTGACCGAGAAGCTAGACATCGATAATCTGAAGATGAAGGAGCTCAAGGAGAGCATAGATGCTGGCAGAGGGAAGGATGCAGAGGCCTGGTGGGAGATCCCCGTCGAGGATCTCACCTTCGATAAGCTCGTTAAGGTCAACAACGCCTACAACGAGATCTTTGCTATGATATCCACCAAGCTTCAGCAGAAGACCGCGGGTGGCGCTTCCACTTCAACAGCTCATCTCAACTCCAACTCCAACCCCAACCCTAACCCGACCCCGCCTCCTTTGGACAATATTTTTGTTGATCATTTTGGTGTTGCCCATATGTCCAACCCTTTGTTTAAAGCTGCTGCTGGCAATGGAGGCGGTGGTCCTCCGACACCTGGCCCTGCTCCTAGTGACAAGGGACATCAATGGGGTGCCTTCTAGATGTATCGACTCTATTATGTGTCCGTGCATGTCATAGAATAAGACTTTCAAGTGTAAGTAGAAAATCACTAGTTATATTTTCTTTTTTTATTTGGATGTAACACAGAGAATATTATGAGCATAAGACTACACGCACAAATTTGCCGAAAAAATTACCTCCTTGAGCTAAAGGTTTGTAGTCCAGCGGCACTCTACATAATTAGAAAGTCCAAAGTTCAAACTTTGGCAAAGTTATGTAATAATTTATCTTTCAAAAAAAATTACTTCATTGAGTATCTCGATACTGTAAATAAACTCGAAAGTCAATTAACTAGGCAAAGCAAAATAGTTTGATGAATCAATGGAATTACAAACATAACTAGAATAATTTAGAAAAATTAAATATATATTTTTTCAAATTTTAAATCTATGATTTAGCAGTTAGTGAATAAATTACCGCCCACGAGTTTCTTTAATAAGTGAACACTGTCAGATACACAAAATAAGATGGTTCCCCAGACCTTGAACGGTAATGCATAGTGTATGACCAAGTTTTGTAAGTATACGTATTTCTGTCATCACAAAGGCTATTCACAGTGGTGACTGGTTATACCATGTTATCAAATAAACAATTAATTTTTCTCTTATTTACAAATAATCTAACCCAACTAAATATTTTCCTACCCACCTAATCCAACTAGATTACTAAATAAATAATTTATTTTCTCTCATCCAAATACATGTATTATCTATACAAATTTTCATAGAGAATTGAAAAATTGGACTTTATTTATTGAGTAAAAAAAATATGAGTTAAAAATATTGCGATCTATTTATTGAGAATAAAAAAAATACAATATTTAGATTTTTATCGAAAAATATTGTATCATGTTACATTAGATAAAATTGAGAAAAAAATAATAATAATAAAATATTGGTGATCTCGTTTTAGATACTAGACCAAATGAGAGGTTGATTTGCCATTGCATCCTCGAAAAAAGACGGCTAAACCAAAACATCAGCTGTCTGGTCAATCTCAGACATCCTTGCAAGCATCAAACGTGTACTAACCTGTAATCTTCCAAGTGACTTCTCATTTCTACCGCTGCGTACTCCACGAATCGCGAAGAAAGTTCAACATTACATGTTATGTTCCTTGGTTCTAAAAATCCATATGGAACCAGATGCCGTTAACTATAACCATCCAGAGGCATGGCCTTTGCAAGTATAGCACGAACCAAAGTTGAACCTGAACATCCAAAGAGATATATAATGGTCGATTCTCGATTCTCTAATGCATGAAAGGTGAAAGGCGTGGATCTGTGTGGTAAGGAAGACCACTTCGGGCTCCCAACGCTCTGCAGCCTGCGGCAGCCTGAAATAAACCCAAATTAGTAAAGCTATATGTAAGAAAGTTGTTTTACTTGTTACATGCCGGGAGCATGGAGGAAGGAGACGAGTTCAACAACACTACTTACAACTTGAGCAGCAAATGGCAACATCTTCTCTGGTGGCATATCTGCGCAGATGGCTAGGGAAGAAACAGAAGATGTAAATCAGTTTTAGTTCGGTAAAACTAAGAGGCCCTCAGATTAAACAGATAGAATGTGCAAGTCAAACAAATTCTTAGACAGCAAATTAATCTAAACTGGATGTTCCATTTGAGCACAAGATTATGAATTTGCAATGACAGATAACATTAGATGGTGGGCTGCATTTACGCAAATCAGCACTGGGAATCCCACCACCAACCGAAAATATTCAGCGGAGGAAGCACAACTTCTTAAGTTCAATCGGAGGGATCAAAATTATAACCAAGCCCACATTGACCCTGATGATAAGCACATGTAGGGCCATTTCTTGACAATGAAATCTTTGGCAAAAGAAGAAAAAATAAATTGTAATGCTACCATGTTGTCTCGGTCCAAACACAAATACCAATTCTTTGACTTCAACAGGAGAATATGGCCTTTCTATACGATAGAGATGGATGCATTATCATCTATAGGAGCTTCTCAATTGATATGAATTGGCATCAAGAGAATTATGGAGACATGAAGTTCCTGCATGCATACCAAAGAGAACAGCTCCAATGAAGGCGTCACCAGCACCGGTTGTATCAACTAATTCCGAAGGTGGTATCTTCTCAGCAGTTCCTACATACAACCTTCCGCTCACTGTCCCTATTCCATTTGCTCGCAGCCTCTTCAATGGCTAAGAAAATAAGATGGAAATTGTCAACTCCGATTGGACATCCTAATTAGTCAATCTACAAAGCATTAGCCCATCCAAATTCCAAGCATATCATTATAACGCTAGTTGCTTCTGGCAACCAAATACACAAATCACAGTCAGAGCAGGAGACATTCTTCTGCTAGGCTGAAGGAACTCACGAGGCTCCTGATCTTTATTGCCAACAGATTAAACTTCTAGAAGAGGAAGCAAGGACTTATCATACTCTACAAGTTAGGATGATGAACAATATTGGATCAAACCTGTGGATGAGTAGATAAGGGAACACATGGACTAGAAAGAGTGCAATGGATAATAACACCTTCAACACGACAGGCCATATGATACAATTTGGCTCCACTTAGTCTCAAAATAATTGGCTCCAAGACCCAAGTGCATAAATTGTAGTAATCATTTCAAAGTAATCTAGTTCATATATAGGGTGTTAATGGGAAACTACCGAAGACAAACAAGTTGGCATGGATGTGCTATCATCTTTTCTTTTCTTCATCGACTCCAACAAGACAGCCACGTCAATTTCCTCAGATGAAAGCGCATCTGCTTGGAGAAAACAATCGGAAAAAACAATTGTTTAGCAGGGACAGATTACTGGAAGTGTACATACATCAAAACGCTCTTTATAACACCAGGCATTTGATGATTTCACTTCAAAAATTCAAGCCAGACAACTTTTTACTCACCGCCTGAACTTCTTTCAATCATTATGCATCCATCCACACCCAATGTGACAATCACAAATTTCAAATTGGGCAATCGCAAGAGCAAAGAAACCAGGGCACCTGGAACAGAAGATACCTCAGTCCACGCCTGTCAGACAACCACTATATGTCATTAATTGGTACACAAGGAATCATATACGACTAAGATCCATGACAGGCTGATTAGGAATCAACCTAATTTGAGGGTTACAAAATCATAAAGCAACTACGATGAAGCAAAAGGGTAAATTGTTTCAAGAGTTAAATCCATAAAGATTAGCTTTACTTAAAGAGGCAGAGAGCAACAATTTTCCACAAACAAATGAAAGCAGGATACATTACAGGGATTTTTAGAAAGCAACAAAGATCTCCGCATCATTTGGGAACAAAGGATCAAAAATAAAGAAGAAGCATATGCATAAGCTGTTAGGTAACCATTCACCAAATGAAAAAGAATTATAACCATCTACAGCAAAAAGGTGGACTCTCAACACTAATTCACCAAAGAAATATCAGTACCTGAGGGAACTTTGCCGAGCATACCAAATAAGTAGCCAACTGAAGAAGATCATCCAACCCTTCCCTTTTCCTCTCTGCATCAATCAGAATTGGTATGTTCTTTTGAGCTGCCTGTGCTGAAAGGATGAAAAGATGAACATCCGAGTATTAGATCAATACTTAAGGAAGAAACAAAAGCAAAGATTACAGAAAAATGAATTAAATGAGGATGTTCTGTGCAACCATTAGGTTTAGACCGCAATCAAACTACAACATTATTGAGTTGTTAAACATAAGACAAACCCCTGACCTGCCATTAAGGGCTGGCGAATTCAAATGAAGCAAAAGCATCTTTTACTGATAATTTGTAAGAGTGCACAGATGGCACTCAGATTGAAGGTCGCGATCCATGAAAACACTGTAATTTGATGAATAATGCAACCTAGTTCTGAGAGCGAACACAAAATTACCAAAATGACTTATTATAACCAATGGAAAAATTCACCTCTCTTGCAATTTTTAAAGCAGTATCCGGAAGCCTTCCGTCAAAGTAGGCAACTCTTGCTTCCTCCAGGGCAGCTGCCAAGTTGGATTGGGAAAGATCATCAGGTACCATAGGAGGGTGTCCTGGAGTGTGAATACAAGTACGGGTTTTCCTGAAATACAACATAAAGAATCATCAAAGAACATAACTTTTGCTAGCTTGATTTTTCTACCCCTTTTGAAGTAAGAAACTCAGCTAATCAACAGAAGTATGATGTTTTCCAGTTAAAGCAAAATCAACAAATATTTCAATAGTCCGTTAGCTGCCAACCCTGATACTGTTAGTAAATGAGATTGTAGACAACTAAGTTTGAAGAAATGAAGTTTACTCTATCCGCAGAACACTTTATAAATCATAGCCAACAAGTGGAATAACATTGTGTTTGTACATATCTAGAAGAGGTAATTCACAAATGGATCAAAAATCCTGCATTACCAGTCTCCAAGTGTTTCCTAACAAATGCAATTCCCTTATCTTCCTAGCTGAAGTCTTAACCACAAGCTAATAAATAAACATGATCCTCAATTGAAGAAAATTCAATAAAACATATCCAGACACTTGCATTGGCGAATAGGTGTTGAGCTATTGGGCTAGTCTATGGGATAACATAGTATGCAACGATATCCTTACTTTTGGTTGTCAACAATGACGTATGTGAACGGTGAATTGCCCTCCTTGGATACCTGGTCATCGTAATAATGACGAAATTATAGCATCTCAATATATCATAGCCAGTGGTGAGTTATCGATGAAAGGAACCCAAAGATCAAGCTAAGTTCACAGAGGAGCAGAAGAGATGAAAATGTCCATCAAATTGGAACTGAAATGAAATGAATGAATCTAGAATCAAAAACGCGATGAATCAAGATGATAACACATTTTTAACAGACGTAAAGTTTCCAGCAAGCAATAAAACTCCAAGAAAGTACCAACAACTCTACACCACGATGAGGACATAAGTATGATATTCCAACAAATATATGGATCGCAAGGAAATTCTTGCCCCATGCAACACCAGAAACGGAAAGAGTGTTTTGGTTTGGTCCTTTTACGACGGATCCGTTATCCAGGTCCAAAAAGGTTTCTCCCTTCTTTCCCATTTTATAAACAGCGCAAATACATATCTACGGACGCCCTACCTCTCCTATAAGCACAGAAGAATCATTCTTGATAAAGAAATCAACAACGCGTCACCAGGCTTCTAAAACATTATACATTGCAATCGTTCTTGACAACAAGATTCAAATTCTACACCACAAGTCAATCCAGAACAATCACGAGGAGATTTGGGGAATTCATCTAACCACAAGATAGGAAGTGTCGACACCGTCCGATTCCAGTTCCTCCAACATACTCCTCCCTTGGCTATCATCAGCGATCTAATTAACATCCAGGGACCAGTCAAAAGGGAATCATAAACGAAAAGCACCAACAATTTGGGGGAAAGAAGAAGACCTTGGAAATGAGCCTGGGGCTTAACCCCAATCGAGCAGCGCAAGTCAAAGCATTCCCAGCATTTCCCCCTCCTTGGACCTGGCAACAGCAAAATAACAAAATTACGAATCCGCAACAAAGATATTTTAAACATTAAATTATAATTTTAAAAAAATGGCGGTTATACCTTCAAGCTAGTGGTTCGGATCTTATCGTCGGGGTTAGGATAAGCAGCAACCGCCGCCAGGAAATCAACCGCAACGCCGCCGCACCCTACCTGCAACTCGAAAACTTGATATTTTATTCACCAAAATTTAATTGTTACAAATAAGTAATTACACGAAGAGGGAACGGCGCGGGCGTACGATGACGCGCTGTTCCGGGAGCGTGTCGGACGACGGCGACGACATCTTGACCCTGTCGACCAAAGTCAACAGAAACAAAAATAGCCGGTGAGTTTCAGGTCTGTGGCTAGAAAGAAGAGCAAAGAATGAGTAGGGGTATTTAATTATTTTCTTAAGAACCTGGAAGGCAAGTGGCGGGTAGGTGGACAAGGAGACATGGACGCGCTGACGTGTGGAGCCGGCATCTTATGGTTTTTGTCTTCTTTATCACCGCCGACGACTTCCGGTTTGGAGGGAGTTGACGTTTCCCCGGGAAAACAGGAAATGGCGTGGAACGAGAGGATACTTACTGGGTTGGGTGGACGAGTGTGTGGCTTGGTTATACATTGGATTGTGGCCTCGTCATTTTTGGAATCGGCGGACTCTATTTAGAGTAATATTTTTTTTATATATGAAATCGAATTTCTTATCATTGAATCAATTGCGATTATTCTTTGGACAAATTATTTTTAGGTCTCTGATTTATAATTTTATTACTCGTAAGTCCCTGGTTTTTGAAAATAGTGAATGAAGTCCCTGCTTTTTAAGAAATATTGGTCAGAGGTCCCTAGTCACCGGATCAGAGATTTTTTCCGACGGAGAGCCATACGAAATGACCAAAATACCCCTATGGTCCAAAAAAAATTGTCTTCTTCAACCTCTAAAATATTATGAACACCAACTTAATCAATCAAACCCAGAAATTCTCAATCTTCAATCGAACAACAAAACTCATAAATCTTCATCCCCGAAAAGCGACAGAACACTAAGCTTCAATCGAACAACCAAACCCAGAAATCTTCGTCAACAATAAACCCAAAAACAACACTACAGCCAACACGAACTCAAACCCAAAAAAATAACCCAGAAATCTGCTTCTCCGACTGGGACGCGGCGAACCCGACCCGGGCTCCATCCTTGCTAGGTCATCTTCAATCGGGTCGCCCTACTCCCAGTTGAAGCTCTGAGTTGAAGCCCTGCTGCCCGAGTGTTAAAGCTCTACGTCGGGGGGATCTGAGGAGAGCGATGTCGTTGTCATCGGGGGAAGGCTGCCCAGCTTGCAATTTCGTCTCAATTTCCAGTGCGGCCTCAAGCCATCAAGGCCGCCCAACTCGGCCTCAAAACCACTTGCATCGAGAAGCGTATGTTGAGTGGGCCGCCCAGCTTGCAGTTTCGTCTCGGTTTTCCTATAGATCTAGGTCGTACTCGATCTGTTCTTGAGTGGGAGTAGAGACGGAGATGCTTTTGAGTGTTTTCTGGGTTGTTTTTATGTTGGAAAAATTGCCATCATCTCCTTAGCTTATGTTGTAATTAAGGCTGGGGTCCTTGCTATTCGAAATATTATTTTGACATCTCTATTTTTTGTAAAAATATTGGTCTCGGGTCCCTGCCTGATGTCAACTATCATTTTTTGGTTTTTTTGTCATGTGATATGACCTTTATACCCTTAGCTAAAAAACAGCCATCTTCAACCTCCAAAAATAGCAAAGGCAAAGGAAAAGTATGCACTGAAACAAAAACAACAACAAAAGTGCACCAATCTTTCCTTCCTCTCTTGATCCGAAAGTATAACCAAGGAGAAATTGGAAAAAAAAATCACAAATTTATTCACACCGGAGCTGGAGGTAGACCTATCTGCCTCCTAGTCGTTGAATTGTCAAAACAAAGCTAAAGGTTTGATCTTTACTGTTGGGGGAAGAAAACGGTTTTTTGCCCAATATGGTGTTACTATACAAGTTTATTTACCAATATGGTGTTACTATTTAAAAAATTCCCAAAATGGTGTTCCTTTCTCAGGTCGAAAAAAAATTTCGACCTAGGGAGCGTAGGTCGAAATTTTTTTTCGACCTAGGACCAAACCGAAATTTTTTTTTGACTTTCGTAATCGAAAGAATATTTTCGACCTGGGACCAAAATCGAAAAAAAATTTGACCTAGGACCAAAATCGAAAAAAAAATTCGACCTGGGACTATTATTGTACTGTAGCAATAGTAAACGTACTGTTGCAATAGTAAAAATGACTGTAGCAACGAAAATGAAAAAAAAAACTTACGAAGATAATGTAAGTACACTGTAGCAACATTATTTTTGTTAAGATAATAAAAAATCTAAAAAACTCGAAAATGGGTCTTAGATCTCAAAAATGCTACAGTACGAAAAAAAATTTCGATTTTGGTCCCTGGTCGAAAAAAAATTTTGATAATGAAAGTCGAATTTTTTTTTCGATTTTGGTCCCAAGTCGAAAAAAAATTTCGATCTAAGGAGAGAGAAACACCATATCCGGAATTTTTTCAATAGTAACACCATTTTGGGGATAAAATTATACTGTAGCACAATTTTGGGCAAAAACCCAAGAAAACCCACATCTGATTTTCCCCGCTTCATTCCCTTAAATGCGGTCTCTGGGTAGGCCACAAGGAAAAAAACAAAAGGGTCGGTGTGGGATTAGCCATGAAGGCCAAAGTCGGGAGCTTTACAGGGGGGAGAAGGGCCGAGGTTGGTGGATCTGATGGTGGGAGCGTCGTCGTTTTTGTTGGTGTTATTTTCTGGGTTTAGGGTAGGTGCTAATTGGATTGTTATTGGTGTTCTAAATTGAAGAAGGTAAATTTTTTGTGTGTAAAGGTATAAATGATATTTCACGTGACAAAAAAATAAAAAATGGGAGCCGGTGTTAGCTAGGGACCCGAAGCCAACATTTTTATAAAAAGTAGGGACGATAAAATAATATTTTAAATAGTAGGGACCCTAGTTTTAATTATGGCATAAGCCAGAGACCTGAGGACAATTATCCCTTTTATGTTTGTTCTTGATGTTTAAAAGTAGTTCCAAGGTTGAAGATAAAGACTTTTTATATTTTTTGTTCAAGGTGGTTCCAAGGTTGATCAGAGGGATATTTTGGTCATTTCAGATGGCTCCCCACCGGAGAGAATCTCCGATCCGGTGACTAGAAAACTCAGACCAATATTTCTTAAAAAGAAGGGACCTCATACACTATTTTTAAAACCAGGGACCTGCGAGTAATAGAACTATAAATCAGGGACCTGAGAATAATTTATCCTTGTTCTTTTGTTTGGCAAAATGGAGGAAACATTACCAAAATAAAAATAAGGATAAATTACCCTCAGGTCCCTGGATTATAATTTTATTACTCACAGGTCCCTGTATTTTAGAAATAGTGTATGAAGCCCCTACTTTTTAGAGAATTGTTAGTCTCGGGTCCCTGACTGACGTCACTAGTCATTTTTTCAATTTTTTGACATGTGAAATAATTTTTATACCCTTTAACAAAAAACAAAAAAATATTATCTTCTCCGACCTTTAGAACAAAAAAAATCAACCAAAAACATCAAATTCAACCCAACAAAGAACACAAACCAAATAACATAAAATTAAACCTAATAAAAAACATCAAACGAACACCACGACGAGGACGAAAACTGCCGCTCCCTCCACCTCGCCCTCTACCGCCTCCCCAGCTTCCCCCTGGCCCACCGTAGAAGCCGAAGCCGTCCCCGTCCCGAGAGAAAAATGCATAACCGTCCCCGACATCATCGCCGTCGCAGCTCTTCCTGGTGTGGCTCTTCACCGTAGGAAACCCGCACGCCGTCGTCGCCGTCCCGTCACGAGCCGAGAAGCTCTTGATTTGTCGTTGCTGATTTGGGCGTCGAGGACTCTTGATTCGTCGTTGCTGATTTGGGCGTTCAACCCCAGCCCGACGCCGTCGAGCTCGTGGCCCTCCTTTTCCTCCTTGGACGACGCTTGCTCTTCCGTCGTGGGCCTGGAAGAGGATGAAGGAGAGGGCCGGGACCGCGTTGAGCTTCAGGAAGGAGAGCTTCTTTGTACGATTCCCGAGCTTAAAGAAGGAGAACTCTACCTAGGCGCCTCGTCGGCAACGAGGGTGACGGTGTTGACCGGAGGGATGACCCACTCCGTTCTCCCTCCCTCCTTCTTCGTCGGCGGTGACAGCCAATGTTCTCCCTCCTTCCTCTTCAACGGACGGCCTTCCTCGAGGGCCTCATCTTCCTCGGTCGCCGCCGGGTGTGGGAGCTTGGAAATTGGAGGGTGCCCATTTGATTTTCTTACTCCAGATTCAATCGAACTCCATCTTTTTTAAGGTTGGTTTCGTGTGTTTTGAGGAGCTTGGAGGGTGCCCATTTGATTTTCTTACTAGAATTGCTTGGTGTTTGATGTTTCCTGGTACCCATTTGATTTCATTGTAGATCGTAATTTTGTTAATGGTGTAGGTTTTTGGATTTTTTTTATATTAGGGATGAATTTTTGGATTCAGATGTTCTTGATTTGAGGTTGAAAATGATGTATTTTTTTTGTGCAAAGGTATTTTGGTCATTTCTAGTAAAAAATAAAAAAAATTAGTGACGTCAGACAGGGACCTGAGACCAACATTTATATAAAAAGCAGGGACCTCATACACTATTCCTGAAATACAGGGACATCCGAGTAATAAAACTATAAACCAGGGATTTTAGGGTAATTTGTCCTAAAAATAATGGTGAGAAAAAAATTAATATAATTTTAGAGAACAATTACCCTCCAGCAATAAATACGCAGCTTTGGACGATTAGTTCTCGTACTCTTTCGTCCGTCATTCGCCTTCACCCATGCTTCTCTGTCTTCGATAGGCTTGGTTTCGTGTTCTGTTTCAACTTTTTCGTTCTACGTTTATGATTTTCTCTTTTTATTTGTAATCTGTATTTTAATATAGGCTTCGCATCACCCTTCTAAAAAAAATTACGCAGCTAAAAATCTATCACAAGTGGGACCCAGCCGGATTAGGCCCAGCAGAACAATTCGGACCAAACAAAAAAGCCGTCGCGTAGGTGGTATTATTGTAATATTGGACAATTCTCTTCCCCTTTCACTAAGCTTTTCACTACAAATCCAAGGAAGAGTGCAGATTAAGATACTCTAGACAAGGGAGGACACCTCCGCAAAAGGAAAAGACACCCTAAGGAAAAGGAAATAGAAATAACGATCTTTTTTTAACGAAATTATTTAATTTTTTTATATTCACTAACGGCCTGTTTGAAAACCAAAAAAAAATTAGAATTTTTTTCCTGAGTTTTAAAAAAGTGTGTGTTTGAAACCATATATTTTTGGAAAAGAATTCATATTTGGCCTAAAAGTCAGGAATTGAAAATCTGATAGAAACATGTTAGAATTCTGGTGACCAAATGGAATTGGTCCTGAAATGACTTTTATACCCCATAACTTATTATCATTTTACAAACTCTTTTCACATTTCTCTCCGATAGAGATTCTGTTGCTATTACAAAATTATGCAGATCAGTGCTGCTGCACATTTTGCAGCTGTACTGCTACACATTCTGCAGCACCTATGATCATGGTGTTGATCTCTCCTCATTGGCCTTCCACGTGTTCCATCCACTTATGCATCATTAGGCTGAGCATCTGTTGCTAATTTATGTAATTACTCTTGTAATTAGTTAGTTGTTAGCTGCTTAATTATTTATGGCTAACACCCGTTGGAATATTAAACGGTGTAGTTAGGAGTTCCAAACTAGCCGTTACCTACTTGTATATATCTGCTAATCATCTCTTCATGTAAATTGAGGTGATTTATTCATGTAAGTTGAATGATTTTTTTGGTTAATAGAATTTGTAAGCTGCAAGGATATTGATGTAAAAAGATCAAATCAATTCTTAAGTTAAGATTTTGGTTCCAAACAAAAAATAGGAAAGTGATTTCATTCTATGTCTATTGAGAATTAGAAATATAATTTCTTTCTAGTAGGATTTGGTTACAAATAAACTGTAAATCAATTGATGATATAAATTCAAGCGATTCGAGGCCATTTCACTGAAGAAATGTTCTATGAAGCTTAGTTGAGATACTTATTGTGGTTAAATTGCCACTAATTGAACCAATGACAAGAATTTATAAAGAAAATAAGTGGCCTACTAATTTCTCAACATCAATCGTCCCTTACCGCAACCACACAATTGGTTAGTACTAGGAGCAAAACTATATCTTATGTTTTCTACATATTTAAAAAATTTTATGGGCAAATTACGTTCACTTCCCTGTAGTTTGGTTTTTCTCCTTCTTGGCTCCCTAAGTTTTCAAAATATATGTTATCTCCCGACTTTGGTTTTAGATACTCTCGGTCCCTGACTGACGTCAGCGCCCATTTTTTCATTTTTTGTCATAAAAATGACCAAAATACCCTCTAACAAAAACAAACCAAAAAAAACCTTTTTCAACCTTTGAAAACAAAAATACTAAACCCGGAAATCATCAAAAATCAAACCAAAAATCAAAATTCACCATCCTCTCCGTCTCTCCTTCTTCCACAATTAGACAAAGCCCATGAAGATGAATTCAACAGACCAATTAGACAATTGTCTACTACCAATCGTCTATTCCATTGGCATTGCCCGTCGCTGTGGTGGAATTGTGAAGGAGAAGGTCAGGGAATCGTGAGGTCTCTTCTTTTCTCCTTAAAGCGGCTTCCGTCGCCGATGAGCACATTGGTGAGATCCCGGCGTCGCTGTATGCCAGCAGGCTTCTAGGAGATAGGGCTTCCACAGAGGGCATGCGCGACAGAGAGAGAGACGCCGACGCCGATGAGGAGCGGTTGACGGAGGTTGCCGCTTGTCGTCGTCGACTTGTGAACCTACTTGTTCCTGGTGTTTTCTCAATGGGGGAGCCGGCCAATGATGGTGGAGTAGGGGCTTGACGGAGGTCGCCGGGGTGAGGACGTCACTGTCCCTCGCGACCTCCTGTGGAGTCTGGGATTTTGGGTTGCTGTAATGGAGTTTGGGCGATTAGTGTTTTGATGGGGTTGGAGATGGATCTACGACGACGTCGAGATAGGGTTGGACTCCGGCCGCTTGACGCCGGTGACAAGTGGAGTTCTGGTCAGCCACTTGACGTCGGTGGTGGTCTCCTCGGAGACAGGCGGCCTGAGCAGACGGGGAGGAGCAGATGGGGTTGGTTTCTGAATCGTCTCCTTTGTTTTGGTTTCAGAAATTTTTGTTGATTTTCTGAGTTGAGGTCGAATGTTCTTGAAGGTTCATGAGGTTGAAGATGATAATTTTTTTATTTTTTTGGTTTAAGAGTATTTTTATCATTTTCATGATAAAAAATAAGGGTGCTGAAGTCAGACAGGGACCCGAGAGTATCTAAAACTAAAGTCGAGGGACAACAACATGTATTTTGGAAACCTAGGGCATAATTTAACTAAGCATAGAGACGTGAGCATAATTTGTCCAAAATTTAAATGTATAAACTAAGGCTACACCTTGCTAACATCGCGTCACTGTTTGAGATTAGATCATGTAAATTTGTTCTATAAATATCACCGCTCCAAAAGAAAAAAACTCGTTAGGTATTTATCAATTATTGTTCTATTCCCTAAAAATGGTAAAGCTTGGTTATCACAATTTGAAATTGTTTAAAAGTTTTCTAGGCTCGAAATTGTCGCCATTGAAGAAAAGGAGCCAAACACCTAGGTATGGTTGATAACATAAACATCCCGAAAAAATCCAACATGCAAAAGTTGAGATTAATGCATAATCCATTGATATCAAATCAAAGAATCTGATTATGCACGGTTACAATTTATTGGTGGTAACAAAATAGGGAGTCTCCTTAATTGTTGATAACTTTTTCATAGTAATATTACATATAAACCCCACAATGAGATTCTACTTGTATATGTAAGGAATACCTCTTAGTCATAGTAAAACATCAATCAAAGAACTATCTAAGGATTGAAACACAATTAATAACATAGTTTTGAGGAGCAATATGAAGAATTATATGGTGTATGTCTTCCTTCTTCCTCTTCATGCTCTTAGCTAGTGGTTCGTGGTCTCTCTTGATTTACTTCTACATGTCATCCATGATCTCGTTCACTTCTAGTCATTTGTCATAACTTGTTTTTTTCCTTAATTATTTGCAATTTAACTATTTAAAAATTTAGAGCCAAGTTGAAGTCTTTTACAATTTCTTAGAAGTATCCAAAATTTTCATAACTTTTTATATTTTTTGACATTATGAAAATTTAAGGAGATGGAGGACATTTACCAGAAATTTTAGAAATGAAATCATGAATATTTTAACGTTACTTAACCGTAGAAGTCACATTTTTATTTATGTGCACGTGTTCATGTTGTTCTAAATGATGCACAAGCAATATATATATATATATATATATATATATATATATATATATATATATATATATATATATATATATATATATATATATATATATGTTTGTGTGTGTGTGTGTAAAACCTGGAGATGTGCTCGTGAATGCATAAAACCTGGGCAGTGTGGTCATCGTGCAGGCGACGGGGGCGGGGACATGGGCGATGAGGGCGGACACTAAAGGTGGGAAGTCTCCAGTCTCCACACCATCACGTTCCCCCTCGGTAATAATATGTCAACTAACAGAGGATGATCCATGTTTAATGCATTTATCTTGTACGTGAGTGATGTAAATAAAAAACATGGATCATCCCCTGCTAGCTGGCATATTATCAACAAGATGGACAAGGGGGGGACGTGATGGGGTGGAGAGTCCCCACCTTTAGTGTCCGCTTTCACCGCTCATAGGATGACCTTCGCCATCTTTGCAGGGGTTTAAGCACAAGCATTCCATGCCATCGTAACACTTTGACCAGATAAACCCAGCTTGTATGCATTTACGAGCACATTCTCCAGGCAGTCACGCACTTGCACATCTTTGAAAGGAGGATTTTTTATCTTATCAATTTATGGAAGATCACTTTATAAAGATTTTAGGGAAAAGTTCACTTTAGTACCCTGTGGTATCGCCCAAAATCACTTTAGTACCCTGTGGTAAAAAATCGACCAATCGAGTCATACTTATTCCAATTAACATCAAAAAGGTCCTCGGACAGCTGCCCGGACCCGCCCGAACCCTGCCCGGACTACGTGGTCAGCCACGTCACCAAAATTTGATGACGTGGCGCCACGTGGACATCCATCTTCTTCCCTCTCTTCCTCTCCTCCTCCTCCTCCTCTTCTCCTCCTCCTCCTCCTCCTCCGCCTCCTCCTCCTCGTCCTCCTCCTCCTCCTCTTCTCCTCCTCGTCCTCGTCCTCGTCCTCGTCCTCCTCCTTTTCTCCTCCTCCTCCTCCTCCTCGTCCTCCTCCTCCGCCTCCTCGTCCTCGTCCTCCTCCTCCGCCTCCTCCTCCACTTCGTCCTCCTCCTCCTCGTCCTCCTCCTCCTCCTCCTCCTCCGCCTCCTCCTCCACTTCGTCCTCCTCCGCCTCCTCCTCCACTTCGTCCTCCTCCTCCTCGTCCTCCTCCTCCACCTCCTCCTCCTCGTCCTCCTCCTCCTTCTCCACTTCGCCCGAGGACCTTTTTGATGTTAATTAGAATAAGTATGACTCGATTGGTCGATTTTTTACCACAGGGTACTAAAGTAATTTTGGGCGATACCACATGGTACTAAAGTGGACTTTTCCCAAGATTTTATTGTACCTGTGCAGCGACAATGGTATAACATGTGCAACGATATTGGTATATCTGTGCAACGACAATGATATAACATGTGCAACTACATTGGTATATATGTGCAGCGACAATAGTATACCATAAACATGAAAATGGTATACATGTGCAGCGACAATGATAAATCCATCATTATCTCTCGGGAACCAGAAGAGGAAGGGAAGAAAAAGGAGGAAGAGGAAGCAGACCACGAGAAGAAGAAGGAAAATGAAGATGAGGGGAAAAAGGAAGAGGAAGAGAATAAAGCAGAGGAATAAGAGGATAAGAAAGCAGACGAGGAGAAGAAGGAAGAAGAAGAAGGTAGAGGAAGAAGAGGAGAAAAGGAAGAGGGCGAGGAAGAGAAGGACATTAAAAGAAAGAGCCGAGGCAGAGGAAGAAGAAGGAAAAAATCTTACAAAAAATGCTCCTGAGAACACATGCAATTATCGTTTGATTAAAGGGGGTGCAAATTTTGAGGGCATCTGGACGATCCAGATTTAATTTAGATAATTCTGTTCACTCTATAAAAGACAACACTCAATTCATTCCCACGATAAATTGATAGTTATGTTAGTAAGAATTAAATATACTCTTATTAACGCGTCGATAATAATTTTTGACATTCCGAAAAGAAACAAGAGAACGAATTATCCTCCTTTCCCAAATAAAGATTTGTATTATTTTAAACTCTGTTTGTTTTCTCCCACGAATAGGTTTCGGGTTGAAATAAATATTATTACTTTGTGAAAAATATTTTCCCGGTAAATATATTTTGTAGTAGAGAAAAGTTTAACCAAGACGGAGAACAATTAACTTCCAAAAAAACAGTATAGGAAACAATTCCTTATAATATATTTGCATGAACATATTTCCAACGAGACAAACGGATTTACCAGTCATTTGAATTTGACCTAGGCAACTAAGCTTTAGAAAGACTTACTACATCCAACGCTTGATAGAGAAAATTATTATTTGTTATAAATCGGCGGAATTTCTTTATTTGCCCTAAATTTCTCCATTACTAGTAATTAGTTTTAGAACATGTCTCTGTAAGGATGACAATGGATATGGTAAAATAGGGTATTGGTATGATATGATATGATATTGGTAGGATCCTACCAATATCCTAGTTTGGAAAATTGGACTCATAACATACCTTAGACCCTTGACAAATCTCATTACTAGATCCATACCCTTACTTTCAGGGTTCGCAGGGTCTACGGATGCAATATAATTTTGATAATTTTTAAATATAAAATTTTAATTCTTTATATAAAATTCAAATAAATCATAATGAAAATGTGAAATCATAAAGGAAAAATTATGCTCAGGTCCCTGTAGTTTGGCTTCCCTCCTTTTGGGGTCCCTGCATTTCCGAAATCGTTCCTGACATCTCCGAAGTTTGGTTTTATAAACTCTCGGGTCCCTGACGGCTCTTTTTTTAATTTTTGGTCATAGAAATAACCAAAATACCCTTAAACAAAAAAAAATTCACCTTCTCTAACCTTTGAACAAAAACACCCACCACCAAAAATCAACCCAAAACTAAGATCAAACTAACTAAAATCAAGAACACAACCAAGAACAAAATCACTCTCCTCGTATCGTCTTCGTGCTCATCTCATCTCAACTTAATTAGACCTTCGTCTTCGTCCAAGAGTCTTCGACGTCATTTTTTCTAATTGGTACCGAGAGAGAGAGAGAGAGAGTGAGGTACCCAATTCATTTTTCCTAATTGGTGCCTGACCTTTGCCTGGACACCATCAGACACTGGAAAAATCCCATTCGATGTCCTTCGTGAGTATTCTCAGAGCAATAATGAACATCCATGTATAATTGAAGTAACCCCAAAATTAGGGTTCTTCCCAAATTTTGGAATTTTCTTTAGGGTTCGATCTTTATGGAGATGGTTTCTTGGTGACAACCCTAATCTTCATGGTGGTGGGGATAATCGCCTCCATCTACATTAGAATCTGCTGCAACCGAGGCCCACCACTAATTCCCAATTCATGGTGGTGATGGGAATTTGCTGTTCGATGATGTGGGCGATTTTTTATATTGCCCAATTCATTAACTTGTTTATAATTTGACATCCTCGGTTGCCGGAAAAAAAGGGTCGTGGCCGATGGTTCAAATGTTGTTATTAATGTTCTTAGTTGTATTCTTGATTTTGGTTAGTTTGATCTTATTTTTTGGTTAGTGTTTGGTTGTTGGTGTTCTTGGCCAAAGGTTGAAGAATGTAAATTTTTTTATTTTTTGTTTAATGGTATTTTGGCCATTTCCATGACCAAAAATGAAAAAAAAGTCGTCAGGGACCCGAGAGTTTATAAAACCAAATTTCGGGAATGTCATGAACGATTTCAGAAATGTAGGGACCCCAGAGGGAGGGACGCCAAACTACAGGGACCTGAGCATAATTTTCTCAATCATAAAATATCTAGTATATCAATAAAAAATTAAAATTATATATACTTCGAATTTCGGAGTCGATATCATGGAGCATATTCCAGAATATTTGAGAACTCTATTACAATTTATAAGTAAAATTTAAAGATAAAGGGGTCTAATTAGGATCTAAGTATGGTCTAGTTAGGGTATGGTCCAAATTAAGGTAAAAGGGTAAAGGTAGGGTAGGAATTCATAGGATTCATACTCTACCCTAGACCCCAGATCAAAAAGTTGACCCATATCCTACCCTAGATCCAGTCAATATACCTTCGATTCAAGAATAATTATAGGGTCCGACCTTAAGAGTATAGGTATTTTTGTTATCCCTAATCGTATGATTGGCAAGACAAGTCCTACTATCATGTCCCAATACATTGTATTTCTTTTATTTCTGGTATTAAGAGTCATGCAAGACTGTACTTGATAGTATTACTACTAGTTCAAATAGCTTTAAAAAAATACTACTAATAGTTTTCTGAGATGGCACCATGAATTATTAATTCATAGACTTTTTTTAAAAAAAGTTAAAAATTTATTAATATTAGTATTAATTCATAAAACTTGGCTAACCATTAAAGACCGATCTTATAGCATCCTACATGAACCGGCATAGTGACTACCAATTACTAGAATCAAATCGAAGTTACGAGTTCAAACTAATAAAACCTAGCAAAACTAAATTTGGATTAGTCGTAACAGTAGTCCCGGATACCAACCCGTAGAATGAAGAAAATATGACAACTGAAAAACAACAGATATAACAAATAGTATAAGGAATGTAAGTTCCATCTTACAACAACCACCTTTTGTGTGCTGCTAACAAATCAAGATTCTCAAAATCAGAAGCCAAGAAAGATCCTTCTACCTTTCCACCACAAACATGGAAACCCCACAACGTGAAACCAACCTAAGCTACATTAATGTACCAGTTACTGGTTCCTTTTAACAACTGTACAATTCTCGGAAAATTCGGCTCAAACCCAATGCCCTTCGTCCCGCCTCGAAAAGATTCCCCCGTGTTCGCTCATACTCCCACGCAGCCTGTAGAAACTTCGCTTGCTTCGTACCGTTCTCAGTGGGCCAGAGCGGTTCCCATGCGAGAAAGACAACCCGTCGCCCATCACGCTTGAAGCTGAAAACGGTCTGTTTTCCATCTCATCAAGTGGACCTGAACTGTAATCCATTGTGATGAAAGAAGTGGCCTGGCCAAAGGTAAGCCGAGGGGAGATCCCACCAGCATTCCACCAGCTACTATCTGAAGGAACAAGATCGCCTTTGAAATCCGAATCCAGAACCGAAGACTCCTTCCGACTGTTGTTGTCCCCGCAGGTTTCGTCTGCATCATTGTATATTAGCTTCAGAGCCTGCACTACTTCCCCCATAAATGGCCTGCTTGCGACTTCCTGGTGCACGCACATGGAAGCAATTGCTGCTACCTTGGCCATGTCATCGAAGTCATAGCTCCCGTACAGTGACGGGTCTACCAACTGTTCTAATCCTTCTCTGCTTGTCAGCAATGGGCGTGCCCAAGTTACCAGATTCTCCTGCCCCGGAGGTTGGGACATATCGACTGGCTTTCTTCCAGAAAGAAGCTCAAGCAGCACAACTCCATAACTATAAACATCACTCTTCACTAGCAGATGTCCTGTCATTGCATATTCTGGTGCAACATAACTGTCAAAGATGATATGAAAGAACGTGGTTAGGACGTAAAGACGGGTGCTTTATTGATATCTAATTGGATTTTAGAAATGTTCTTGCATGGCAAATCATTCATAGGAATAAGATCACTAGATTACCCAAAAGTTCCCATGACCCGAGTAGAAACATGCTGACTTCCTTCAGTTGCTTCTCTAGCCAAGCCAAAATCAGAGACCTTTGGGGTGAAGTCATCTTCCAGCAGAACATTACTAGCTTTGAAGTCTCGATGAATTACTCGAGGGTTGGAATCTTCGTGAAGATAGGCCAATCCTCTAGCTGCACCAAGGGCGATCTTCAATCTCGAATCCCAGTCAAGAGGTCCTTTTTCCTTGTCAATCCCTGAAATAAAAGTAGGGGTTAGGGTGTTAGACTATAGTTTGGCCGCTTTCTGCACATATTGTTAGGAGAAGTGGCTAAACGGGAAGTAGGAGATTTTGGTCACCACAGAAGCAAGGACTTCTATGGCCGATAGTGAACCATCTACCAAAATATCGCAAGCCAGGTTGCAACAGGAAATATATGATAACAACCCAGCAAGACGGAAAAAAGTACCGTGCAAATGGGATTCAACACTGCCATTATGAACAATCTCGTACACCAAGCAGCGTGTACGTCCTTCAATGCATATACCAATCAACTTTACAAGATTTCTGTGATGCAACCTACTTAACATCTCAACTTCTGCAATGAATTCACGATCCCCATTTTGATTATCTCTTGTAAGCAGCTTAACTGCAACTTCATTCCCGTTTTCCATAACACCACGGTAAACACGTCCGAACCCTCCTTCTCCCAATATCCTTTTTGAACTGAATTTGTCTGTGGCCTTCTCGATTTCGGAAAGTCCAAATGTTCTCACAGACAGCATACAAGCAGCCATGGGAGACATTATGGAAACTGGTGTTGAGCTTACAATGCTGCTTGAGAAGAAAGAGCCTATACCTGTGATAAAGATCAACTCTTATATTAATTCAAGGAGTTGCTTGTTGTACCATTATCTCTTGGGTATGGCCTAATTCCACCAAAACCAAAGTAAAACTCAAGGTCATATATAGAAAAGTTCCGACGTACAAAAGAATGGAACTGAAAGCGATGCACCAGAGCTCAAATAAGCTCCTTGAAAATATATACCATGACAGGCTTTCACGAAACTCAACCAATCAAACAGAAGAGCTAGACAAGTGCATTGACCAATGATGGCCCTCGAATTATGATTAATGCAAGTGCATATTTAAACTTGATATATTTACCACGGTAAGATACAACATAATCATCACAATCACGGAAAATTATATAATAATTTTGACAGAGGAAAGAAGACATTCAGGAATTAGAGTCTCTGGATATTTACGAGGACCTAATATATCTGAGAAAACAATACTGAGCTAAGATTTGTAATACAAACCCCATCTGATGGTAAGCCTCTGTTGCCGTGGTTGTTCAAAGAAGACATTTCAGTCGAGAAAGAAATCAAGAAGACAGATAAAGTTGTGACTATTCAAACACATACCAGATCTCTTATTTATGGATGATGTTAATGCAGGACCAACAGCACTCGACGGCCTTCCACTCTTTATCCACCTTATTACAATGAAGACGGCCACGGCAAGAACTAACAGAAGTACAAATGCGGACAAAGCAATTATGGCAATAGTTTTGATATTCATTCCCTGGTTCCTGTTAATAAAGTTTGCAGTTATTGGGAGGTTCCCTTCACTTCCACTTGGACCACTGCCATCGTAATTTGGGTTAGCTGGGGATGAAGGAATTCCTGTAAAAGGATTTCTAATTAAACAAGTGATACACTGGTTTACTTGCTAGAATAGGACAAACTAAGAGACTTGAAGTGCTTACCAGGATAGCCCATGTAAACCACTTCATAATTTCCAAAAAGTGTTGCATTTAAATGCACTTTCTTTTGCCATAATCTTTCATATGTTAGCATTGCGGTTGTATTATCAAACTTCTCTCCAAGTGGAACCAAGTCAACATCTACTACAGTCTTCCCCTGATTTTGGCTATCAGCAGTTGCACCCATAATTTTCACTTGGCTGTGCTCCAGATATGTGCCAGCTGCAATCTCAATCTCTAGCTCACTCATTACAGGAAATATGGAATAAGGAGCTACATCAAGGAGAAGTTTGACTTTAATGGGTAGTACACAACCACAAGTGGGAGAACCAAACGGAACTGCAGTATATGGGTCCTCGCATATTTGATCACAACCTGCAAACATTTGGACCAGTCGGGCACTTTAAAAGCAAACATTTTCTTCCTAATTCTTTCTTTTGTTGGACTAGATTAGATTATCTAACATATGCAAGAACTTGTATCAAGTTGAAATGTTACTCTGATCTTCTGAAGGGGATGGAGCAGCTCGCGTCGGTATCGGATGCTGTCGGTGATGATGACCACGCTTTCTTGTTGGAGAAGAGGCAACAGGCCTAGGGGCCAAAGCTAAAAGAGAAAAGTTAAGTCGGTAGAACACTAATAGCAGATGAAAAGTTGCTGAATAGCAGTGCAAAACAATACCCGGATGAACGGGAGAAGGTGCAGGTGCAGAATTCATATGCCTTTTAGATCTCCCCAGTTGATCAAGTGGTAACAACACAGAAACAGACCTCACTGGAAACAACGTAACAACAAGTTATTGGAGAAGCCAACCACTTTACGAGTTGACAAGAAAAATGAGAACTAGCAACTTAATCATGTAGCAACACAAATGGGAGAACAGGGGGGATACACTAGCATCACAGCAGGGCTAGTGATGTCGGGCCGTGTATTTCAGAATCTTAAGTTGCTACCATAAACAATGCCGGTGAATGTACGCTGAATTCATGATGGAACACCATCTGTAATTGCCTAGGCAATGCCATACATAGAGCAACCAGCGGGAAATCCGAGAATCCCGACTTGGATAACAGTAGCTGGACTTCCATCTAGCATACATTCAAGTTAAAGCTAAAAATACAAATACATGGCAAAATCAGCAAAACCAGGGCAACAATAAAATCAAACTGAAGTTGCAACCATACAATTTTCTACAAGAACCCCCTTCAGATCCGGGTCCGAGGAAGGAGCCAAGTAAATGTGCAAATCTGGATGCCCTGAAAAGGAAGCCAGTAAGTTCCAGTGTATCACTACAAAACCCACTTGAAAAAAAGACCAACTTCAAAAAAACCCAATTAAAAAGCTCAGAACTTTAACCTGAAGCAGCAGAACCCAAGCGAACCAGAACCAGAAGCAGCACCAAAGCGAAGCAAGTAGGCATCTTTTCCCGGCCCTCCCAAAAACAACTCAAAACGCACCGGCCGGCGACCGCCGCGAGCCGAACCCTACATTGCACTTCATTGTACGAGCTAGAGCAGCAGCGGCATCGCCTCCGGGGAGGATAAAGGAGGCGACTTTCGGGGTGTGGGGACCACGGAGAGACAATGCGCGTGGGTTGGGCGGCTCGCCCAGATCCATAAACCGCCCCCGCCGGGGAAGATCTGGAGGGGAGTTGCACCACGCGCACACCTAAGCACGCGCAATGGGGAAATGGAAGTAGACAGAAAGCTAGAGAGAGAGAGAGCTTTCTCTGTCTATGTTCTTTCCTCTGTCTGTGTGTCCGTCCAAGCTCTTCTTATTTCTAAAGTGTTTTGTTTTGTAATTGTTTAGGGGTTTGGTAAGAGGGTGGTGGTGGTGGTGGGTGCTCTTAAATGCGCTCTCCCTCTCTCTCTCTCTACTGTTCTTCTTGTTCTCTCTCCCTTTTTGGTTGTAAATTATTTATAAATCAATTTTCAGTTCAAATTTTTTTGAATACAATATTGTTAGATATTTGTTAAAAAAATTATTATTTTTAACTGATTCAAATTAGATACACGGATAATATAAACCAAAACAAAAGTCTACTTCTCTCTCTATTTTTTTTGGAAGGGGAGTGAGAGTGGGATGGAAGGGAGTGTAATATGGATTTGAAGAGAGGGGGGAATGGAATGGTTTAATGTTATTTATTTACTGCTTTTTTTTCTGGAGAAATTAATGATATTTGTTCTCCACACGCGCGGGATTTGGCGTGTAGTGTATGGACGCCGGAAGTAAAACGACAACCCAAGTGGCGTTTTCCAGGTGTTTCTTTCTCTCTCTTTTTGTTCATCTTCTGGGTCTTGGGGTTGATGGATCAAGCAAGCTCAACCTCATTGTGTACTCTTTCTTGGTGTTTGTTTTTATTGTCTCTTCCCATTTCCCCATTTTTCTTTAGCTCTACTGCGCATCCCTCCGAATTCTTATATGCTCGTCTGCCACCACCGACACGGTATTGCATCTGTTTTTTAAAAAAACTATGTTAAGAGTCTGAGTATTGTCTGACCCTTTTTAAAGTAGCCGTTCAATAGTATCAAGTACTGTGTAATGATGAAAAAGTCAAATAAATTTAAGTTATTTACCAATTAGACAATTTTCTTTCATTGATTTGGTTGACCAGTTGATAAGTTAAAGAATTTCAGTGATCATGAAATTAACATTCCTCTCTTTTTTACAAACCAAACATCATTATTAATTCGACCGCTTAATCAATAATCGAGTTTGGTAAAATTTCGTGGTCAAAATAACCATGAAGCATTTTTATATTTTCATTGTCTAAGCATGGAATAAATTATATTTTCATTTTTATATTTGGTAAAATCTGGTTTAGTCTGAATAAATTATCAATTAATCTAAATGTTGGTGTGTGACTTTCTGTCTAGTGCGTAATAATTTCTTCCTTAAGCTTATTTCTTCTTCCTGGCGTAACTTCTCCTAGGATGCTTGATGTAGTCTTCGTTTTCCCGCTATTATAGAGAAATTTCTTTGTTTTTTATACAATAGCTCTTTTATCAGAATTGTTTTATACAATAGCTAGGTGTGCTAACCGCGAGCATTAAGCCATAATAGGGTTTTCTATTTGGCTCCAGTTTGTTTTATACAATAGCTCTATTTGGATCTAGTTTTAGGGACACGAGGCAACAACCCTAGTAGGGTTTTCTCATAATTAAATTATTATTAACTTTTGTTTGTAAAATTGTGCTATGTTTAAAATAATTTTGACTCTACTTAAGTTAAGAATTAGGGCGACAATTAATAAATAGGATAAGAGTTTATAGGATTCAAAACTCACGTACTATTTTCGATCCAAATCAAATCCTAGTTACCAAAATACACAAAAAAATGTTTACAGCTTTCGTAGGGTGCAAGGGGATGAATTTTTTTTTTCTTTCAAAAGTGTCCGACTTGGGGGCCTTTGAAACCCGTAAGCCGGCCAACGATCTCGGCTCAGGAACGTAGACCGGTCAGTTTGCCCGACCTACACATGCCGGGTTCTTTTTTGTCTGTGTAGTTATTCGTCGGCTTCCACTCACGCCATCTATTGTTTTCAAATTGATATTTGTTATCTGTTAGATCTTATCGTCTTTTATCAATGTATTTCAAATTAATATTAGATTCCGTGCTACTATTCCAGAGAAGAGTTTTTTGCCTGGCTTTTATGGGCAAGAAATCAGAAACGTAAGCCGAGCATTTTCACCAGCTTATGACATAGCACCTTGTACGAATAGGCGTGGAAAATCACACCTTGTACGAAAAAGACCCCTGATCCAGGGCATACGATCTACCACTTTGGCTTGGGAGTGCACCAAAAGCAAAAGGAAAAACTTCATTTTAGTACCCTATAGTCTGACCAATTTTCACTTACAACCCTGTAGTAAAAAACTTCTTAAATGGGTCCTTAAGGTTTCAACAGGAACTCACGGGCAGGATTGTAAGTGAAAATGGGCCAAACTACAGGGTACTAAAGTGAAGTTTTCCCAAAGCAAAATCTAGGCAACCAAGAGGTCAGTTGCTTCTGGGGAAAACTACTGGGAACCCAGCTAAAATTTAATCCAGACATACACAAATCCTTGGCCCCATCACATACGAACAGAATGAGAACCTCAGATCAAATTTGAGCTGAGCATTGGATCCTGGAATGTTTAAACTCTATCATGCTTAATTAAGCACAATGGCAAAAGGAATTCTGAATCAAGACCAGAATAAAAGAGAGAGAATAAGAGTCGACCGTTCGCAAATCTTTGCAGAACAGACTACAGCGAGTTTTCCTTACTTTGGTGTCTTTCAAATTTTTTTGAATTGTTCTTTGGTCTCTTTCTAGGAAGTATCAAATTTAAGTTACCTTCTTGACTTCTTTTTTGACGACTTAGATGAAGGTTTTGGTTGCTCTGCCTTTGAAGATTGTGATCCTGTCTTTGAGGTAGCGGTTTCAGTTGGTTTTGAGTTGCCGGAATGAGAAGCAGAAGCACCGGCCTCGTGTTTGTCTCTGGAAACAGCCCCCTGAGACCCCCTAATTTGCGCTGCTCTTTTATCCTTCCTCTTGGGCCTGTAACTTGATCTCTCTCTCTTGGGAAGCCATCTCTCTGGATCAGGGGGAGGTCCTGGGTTAGCAGGGTCGAAACCTTTTGGGTACCTGGGCTTTCTCTTCCTCTTTTTCTTTGATTTCCCTTTCGTAGACTCTTCATGAGTTTCAGCAATCTGGGAAGGAGCATCAACATGTTTTGCACCTGAAGTCTTCTCCAAGCTATCAACATCTATTCCCTTCAGACCAGGTAATGGCTTCAGCTGCTTCTCGTAGGATTCTGCTTTATCAACATCCACGGAAGCAACTGTACTAACCAGTCCTGCCAATGCCTCGGCACTCCCATGGGTTTTTACAAGATTCTCAAACAAGTAGGCGGCTTCCTCATTCCTCCCATGCCTGAGCTTAAAGGAGGCAGCCTCCTTCATAATCACATTAAGCTTGTTATCCTCAGTCATGGCATTTGACCACCATTTGGTTGCAGAATCAAGCACCGCAGATGCACCGTCAATGTCACCACCCCGCTCCTTAAGAGCCACAAGGGTAGCAACAGTTGCAGGCATGTGTTGGATATCTTTTATCTTACCCAGGGATTCTGCTGCAATTTGAAGATGACCTGCAGCGGCAGCAACTTGTGCCCTAGCAAGAAGTACTATCTTGGACTTCTCAGGGAACTTTTCAGCAAATTGACCAAGCAATTCTTCAGCTTTGCCAGCCTTGTTCTCTCGGACCAGAACTGCAGCTTGAAGCAGCACTGGTACCAAACTGTCAGGACACATCTCAGTCATCACAGCAACAATGTCACGTGCCTGTCAGATAAATGCTAAAATTAACATTGACAAAAAAGAACCATTAACACTAACTTTATCACCATTAGCTTGCAGAAAAAAAGAAATTAGAGTACATGGCCAAACATATAACAAACCTGATCCAGCTTATTCGCATGAATAAGGAGAAGCACTCGATTTGCATAAATACTTTCCCTTTTTCTCTGAGAAAGCTTGTCGAGTCCACGGGAAAGCCTAAAGTTCTGAGCATCCTGATCTTTCAGCTTATCAAGTTTCCTCAAACTATCTGAGACATCTTTGGGGCCTTTTAAAGAAACAAAGTTGTTGACAGCAACGGCTAGCGATGATTCATCAGCTAGATTTCGGCTAATAATGTTGGCATAACCTTCCAAGGCATCTTTCGTCTGACCCAAGTGCTGTAAATGAAGCCGCATGAATTATTAATTGGCTCTCAAAAGAGACTTGGAGTGTGTAAAAGTTATGAACAATCCCAGAGGGCTGCCAATTTACCTGCTGAACATATGCCAACTGGACAGATATAGGAGCCAGTTCTATTTCTCTATCATCCTCTGCCAAGTCGTCATCCATAAGGGTTTCTTGACCAATTCTGACAGAAAATGCAAACAGTTTCAGTGGGTTCATCTGCTGAGCAGAGCAAACAGAACACTCCATTTGAAAGTAGCATTATTTTGTGTAACATTAGAGGATTACTCAATCAAAGGCAAGTGCAGAAACAACAGTTTTTAGAACAAGAAGAGCTTATTAAACTAAACTAATATCCAGGTGTGCTTCAATTAGTAGTTAGTCTACATAGAAGTGAAAATATCCATGCAAACTGTTAATGCACCACCAACCGAAATCAATTAGTAGTTAGTCTACATAAAAGTAAAAATATTCACGCAAAACTGTTAATGCACCGCCAACCGAATAAGAATGAGAATTTTTTTATAAATTAATATTTCCATGAAGGGGGTAGGGATCAATGACATTCACTTAATTTTTCAAACAAGTTGCAGGAGCAAATCACCTGCTTGCAACCAGCAAGAGTTGTTCAGCATCCGTGTGTTGATTCATCTCAATCAAAGAACAAGCAACATTATAAGCCAACTCAAAGCTGCTGGAAGACTTAATTCGATGTGAATCCATCATCTTCTGTACTTCAGAGGACTTTCCAGCCAAAATCAAACCCGCGACATGATTTATCTCTAGAGACTCAATCTTGGATTTCTGAAGCTTCTGATAGATGTCAACACAGGCATCCATTCTACCCAGACGATAAAGTATCTGACTCTCCAACAACATAGCTTCAGAATTCATGTCTTGGCCCTTGAGGGTCTCCAATGCTTCGTCCAGCCTGTTTTGTCTATATAGGCAGTAAGCCTAAACGTAGGCAATTGTCAGCATACATGATTTATAACAACATTCTCAAGTAGAGAGATAAAACCACGCTTCTGTATCGTCTACAACAACTGGCGAGAAACATCATATCAGAGACTGAAACAGGACGTATTCACATTAACTAATTGCTAAGACGCTGGCCACAAACTCTCCAGAAGCGACCCAAGCCGGCCTGACATTTCAAGATTCAAATGGCATGAAGCTTTACAGCAACCACTAAACCCTAGAACTGAATCACAGAGCCCCAAAAAATGCAGGTAAAATCATGCATTGCGGATTGACAGCGGATCAAGCAACAAACACAGACACCATACTAATCCCGACAGAGAGAGAACAAGGGGAGTGCGGACCTTGAAGAAGTCGAAACCATCGGGGCGCTTGGGAGCGGAGTGGATGACGGAGAGTGCATCGTCTACTTTATCCGCCTTAATCAAAGCCACCACCTTGCACCGGAGCGCGTCCTCGTCGCCGGGAGCAGCCGATAAGACTGCAGATTATTTTTATGTCAAAATAAAATAATAAATAAGGACGAAGAGAACAAGGAAGCAGGGGAGGGGGGACCTTGGTCAGCGAGCTTCGCGGCTTGGAGGAACTCGGATCGCTCGATGTGGCGGTTCAGAGAGGCGAAGAGATCTTCGATCGCGGCGGGCGGCGCCGCCGAGGGTTTCGGCTTCTCTTTGGCTTTCGGAGCCATCAAAATTGCTTCCCTTTCTGTTACTATCGTTTTGAGATTTATTTGTTAGGGTGGAGAAGGAGACGACCAGCTTCCGCAGTCAAAAACTGTCGTCCGCAGTCAAAAACTCTCGGCCTATCCATCCACCCATATTTGATTTGGTTTTTTTTTTAATCCATATTTTTAAAATCAAAGTACCATATGGCTTCTCAATTCCAAACTTGTCAAATGCCGAGATTAACAGGTACAAAGAAAAGAAAGTCACAGCGCTACAATGGAAGTCTGGTCTTATAAAAAAAATTAGAGATTGAAAAAAATTAATAAGAAATGTTTTGTTCTAGAAAATGATGTTCCGGATGATAAAATGAAGAGGAAGTAATGACCACAATTACATTATTCAACATTTCCAAAAAGACTGTTATGACTTAGTTAACTGGTCCTTTTTGAAGGCTGTTATGACTAAGTTGGGGTTCCCGCTGAAGTGGATTGCATGTGTTATGTCTTGTATTTCTTCTACTTCTTACAGTGTTTTGTTTAATGGCCAGCCCTTGCCTTGGTTTTGTGCTTCTCGTGGAATTCGGCAAGGGGATCCCCTTTCTCCCTTTTTATTCCTGTTTATTTCTGACTCTTTTGCTCATTTTGTGGAACAGGCAAAGTTTCGAGGTTATATTCATGGGTATTCCTTGAATGGAAACTGCCCTGCTCTTACCCACATCTTATTTGCAGATGATACACTGCTTTTTGCCAAAGCTTGCGAACGAGAGGCTAGGAACTTTAAAAATCTGTTGGACTTGTTCTCTAATGTTTCCGGCCAGGCCATAAACTTCTCTAAGTCGTGTAATTTGTTTTCGAAAGGGGAGCCTGCAGGAAATAGGAAGCTCATTTCTGATATCTTGGAGATGGTGAAGATGCTCCCTGATGACAATTACTTAGGTATTCCTGCTGTTTGGGGTAGGTCAAAGAAGGAGGCCTTGAGTTACATTTATGATCGATTGCTCTCGAGGACCCAAGGTTGGAAGCAGAAACTTCTTTCCATGTCAGGGAGGGAGGTCCTCATCAAGTCTGTCCTGTCTTCCATCCCTTGCTATCTCATGCAGGTTTTGATATTCCCTGTGACTTTTTGCTCCAAGTTGAATAGTTTGGTAGAGCGATTCTGGTGGTCAGGTGATGTGGACAAATGCAAAGTCCATTGGTTAAGTTGGGAGAGGTTAACATGCTCAAAATCTCAGGGTGGTCTCGGTTTTAAAGACTTCCAGCTATTTAATTTGGCATTGTTGGCCAAACAGGTGTGGAGGCTTCTCTCCAACCAAGGTTCCTTATGCTTCAGAGTCCTGAAGGGCCTTTACTTTCACAATTCTGATATGCTTACTGCTTCTAAAGGTGCTAAACCTTCATGAATTTGGTCCAGTCTCTTTGCAGGCAAAGAGGCCCTTAAAGAGGGTCTATTCTTTCGGATTGGAAATGGGCTTTCGGTAGACATTTGGCGTGACCCTTGGGTCCCTAGCTTGCCAAACAATAGGGTTGCCTCACAGATTTTGGCTCCTTCCTCTTTGACTACTGTTTCTGACCTGTTTTTCCTTACTTCTGGTTGTTGGAATTTAGATCTCATTCGTAATTTCTTTTCGATTTCTGAGCAGGTTGCGATTTCTAACATCTTTTTGGGTTGTAGGCAAGCCCCTGACCGGCTTCTGTGGAAATTTAGCAATGATGGAAGGTATACTGTTAAGTTGGGATACCTCTCCTTTAAGGACTCCAGATCTTCTTCTGTGTTGTTGCCGGCTTTGGATTCAAATGACTGCCCCTTTGACCCTGGGATTTGGCGACGACTTTGGAAATTGAAAGTACCGCCGAAGCTAAAAAACTTTGTCTGGAGACTTCTCAGAAATGCTCTACCCCTTGCTGCTATTTTGTTTAGAAGACATCTTGCTCATTCTCCCTTGTGCCAATTGTGTTGTTGTGAGGATGAGTCTGTTCTTCACATGCTTTTTTATTGTCCTCATGCCCATGCCATGTGGTTGTTAAGCCCTTTTGGTCTCAGATTCAATGGGTCGGTTCACTCGACTTTTGGCTCTTGGTTCATTTATTTCCTTGACTTGTTACAGTCGCCTGAGGACCAGGAGTTGAAGACCCTTGCTATGTATTTTTGTTGGTGTATTTGGTTGGCTAGAAACAGATTTTTGTTTGAAGGTATTATTATTGACCCTATTGACACCTTGCACTATGCTTCTTATTTGTCTACTGAATTTTTACAGGTTTCAACCTCGAATTTGCAGCAGACAAGTAAGGTTGCAGCTTCTCCAACTTCATGGAGCATTCCGAAAATTGGAGCTGTGAAGTTCAACTGTGACGCCTCCTGGCTGAATGAGTCAGATTTGGCTGGTTTAGCTACAGTTGCTAGAAATCATTTAGGCCTCGTGTTGGAAGGTCAGACGGATGTGAGGGTGACTCTGTCGCCTTTGGAAGCCGAGCTTCTGGCTATAGAGCTTGCCCTCAAGATGATCAATGTGAAGTTTCATGGAGTCCAAACCATTGTGGAGACGGACTGCCTTTTGGCGTACAATTTCTTGAATGATCATTCCTCCTTTGTTTACTGGCAAGTGGAAGCGTTTGTCCTTAGACTTAGGTTGTCACTTGGTGATTTGCCAAATTGTACGCTACAGATAACCCCGTGTGCTTGTAACCAGGTAGTTGACTGGTTAAGCAAATCATGTAGGCACGGGTCTCTCCCCGGGGATTGGAGGTCTGTTCCCCCTGGGGAGCTCGATGTCCTCTTGTTTACGAACTTTCCTACTTGATAGTTATAATATTTTAGTTGTGTTTTGCCCCTAAAAAAACATTTCCAAAAAGAAAGTAGACAATGGATGCACTAACTAACTACTGAATATTTATAAATTGTTCATGGATTTGTATATCTCAAAGAACGCAACATTTAAGCTCAGAAAAGTCCTATATTCTATTATACAAAAAAGAAAGGCCTATTCTGTATGACGTAATCTTTGAACTTTTAGTCCATGATGAGGTAGAACTTGGATTTGGTGTTGCTCGGCCCAAGACGATTAACAAAAATAGAATAGCTGGTCCCAAATGTGTGATGACATTTTTATAATATTAGTGAATAGACGAATATTTTGGCAATGCGCATATCATTAATATCTCCATAAAGGCAAGTCATTGATTATTTTTCTTAACAGTAGAAGTTTCTCTTATTTATTAATGATTAATGCATATCTTTTGTTATTAAAGAAATGTGTCATGTAATTATGAGGATTTACTATAATCAAGGATATCATTAATTACAATTATATTTCCAATTCTAATAGCACATAACGTAGAAATTCTAAGGGCACGTCAGACAAAAATCTCAACGGCACACACACAGAACAACGGTACATGAGGCAAAAATCTGATTTGTCGTTGAAAAATGACGATAGGCAATTTAAAATTTTGATGTGCATTTGAGAAACGATAGCACACCTTTAAAAAACTGATTGTGTTTTTCTTTTGAAACTAATGTATGTGTTGTATTTTTGCCCCTTGAGACTGATGCATCATTGTATTTTTTGCCCTTAAAATTGATGCATCTTTGTGTTTTTGCTTCTGAAACTGATGCGCCGTTGTCTTTGCCTGATGCGCCGTTGTCTTTTACCTTTAGAAAATGACGGCACACCTTCGAAAATAACGATATTTGCAAGAGGGAAAAAATGAAATTTCATTTTTGTAGAAATCTTACCCAAAATGCATGAGAAATGAAAGAGGAAGGAGAAAGGGAAAGAAAATCTAACCCAAAATACTATGGGACTATAGGAATTTTCATATCTTATCCAAAACCTTAAGGTAGTGGGTAAGTGGATCTTCCACACTTATAAATCATCCCAACGTCACTTACAACTTCCAATGTGGGATTCTCTCAAAAAATGCCCCCTCAAATGAAGCCCGTTCGGCTTAAGTTTGGACGATCTTCACAATGCCTCTCGTTCTTTTAAATGGGAGTCATGCGAGCGCAACTGGCCATAGGTCCCGTTAGAGCAATTGAGTCTGATACCATATATGAATTCATATATCCTATCCATAATCTTAAGGCAGTGAATATGTGGATTTTTCACACTTATAAACCAGTCAAACCCACTTGCAACTTCAGATGTGGGATTTTCTCCAACACACACCCTCAAACGAAGCCTATTGAGCTGAAGTTTGCATGGGCCTGACACTGCCTCTCGTGCTTTCAAACGAGGGTCATGCCAGCAGAACGGGCCATGAGTCTCGTGAGAACAAGTCTACCACACTCGCAACTAGCGATATGGTAATCCCAACACGTCCCCTCAAACGAAGCCCATTGAGCCAAAGTTTGGACGGACTTTCCACTTCAACGTGCCATGACATGGGGGTGGGCAACAACAATGGGCCACAGGTCTCACAGGAGAGAGCGACTCTATTACCATATATATATATTTGAGAAACGCTCTACCATATAAAAATTTTCTATATCCTACCCCAAACCTTAAAGTAATGGATAAGTGGATCTTCTACACTTATAAACTAGCCCAACTCACTTGCAATTTCTGATGTGAGATTCTCTCCAACATGGACCAGATGCGAAAAATCTCGGCCATTAGATTATCGCGCACGCTATTTTAAGAGAAATGAATGTTTTAGATTTCATCCAAATTGTGCTACACAGCAGCACCCAATCCTTCGCCGATGAGGTATAGCACGACAGGTCATCCATTATAGGAGCTGTCACTCACCCCTGCCCACAAAATCAACCTGGGACGATCCAAATGAAATAGCAGGACATTTTGGTAAAAGCCGAAGCCGTCGTATCATTTTATCCACGGCAGGTGGCAAATTCGCGTATTTTCTTTTTTAGGTCAATCTCTCTCTCAGCTCAGCTGTTTGCCTGTTTCCTGTCTCCCCCCTTCCTTGGAAATTATAAAAAAATCCTCCTAACAAATAATTTTAAAAATAAATAAAAATCCAAAACAACCACCGAGAAAGAGAGAGAGAAAAAGGCAAAAAAAAAACCACACCGCCCTCCAATTCCCGTCGTCGTCCACAACCCCACAACGAATCCAACGATCTCCGATCCGTTCGGTTAATGTCCAGTTAGGGTTTCGCCCTTATCGCCGCTTCCAGCGCGGGCCCCACCCCTAACCCTGCCTCTCCGCTTCGTCAGTGATCAATCATGGACCTCGATTGCGGGGGAAAGGAGATGACCGGACAGGCCTTGCCCCAGGATCCTTCCACGCCTCCCTCGACCCATCCTCCATGGTCAGCCCCGTAAATTTCCCTGATTTTTCTTAATTCGCGATGTTTTCGATGTGGGATTGGGCTAATTTAGGTTCATTTTTGTTGTGCTCAAGTCGGAGGAAGGCGTTTTGTTTGTTGGCGAGGAGAGAGATTTGTCCTAGAAGCAAGCATGTCCCGAAAAGGCGGTGGGGGGAAGCTTCCCCGTGGAATTCGGATTCATCGTCAGTCCCGCTGAGCGAGCCTTCTAGGGATGCCAAGCGCGGCCTTGTTTCGTGGTACGCTCGTTTCCGGTTTTGTTGTGTTGGTTATTTCTATGGGCTGATTATTCGAGGAACTTGTTGAATGTTGATTTGACTAGGGCTGAGGCAGAGTCGCTGAGGCACCTAACAGCAAAGTACTGCCCTTTGGTGCCTCCTCCGAGGTCCACCATAGCAGCAGCATTTAGTCCGGATGGGAGAACACTTGCCTCTACGCAGTATGTTTACTGATTGTACCTTCTGTAGTTTCCATTTGTAGATTCCGGATGTTAGCATTTTGTTCAGCTCTGATTGCTTTCTTGGTTCTTGTAGCGGCGATCATACCGTAAAGGTCATTGATTGTCGGACTGGGAACTGCTTAAAAGTGCTGAGTGGACATCGTAGGACTCCTTGGGTGGTGAGTTGGAGCTTGATATGTAGCATGGTCATTCAGCCGTTATATCTATCATGATTCATGATGATAAGGATATTTGTCTCCTGCTTGACACTGGTGTTTGATGCTGCCAAATTTCACGATTATTTTTCCATCTCAGACCTTTTGATTTGTTGCGATGAGTTTGTCATTATCTTTCATGTCTAATAAAGAGTTTATGTTGCAGGTGAGGTTCCATCCACTACATCCTGAAATACTAGCAAGTGGGAGCTTAGACTATGAAGTTCGCTTATGGAATGCTAATACAGCAGAGTGTATTGGATCTCGTGATTTTTGTAATGCCATCCCTGGATCTCATTTTCCTTTACTGCATATTTTTTGAAATCTTCAACATGCAAACTAGACACATTTTTTGTTAAATCATTAAAACTTGAATTCAAGATGTCTAATTTTCCTCTGTTTTTTGGCTCCCAACAGATAGACCAATAGCTTCCATTGCCTTCCACGCTGAAGGTGAATTGCTGGCTGTAGCATCAGGCCACAAGGTGCCTCTTGCTGATTTCTCAGCAGAATGTTATACTTTTCTTATGCTTGCAATAAGCCAACTGGTATGACACCCAATTGGTCCTTTTCATTTTTTCAGTTGTACATATGGCACTATAATAAGAGGGGAGAGGCATCTTCGCCGACCATCATTTTAAAAACTCGGCGTTCTCTTCGGGCTGTGCATTTTCACCCACATGGTGCCCCATTCCTCCTAACTGCTGAGGTAAATGATATGAAGTACAGTCAGTTGATTACCTAACTTTGCTCTCGTGTGGATTACATTAATAGACTGATATGCAGGTCAATGACCTTGACTCCTCAGATTCCTCGATGACACGGGCAACATCTCGTGGGTACTTGAGATATCCTCCTCCTGCAGTTTTTGTTGCAAATGTTCAGTCCAGTGACCGTAGTTTAGCTTCTGAACTACCACTTATGCCCTCACATGTATTGTTAGTACCTTCTTTAGCTGTAGAACACTCTCGGTTAGATGTGAATAGACATAGCAGTACAAGCACCATGCGAGTTGACTCTTCAGGTCCAACAAATTCCCAGAGAGAAGCAAATGAAGTAGACGAGCCTGGCACTTCAGCCTCTCCTATGGATACTTATCCGCCTACATCTTCTGGTTTATACCCTGCCATAGAAGGCACAGTAAGCAATTCATTTCTCTCTGAAATGCGAAATGATGTCTCTATGACTGCTGAAGATGCCATGGAGACTGATGAAGTACCTGCGCACACCTCAGTACGATCAACATCCAATGAGTTTGTGCAATTTTATCCATTTTTACCCTCTCGAGATCCAACATGGTGGGAACTACCCTTTTTGCAAGGATGGTTGATGGGTCATAGTCAAGCAGGATTTTCTGCAACACTTCCTCTTAATAGTGGCAGCCATGAAAATTCAACCCAGGACATTGGAACCTCCTTTGCATCTTACTCACCCACCAATTTGGAGGCTGCTAGGGTTGCTTTAGGAATGCCTAGCGGCACCAACACACCTGGGCTTTCTGGGAGAGCTGGTATGAGACATCGTGGCTCTTCACGGTCACGCTTTTTTGTACCTGAATCTGAGGAAAGTAGGACTGGCAATGGTACACAACAAGATGGAAGTGACAGTCAGCCAATAATGAACAGAATCCAGTCCGAAATTGCATCTTCACTTGCTGCTGCAGCTGCTGCCGAGTTACCTTGCACCGTAAAGCTCCGAGTCTGGTCGCATGACATCGAACATCCTTGCTCCCCTCTAAATTCTGAAAGATGTCGACTTACCATACCGCATGCGGTCCTTTGTAGGTATTGCTAAATGACTCATGGTTACTGTAAGTCTTCGTTTTTTACTTCATCTGGTGAGACAGAGCACAGTAAAACTTTAAGACCTAATGAGTCTCAGGCTTGCTTTTCCTTTGCTGGTTACTTGTGCAACTTCGCAACTAAGGTTTCTGTGCATTAATTGGTCTTTTTTTGTAGTTATGTGGATTGCTCTTTTCATTTGGCTTGATATTGTTGGATGCAATTTTTCCTAATCTTTTCTCTTTTATACAATTGTGTCCACAGTGAAATGGGTGCTCATTTCTCGCCTTGTGGAAGATATTTAGCTGCATGTGTAGCTTGCATGCTTCCCAATGCAGAATCTGATCCTGGACTGCAGGCAGCAGCTCATCATGATACTGGGACTGCCACTTCACCTACTCGACATCCAATCTCTGCACATCAAGTTATGTATGAGCTTCGCATATACTCTCTGGAGGAAGCAACGTAATACTTTCTTCCGGCTTTCTATTACTCTTTTATTTTTGAAAAAAATCTGTTATTCTCCTGTTTATACGTTTTCGCACAAGTTATTTATGCTCATTCTTTTATCTATAGTTTTGGTTCGGTGCTTGTATCACGGGCCATTAGAGCTGCTCATTGTTTGACATCAATCCAGGTCAGTGGTTTTCAATGGTTCACAAGACTTGCGTATTTTAGCTGTAGCTGCTTGTTTTCAGTGTTTCACAAGACTTCCAATGTTTCACGAATGCTAAATACTTTCTTCTTTCTCTAATTAGCCGAGTCTCGCTCATACATTCTGCATCATGTTAACTGAATTGTTATTTTAGAACGAAGTGCCATATTTCCACTATTTGCTGTTCTTTGTGTTTGGGGAGCTGAAAGGAACCTCCTTCAGCTCTTTGATTGCACTGATTAATGGTGCCAAGAGGAAGGTGGTGTCAGCGCTTTGGCTGTCTCTACCCTTGTTTTCAGCTTACAGATTGTTGGAAAACTTAGTCTTGATATCCCCCACTTGTCCTGTTCTGGAGCTGCCTGAACCTTATCCTGTGAATGCAGTTTTCTCCCACCTCTGAGCACATCCTTTTGGCTTATGGTCGTCGCCATGGATCGCTCCTTAAAAGTATTGTCATTGATGGTGAGACAACATCACCCATTTACACTGTTCTTGAGGTGAGAAGCTCACTTTATCTTGCTCTAATCACATAATGCGTTTCATCTTTTTTTTATCACAACTCACACGTACTATTTTCAATCTAAGTACACATTTAATGTATTTTAGTTATTCTGTAGTGTCAATGATTTTCCAGTTGGTGATTTTTATTGGTGGGCACTGTTGGTACTTTCATGTCTTTGCATTCTCTCTTTAATTAGTTCACCTTCTATCTTGAGATGGTTTGTGTTGACTAGGCACCGAATGTGGTTCAGGATGTTGGTTTTGTTATTCAATGTAGTTTACTTTCAAATCCTACAGCCAAATTGATGTTGCTGCAAGCATATCAGTGCTTAGTAGGGTTCATTTTCCCTCAAGAGTATGTTCACCCATCATAAGTAACTAGTATCCTAAGACTATCTCCGGTAATGTCTTGTACTTTTCAGGTTTATAGAGTTTCAGATATGGAACTTGTTAAGGTTCTCCCTAGTGCAGAGGATGAGGTTAATGTAGCATGCTTTCATCCGTTTCCTGGTGGTGGCCTTGTTTATGGAACGAAGGTATGAGCTTTGGTACTATATTTTCTTCTGATTTTTTTTCTTGTAAATGTGAAAGATGCTCTCTTTGGTATGAGCAGGAAGGTAAACTCAGAATCCTTCAATTTGATGGTGCTCCTAGTGTGACTTGCACAGCACCCAATTTCTTTTCGGAAGACCACTTGGCTGAGGTAATATTGTTGACATGTTCTTTCTGTTCTCTGGAGTAACTGTTTCATTTCCTCTGCTTGCTTTGAATGTATGGCACTTATATCAATGTGCACATTTGAGCATCCATGAGTTTCTGGCTCATGCAGAAATGCCAATGACCTTTTTTTGAGCTCAATTACTTCTGAAGAAAACATTTTCTGCAGAACAAACAGAGCGTTGTTCTCCTTTTCCGCATAGTTATGTGCATGGAGCAGTTCTTTTCTGGTGCTTGGATGAAATGTTTTGTATAATTAAGTCATAGGCCCAGCATAGTTGGTATGATCGCGGCATGTGGCGGCGTGTAGATGTTCTAGACACAAAGTTATTTATGGTTAGATGCCAAGCATATCGGTTTCTTGCAACTCGTTTCAGCTGGTTTTAAGATACTTTCATCGATAGCAGCTGCAGACTTATGCTCCTGAAGGATAAGAACAAGGCTGGCCGCCCGCTGAAACCTTTGTTACGATCAAAGCCTCTGACTGGTAATGCTTATACCGCGCCTAGACGAGATGTGATTGTGGATACTGGAACTTCGAACGAGGCTTCTCTTGCTTTCACAGATCAGAGTCCGTATGGCTAACCGCTGAGTCTTAAAACCTGATGAGTTTCATTCATCCTCGGGGACATTTACAAGTGTATTCTTTTCTTTAAAGAAACATGTGTCCCTCCTCCCTCCCTCCCTCCCTGTGTACTTTATGTAAATGGTGTATTTTTTGTGATTTTTGTAGTTTTTATTTATTTATACGAGTCTGTATCCCTCAACCATAATGTGCTCGTCGCAGAATGAAAATCTTTTTAGAAATGTCAGCTTAGAAATGTCATTTTATCGTCCGAGGCAGTAATGCTAATGGAAGTGCCACAGTAACAACAAAAGATACAGATGAAGGGTCGATCCAACTCCAAGGCAGAAACCCACAAATAGGCATAAGGACATCTAGGACCAATTAATAAAGGAAAAAGTTCACGTTAGTACTCTGTAGTTTTATGTTTTCAAAATTTAGCCCATGTGGCTTCACTTTTTTCAGAATTTAGTCTATGTGGTTTCAAATTGAGAATTTAATCTCTTGTGATTTGCACACTTTTTTTCGGGTAGGTCTATAGCAGCTGTCCACTCATCTGGATTCGCCATGTCATTTTTACAGACTGCATGGCATGTCATCTCAGCCTTTTTTATCCGTGCAAATCATAAAGCCTATCTAGAACATTGACTTTTTGACAAAGCCAAAAAACTTTTCATGTAGATTATCTATAATTTGGCTTATATATATTTATAATATATTTGATAAATTATCATTTGAGTAAATACCGTTATTTTACCAAAATTTACAGAATAATAATATTGACCAAATTTCTCAAAATAAGCCATACCAAATTAATTAACAAATATGGATACCGAATACCGAAATTGCTCACCCACCCACCCTAGTTAAAACCGAAGTATGATCGGAGGAGCTATTAAAACCACACCGTCTCGCCATTTCTACCCACTCACTCACTCTTCCCCAATCGAAATGGCAACTGAGGAGGGTCAGGTCATTACTTGCAAAGGTAGGCTCTTTTCTACTTGTCTCTTTTCTTTTATGGCTTCCCCTGTAGAAGAGATGACAAGTTTTACTGACATGACATGATGGTGTTTTGGAAAAGCTGCGGTTGCGTGGGAGGCGAACAAGCCGCTGGTGATAGAGGAGGTGCAGGTGGCCCCACCCCAGTCCGGCGAGGTCCGCGTCAAGATCCTCTTCACCGCCCTCTGCCACACCGATGCCTACACATGGAGCGGCAAGGTCCTTCCTTTCCCCTTTTCCTATCACTTGTTCCTAGCGCTATGCCTAATCCCAACTGGGTTCGAGTGCCCCGCTGGAAAAACCTTCTCTATTCGTTCGAGTTGTTGGAGGCAGGGGATGATGATTGCTTGCTGTTCTGGGTTTTTGTGTCGTTTTAAGAAATTCGAGTGTTTTTAGGCCCCCGCCCCAAGACGTTCTCTATTATTCGTTCGAGTTGTTGGAATGGTGATTGCTATTCTTGGTTTTGGTGTGTTTGGTTTGTGTGGTCAATGTTACTGAGATTGTGAAGTTGTTTTCAACTCTAGGATCCCGAGGGCTTGTTCCCTTGCATTCTTGGCCACGAAGCTGCAGGGTAAGTTGTCGAGTGGGAGTTTTGCTTGGTTGATTGATTGTGCTGGGCTATTGAGGCTGGAGGAAGTGGGGTTTTAACTGCTGGTTTTGTGCAGGATTGTGGAAAGTGTTGGTGAGGGCGTAACTGAGGTCCAACCAGGTGATCACGTTATTCCTTGTTACCAGGCGGAGTGCAGAGAGTGCAAGTTTTGCAAGTCGGGGAAGACTAACCTGTGTGGCAAGGTTCGTGCTGCCACTGGGGTCGGTGTCATGATGAATGATCGCAAGAGTCGTTTTTCCATTAACGGGAAGCCCATCTATCACTTCATGGGAACCTCAACTTTCAGCCAGTATACAGTTGTGCATGACGTGAGTGTTGCAAAGATTGACCCATCTGCTCCTTTAGAGAAAGTATGTCTCCTTGGCTGTGGTGTTCCAACTGGTAAATGTTCCTCCTGCTTCTGGCTTACTTGTGTTTGCTCTTTCTTTTGTTTGCCCTGATAAACTGCAACTTTTGTGTTGCTTCTCTGTGTACCGTTTATAGGTCTTTACTAGTACATTTTTTATTCATTTGTTACTGGATGGATTAATATTCTCTGCACTGTTCTATTATTGCTGGTTTTTTGTGCTCTTCAAGTTTGAAGTTGTGTTGCTCGTCCCGGATAAGATTTACCCTGCTTTGAATCTGTCTTTTCTTTTCTTATTTTAATATTTACTCGGATGCTAAGCCTATGTAAAGCTTACTAGAATCAATGCTGATCGGTTGTTACCCCTCTTCCCTTTTACTCATTCCTCGTAATGTCTTTTCATTCTTAGGTTTAGGAGCAGTATGGAATACTGCAAAAGTTGAGGCAGGTTCTATAGTTGCAGTTTTTGGCCTGGGAACTGTTGGCCTTGCAGTAAGTTGTGAAACTAGATCATCCCTTTCTCTGTTTCTGTGAATCCTCTCTCAACTATATGACAGGAAACTTGTTAAATAGGTCGCCGAGGGTGCAAAAGCAGCTGGCGCTTCACGAATTATTGGCATTGATATTGACAGCAAAAAATATGAAACAGGTAAATTCAATGGCCTGGTACTAAGTTGTGTTTGGAGTGATTTTACGTAACTCTTAGTAGCTGCTCTAGATAAGTTTAGCATCTTGTAAACTGTTAATGCAACTGAATTTTAAATTTTCTTTGAGGATCCTGACTATTCAATGTCAATCCTGCCTTTGTGATCTATACTTTTAAGTTTTTTTCTTTTTGCACATCCATTTTCAGCAATTGTCTTTCCTACCTACCTTTAATTCTGTAACTAAACTGTTGAAGGGACATCTGTTTGCTGCATGATTGCTGTCGAGCATTCCTTCCTTAACATGCTAGTTTGACTAGACTTTACGAGAACTCTAGGGGCATGCCCTATCCCGTACACACTTTTGGATGAGTGCATGCACATTCTTGCTGAATCTAGATAGGCAGAGTTGATGAATGCTGCATGGTTGATGCCATTGATAATTTGACCTACTTCACATCATTACTTTTGTAATCCATGACACAGCGAAGAATTTTGGAGTTACTGAGTTTATCAACCCAAAGGACCATGATAAGCCAATCCAACAGGTCATCGTTGATCTCACTGACGGTGGTGTTGACTATAGCTTTGAGTGCATTGGCAATGTCTCGGTAATGAGGTCTGCTTTGGAGTGTTGTCACAAGGTAAACGGCGCTCAAATTGTTGGGTCAAACATTTATGAGTATCCCTGTGAGGCTCACAATGATGTATGACAAATTGTCAGGGATGGGGAACATCGGTCATCGTAGGTGTTGCAGCATCAGGTCAGGAAATAAGTACCCGCCCTTTTCAACTGGTGACTGGGCGTGTTTGGAAGGGGACGGCCTTTGGCGGTTTTAAGAGCCGTTCGCAGGTGCCCTGGCTTGTAGACAAATATATGAAAAAGGTTAGTGAAACTAGTTCATAAATGCATGCTTGCTTCATCTATTCAGCAACCTGAACATCATGATATAACTAAGCTTCTCTGTGGATCCACCATCTATTCAGGAGATCAAAGTTGATGAGTACATCACTCATAATCTAACGCTCGACGAGATCAACAAGGCATTTGACCTGATGCATGAAGGCGGTTGCCTGCGGTGTGTGCTCGACACACATGCCTGAGGGGCCTTCGAGTTTGATACCAGATGGATTTGCCTTGTCCCTTTGAATTTCCTTTCCTATTTTGTAGAAAGCAAACAACTTTAGGTTCACTGTTGCTGTTGTAGGAATGACAATGAATAATCCCTTCTGGGACTGGCAAGAAGAGACCAGTAAGTCCAGGGAGACACCATGGCTTGTTCACTTTCTCTCTTGGTTAATCTAATCACTTTGGTTAGTTGGATCTTGGTCAGTTGGTCCAGCCGTCCTCCAATTTTTGGTATAAAAATGAACCGCCATCAGTGTCGCGTTGCTCAAATTGCGTTTTTTAAAATAGGTTTTACATTGACCGAAAATCTAATCGCCCTCCCGATTTTAATAAAAAAAATGAACCTGATCAGTCCCCACTATTTTACAGAGGAAACACAGAGACGGATAAAAGTAAAAAAGTTTCTTATTTATTTTTCTCTGATTTTTGGGTGTAGTCAAAATTATCAATATTCGAACACCTATTAAACCATTTGCCTTGCTCAAATGGTCCATTGGTCGCATATGTTATTGTTGACTATTCATTTAGATTTCATTCAGAAGAAGTTGCCAATGGTAACTACAAAGTAGAGGAGTATAAGATAGCTCGTGTCTAGCACGGCAACTAGGTTAAGTACATCCAGAATAACACTAAAGTAATGAATTTGGATTCGCTTAAGAGAAACTACCTTACAATGGGGTCCGACATTCCTCAACCTGGAGATTAACCAAAGTGAAAGAAGCAGCAAAAATAAAATGGATAGTCGATTGCTGAACACCACAAACATCATTCCACGGATGAAACTATTTACATTATTCGATTGCCACTCAGTCCATGGCTATTCATCGACATAGCAAACAAGTCAGATGGTAGACATGATAAGAGAATTCTTCTCCCTGGGATTTTCGTGATCATCAAAGTAGACATAAGCCTGTCCACCATGGCTAGTCAAATCCATCCCAGCCATCTCCTCCTCCTGAGATATCCTCAGGAGCTTCAGCTTATGCAGCATCCAGAACAACGGCCCCATCGTCGCACTCACCCAGCCCGCAATGACCAGAATCTGGACCACGTGAGCCGCCAAGAGCCTCCCTCCGCCGCCCATCAGCAGCCCCGGATACACCTCGTTAACGTAAGCCTCCTTCGCGAACAGACCTGTGAATATGATCCCCCAGGCACCGCACCCTCCAAGGGATCATCATATCCGAGCCTCTCCGCGAGCTTGTTGAATCCAATCAGCACCCAAGCAGCCGCGAACCCGCACACAATCGCGGCCCACGGGTCCACAACAGCACAGCCAGAGGTGATGGCCGCGAACCCGCCAAGCAGCAGGCGGGTTCGCGGCCATCACCTCTGTCCAACCAGCAGGCGCTTGCCAAACAGAGTGGTGAGCGCAGCCGAGCTACCCGCAAGCGTCGTGGTCACCGCTGTCCTCCCAACAGCACTCCATTGCCCATAATACGAACCGCTCTCGCCGTAACCCTTCATGATCGTCACGAACGAGCCCGGATTGAACCCGTACCATCCGAACCCCAACAGGAAAGTCCCTAAAACAACAAGAACACCACTGTGGCCGCGTAAAGCCACAGGCTTGCCATCATGATCGAACCTCCCCATCCGCGGACCCACTACAACCGCACCCCAGAGCCCCGCGATCCCTCCAACCATATGAACGACCCCGGAGCCGAACAACAGGTCCCCGGTTGGCCTACTCGCACTGGCCCATCCATCAGGCGACCAGAACCAATGTGAGACCACAGGGTACACCCAGCCCGTAAGGAAAGACGAGTATATCAAGTAGGCCACGAACTGGGTCCGCTCGGCGATGGAGCCGGAGGTGATCCCGGCGGCGGCAATGGCGAAGGCCCACTGGTAGAGGAAGTAGCCGTAGTCGAAGGAAGGAGAAGGGAAGCCACTTAGGCCGAAGTCGTGCTTCCCTATGAAGCCGTTGGAAGGGGTCCCGAAGGCGAAGGCGAAGCCGAAGAGGTAGTAGAAGAGTCCGCCCGCCGCGGCGTCGAGGACGTTGGTGAGCATGATGTTGACTGTGTTCTTGGCTCGGACCGAGCCGGCGCAGAGCATCGCGAAGCCGAGCTGCATGGCGAATACGAGGTAGGACGAGAAGAGGAGGTAGGTGTTGTCCACGGCGTGCCCGGCGTCCGTGAACTTGTCGGAGACGGTGGTGAAGCGGCCGCAGATGTAGTCGCCTGCCAAGGTGGCGTTCGCCGCGCCGGCGAGGAGGCGGCCGAGGTCGGAGCCCGAGCAAGTTAGAGCCGCCGCCATTCTTTTTTTTTTTGTGTGTGGTTGTTTTCGTTGGGTGATGATATTTAAGAAAGGGCAGTGGAGAGATTCCTGTGGGAGGGGAGAGATTCCGTTTCAGTGTGGACTTTTTTCAGTGTGGACTTGGAACACTTCACAAATCACAACTGTAAGTGTAACGTACTGTCCGAGTTTAGAGGGGAGGAGTTAAGGTAGCCCACGACATGTTTGGCGGAGAGGGGATTGAGTGAAGATTAAATAAAATTTGTCTCTACGTGGAGGCTAAATTTTGGGCCGTCAGATTTGATTGTTTTTAAATTTGATGGTCAATAACCTATCAGGTGATAATAGTTTGCATGTGAAGTGATATTAGTTTGCATGAGACTGGTTTGCATGTGAAGTAATATTGGTTTGTATGTTAAGTGATATTGGTTTGCAAGTATAGTGATATTGGTTTGCGTTAGTCTCCATGGGTGGGGAATAGCCCAGTCCTCACAAAATCTGCCCCCGTTTGGCAGGACGGTAAGTAAGACATCCGACCTATTCTTAGTTTTTTTTATTCATAGACCATAATTGTGGAATCTTATTTTATACAAGGACTTTTTTAATTATTTTTTTTATTTGTTAGGCTTGAAAAATATTTTCTAGGTAAATTTAAGTTTCTTATTATTTGAATCAAGTCTCATTAGTTAGGCACTAGATTAGGTGCTCGCAAGAGTCCAGCATCACCAAACAAACAACACAAAATGTGTTTGTTTAATTGTACCATTTAATATTTAGAGGTGTCATAATTACATAATTGAAATTATAATGGTTATTAATGATATCTTTATTATAGAGAAGTCTCATAATTTTATAACACATTTTCGATAAAGACACTCACTAATAAAAATAAGATAAATCTTGTTAATCATAGAGAAATTTCATAATTCTATGAAGTTTCCTTATTGAATAAAGACACTATTAAGAAAAATATTCAATGTCTTACTGAGACGTTAATAAAAGCAAGTAATACAAAAAATACCCTTGTATACTCCGCGTATGAATAACATACGTTCGATTGAAAAACACACATGTTACCCAAATCAACGGCCACAAACACGCTCTGAATGGTGCTGCGCACTCTGTTAGTTGCAGCATCAAATCCAGTCTCAGTTACTTCACTTGTTATTAGTCTGCTAATGCTAAAATGATTTAAGAGTTTGTCAAAAGAAAAAATCAACCAGAAAAAAGAATTCGAGATAAAGTAGAGACAAAAGCAAGATAAATAATAAATAATGGTTCATCCCAGGGTAATTAAGGATGTTTCAAATTTAATTTTTGTAAAATGAAGTAGATAATTTTTAGAACCTGCTACACTTATCAGCATCAAGCTGTACAAATATTATCATTTGCTCCTTCCTCTTGATGGTATTATTTCCACTTTCTTCTCATTCAAAGTGAGTTTTTGGTTATTTTCCTTCCTACCTCTTTTTCTTCTATCCTTTTTCGAAGAAAAAACTGTCAATACAAAATTAAATAAATGGAGACAACGTTAGGAGAATGAAAATCAAGTCAGTACTTGAATCGTTCTATTTAGTTTTTTCAAATGGAGTAGAAGGGAGAGAATAAAAAGAAAAAGTTTAGTTATTAGAAAAAGAAAACGAAAGAAATATTTATTATTAAGACAAATGTTAGGAATTCAGCAACTTAGAGAACAATACGCTCAAAGAACACGGACACAAGAGATTACGTAGTTCGGCCTAATGCCTACATCCACGGAGAGAAAGGAGAATTTTTATTGATGATTTTCCGAGCAACAAAGCCATACAAAAAACCTAGGGTAACATGTCTTTATATAGATACAAACCATTGGTGTAAAAATTGTTGGGTTGAATGCATTTTTAATGCATTTGGCCCAAAGTGGAAATGCCCAAAGTGGAGGCCCAAAAGGAGAATGAAAAAGGTGCAATACCACATTGAATAGAGCAAGGAGGATTTCCTTGTTTATAAGGAATTCCTCTCCTTACCTCTCAAAATTGGTTGACCACCCAAAGGCTGACCCACCGCTAGCTGCCTGCGAGGACGGTGCTTCGCACCGTCCGAGCACGAGCACGCGCACGCGCGTGTGCGCATGGCACATTAGACGCAGGTCGCAATGGGCGCTTTGTGGCGCACTTGGCACTTCGCACGTGCGCATCATCGCAAGGAGCTCCTCTGGGCACTTCTGGAATGTGCAGGAGACTTCCAGAAGGTCGTGAAAGGGCGCCAGCGCAGCCTGGTGCACCTGGAAGGATCCTGAAGCCACCGAAGGGCCACGAGCACAGCCAGACAGCCTGCTGGCCGAGCGGACGCGTCCCTTCGGAGTGGCTATCTCCCTGCCTCCTCCTGCCTATAAATAGGCCTGCCCCCTTGCCATAATCCTCATCCCAGCAGCAAGTGCATCTCCTAGCATTGTTGTCTTCTTCTCTCCCCCCGTTCTTCACTTAGAAACAAAGGTCCGAAAGTTCTGGGTATATAAGGGTTCGCCCGAAAGTTTTGAGATACGTGTGCAACGTTGTTGAAAATGCCCTAACAGTCGTTGTATCTTGGGGACGATTGCCGTAGCCCGTACCGTACTGAAATATATGGGGCAATCTCGTCTTACGGAGAAAGTGTCCAACACTTGCCTCGACTGAAGTAGATCCTAATCAAGTACACCAACCTCCAACAATCAACAATCGTAAGACGAGATTGTGTACTTGAAGATGGCATCGTCAAGCTCAGCACCAGTGCCAGCGGTCCCGGGAACTGTCCACGCCGAAAGGCCGGCCAAGTTCAATGGTACCGAGTTCAAGAGGTGGCAACAGAAGATGACGTTCTATCTGACCACACTCAACCTAGTTCGGTTCTTGAAAGAGGAAGCACCGAAGATAGCGAAAAATGAGGCGGATCAACAGAAGATCAACGCTCTCGACGCTTGGAGTCACAGCGACTTCCTGTGCCGGAACTACGTCCTGAATAGACTAGACGACACGCTCTACAATGTCTACGCAGAAGCCAAGACCGCTAAGGAGCTGTGGAGTTCACTCGAGAAGAAGTACAAAACGGAGGATGCCGGGACGAAAAAATTCATCGTCGGACGATTCCTCGACTTCAAAATGGTGGACTCCAAGAAGGTCATCGACCAAGTGCAGGAGTTGCAGCTGATCCTTCACGAGATCCAAGCCGAAGGAATGCAACTCAGCGAGTCCTTCCAAGTAGCTGCGATGATCGAGAAGCTCCCCCCACTCTGGAAGGATTTCAAGAGCTACCTCAAGCACAAGAGAAAGGACATGGGCCTAGAAGACCTGATCGTGAGACTTAGGATCGAGAAAGACAACCGAAAGTCCGAAGTCAAACAAGGCAAGGCCAACTCTGAGACCACTGTGCACCTCACCGAGGGAAAAAGTGGCAAGAAGAGGAAGAAGTCCGGGGATAAGCAGGAGAAGCAAGAGCCCAAGAAAAAGAAAAAGATCAAAGGCAACTGCTACAACTGCGGCAAACCCGGACACATGGCTAAGGACTATCGCCAGCCGAAGAAGGACGACCAAGGAAAGGCTAACCTGGCTGAAGACGTATCCCAGATGGATCTATCAGCCGTGGTGTTTGAAGCCAACCTGGTGGATAATCCGAGAGAGTGGTTCGTGGACACAGGAGCTACCCGCCACATCTGCTCGAACAAGGAGATGTTCTCGAACTATATCTCGATCATCGGTCGAAAGGTGTTCATGGGAAACTCCGCAACGTCCAAGATCGTCGGTCTGGGTAAGGTGGTCCTGAAGCTGATCTCAGGAAAGGAGCTGACCCTCAAGGATGTGCTGCATGTCCCGGACATCCGCAAGAACTTAGTTTCCGGCTCACTGTTAAGCAAAGCCAGTCTTAAGCTTGTATTTGAGGCTGATAAGTTTGTACTGACCAAAGCGGGTCAATTCATAGGAAAGGGCTACCTAGAAAAGGGGATGTTTAAGATGAATGTAATAACTGTACATCGCACCTTTAACGGTGAAAATAAAGTTAATGCTTCTTCTTACTTGGCCGAGTGTTCTAATTTATGGCATGGTATATTAGGACACGTAAATTTAAACTCGCTAAGAAAGTTAGTAAGTTTAAATTTATTACCGAATCTAGAGTTCAACCCATCCGATAAATGTGAAGTATGTGTGGAGGCTAAAATGACCAAAGCACCTTTTCATTCGATGGAAAGAAGTACTACGCCTTTAGAGTTAATTCATACGGATACTTGCGATATGAAACACGTGCAAACTAAAGGTGGGAAGAAATACTTCGTCACGTTTATCGATGATTGCACGAGATACTGTTATGTATATCTCCTAAAAGGCAAAGACGAAGCTCTTGATGCCTTTAAGAGATATAAGAATGAGGTTGAAAATCAACTCAGCGTAAAAATCAAAATGATCCGAAGTGATCGAGGGGGAGAATATGTAGCTCCGTTTGAGGAACTCTTTCAAGAACATGGCATTATTCATCAGACGACTGCTCCATACTCACCTCAATCAAATGGCGTAGCTGAACACAAAAATCAAACTCTTAAGGAGATGATGAACGCTATATTGATTAGCTCGGGCTTACCCCAGAATATGTGTGGGGAAGCTGTGCTCTCAGCTAACCACATTCTAAATAAATTGCCACACAAGAAAAGGGATAAAATCCCATATGAACTATGGAAAGGAAGAAAGCCTTCCTACGGTTACCTTAAAGTGTGGGGGTGCCTAGCAAAGGTCGAAGTACCTAAGCCTAAGCAGGTGAGAATAGGACCCAAGACCATTGATTGCATCTTTATCGGATATGCACAAAATAGTAGTGCTTATCGATTTTTGGTGCATAAATCTGAAAACCCTGAGATAAACGCGAGAATGGTCATAGAATCAAGGAACGCAACATTTTTTGAGAATAGCTTTCCTAATAAGGAAAGAAAGGAAGCAAGTCCGAAGAAAAGGGCTTACGAGTCTACGCAAGGGTCAAATCAGGAAGATGATGAACCTAGACGTAGTAAACGGACGAAGGTAACCAAATCTTTCGATCTGGATTATCTAACCTATGCGTTAGAAGATGAACCCAGGATAATTCAAGAGGCATTGTCCAGTCCAGATGCTCCTCTCTGGAAGGAAGCTATCAATAGTGAGATAGAATCCATTATGCAAAACCACACGTGGGAGATCGTTGATCTCCCACCGGGCTGCAAATCTTTGGGATGCAGGTGGATCCTAAAAAGGAAATACAAAGCTGATGGATCAATCGACAAATACAAAGCTCGATTGGTAGCTAAGGGGTTCAAACAGAAGGAGGGATATGATTTCTTTGACACGTATTCACCGGTCACAAGAATCACATCAATTAGAGTACTCATAGCTGTTGCAGCACTCTATAATCTCGAGATCTACCAAATGGACGTAAAAACAGCTTTCCTAAATGGAGAACTGGAAGAGGAGATATACATGGAGTAACCTGAAGGGTTTGTGGCTCCCGGTCAAGAGCATAAAGTGTGTCGACTAGTCAAGTCAATATACGGGCTAAAACAAGCGCCGAAACAGTGGCACGAGAAATTTGACAGAACAATGCTGTTAAATGGATTTAAGATCAATGAGTGCGATAAATGTGTTTACATTAAGGGCACACCTGAAGCTTACGTAATTGTATGTCTCTACGTAGATGACTTACTAATTATGGAAATCAATAAAGAGGTTATTGTGAAAACTAAGAACATGTTAAAGAATCACTTTGACATGAAAGATATGGGTCTGGAAGATGTCATACTAGGAATAAAAATTTCTAGGAAAGCTGACGAAATTATCTTGACGCAATCCCATTACGTGGAAAGCGTGCTCAAGAAATTTGAAGCTCTTGACAAACCTCCGGTTAAGACTCCAGTAGATTTGAATCTACACTTAGCCAAGAATCGAGGGGACCCAGTATCTCAACTAAAGTATGCTCAAATTATCGGGAGCTTGATGTATTTAACAAACTGCACTCGCCCCGATATTGCGTACTCAGTTAGTAAACTTAGTAGATTCACAAGTAATCCAGGAAAGGATCACTGGCTAGCTCTAGAAAGGATTTTACGGTATTTAAAACATACCATAAACCATGGCATACATTATGCTAAATATCCAGCTGTATTAGAAGGATACAGTGACGCAAACTGGATATCAGACACAAAGGACTCCAAATCTATGAGTGGATACGTATTCACCATAGGAGGAGGAGCTGTGTCTTGGAAGTCCTCTAAACAAACATGCATAGCTCGATCCACCATGGAGTCGGAGTTTATAGCACTAGACAAAGCTGGGGAAGAAGCTGAATGGCTCAGAAACTTCCTAGAGGATATTCCGTGCTGGAGCAAACCGGTGCCTCCCGTATTGATACATTGTGATAGCATGTCTGCAATAGGGAGAGCACAAAGTACATTGTACAATGAAAAGTCTCGACATATCCGTCGGAGACACAATACCGTTAGACAATTGATCTCTAGTGGGGTGATCACCATTAATTACATAAAGTCCAAGGACAACTTAACTGATCCTTTTACGAAAGGAATCAATAAATATCAAATGTACAACGCAGTAAGGGGAATGGGATTAAAATCCACACACTAAAGAACATCCATAGCGGTAACTCAACCATGATGAGTGGAGATCCCACGAACTTGGTTCAATGAGACAACTAAGTTATGGAGGGTTCAGTAAATCACGTGGAACCTATCTCATTCTCGGAAGCTGCCCAAGTATTAACCTGCAGAGGTGTGGTAAGGTTAAACATTACGCTTTTAATGATTCCTATACCTTGATAAAGGTGGAGTATGGCAGGATACCACTGATAGGAGATCACCTATGTAAGTGTGAAGTGAGGCCGCTTCAAATAGGTAAAACACTTATGAATCCAAGATACGGTCCATGGCCAAAACGGACACAACGTGAGAACCCAAATATACTAGGGTTATTATTGTGTAAATGTTATTGTCTTGGTTTACGCCAAAAGCTGACGGTTCAAGACATCACGTTCACCGAGCAGCGAGTAAATCCGATAACATATTACTAGAGAAGGTTCAAAGCCGCAAGCTACCTGTCTCGATGAAACAATAACACGTCAGAACTTTCGATTAGAGTCTGCATGCATTAATCATCATTCATGTGGGGGATTGTTGGGTTGAATGCATTTTTAATGCAATTGGCCCAAAGTGAAAAGGCCCAAAGTGGAGGCCCAAAAGAGGAATGAAAATGGTGCAATACCACATTGAATAGAGCAAGGAGGATTTTCTTGTTTATAAGGAATTCCTCTCCTTACCTCTCAAAATTGGTTGACCACCCAAAGGCTGACCCACCGCTAGCTGCCTGCGAGGACAGTGCGAAGCACTGTCTGAGCACGAGCACGCGCACGTGTGATGAGTGTGAAAACACTCATCTTTTGTATTTATTTTAGAGTAGATTTACCGTTGTTTCTATTGCTTTTGTTTGTTCTTCGTTGTCGTAATGTCATTTATCGTGCATTGTTTATTTTTAGTGTAGTCTTATGTTTTTGTTGTGTTTTCTTCATGCTAGGAGATTTGGTGAGGTGAAGTGGAGGAAGTGAAGTCACCTTGGGTCATCGTATGCGATTTGATTTGCCGGGAGGAAGGACGCTTAATCGAGACCTCGAAGACGTGGGTGAGGTGGACCTCTTGTAACTCCAATGCTGATAACTTTCTCATACGAAGTCCGATGGAGACGAGTGAGATGGCTCTGGAAAGAAGACATCCGGGGCTACAACTTTGTCTCTAATAGTCTTCTTCAAATTCGGAGTCTAAGAGAGGAGAACGCTGGATTCAAAGTCGTAGTCCAATTCTGTCAAGATTTCATCACAAGTGGGCCGAATTTGAAGACTTGTTTTGGGCCCATTTTGGGCTTTAATTGTAATTTTGTGGCTGAGACATTTTGGGGGGATAAATCTTGTATATAAGCCTTTGCTTAGATATTTTAAGGGAGTTTAGATATTTTGGAAGGATTATTAGATATTTTGGTAACAACTCTCCACTAACTCTCTCTTTTTGGGAGAAAGAGCTTGGATCTCCATTATTGGATCTAAGAAGCCATTGTTGAAGCTTGTGTGGGAAACTTGAAGGAAGAATATTGGATGCTTGAAGACCATCTTGAGCTTTCTCTACTCTCTCTTTTAATGTTCTTGCTTTGCTTGCTTTGTTCAATGGATTTGTTGAGTTGTTTGGTAAATATGTGTGAGTAGTTGATTAGTGAGTTTGGTGCCTTGATGGCACCTACTTAGCCAATAGTTTAGGGGGTTAATATGCCTAGGTATGTGTACTAGTTAATGAGTTTAATGCTTAATCTCGTTTGATCACCTTGATTATGATCTTGGTTAATGTTAATCGCCGAGAGGGGTTAGGATTAACAGACCATTTAACTAGTTGAGTAGAAACCTATTGATGAGAGATCACCTTAGGTGACTAGTTGTCCAAAAGATGGTGATTATAGTTGGTGATTAGTTAGATTAGATGGCTAATTTGTCGCGAGAGCGTGGTTAGTTCATCTAAGTCTAGTTAAGAATCGATTTAGACTAGTTTGTCGCGAGAGCGTTGATTAGTTGCCTTCGAAACATCCGGACCATATCATGAACTTAATAAACCCCATAAGCCATTTGGTTATTTAGTTTGTCATTGGTACCTTGCTCACTCTTGTTTTAAGTATTTAAACCATCGCCTTGTTTAGTTGCAATTTCATTTCAATTAACATATTGTGTTTGAAATTGATAACTCCTTTTCTTATTGTCCTAAACTAGTGGTAAAGTCGAGTTTGCGGCCTAGCTTAGTCCTTGTGGGACGACAATCCCTTACTTACTCATTATTGCAAGAGGGGTGAAAATTCCCCCTTTCAATTGGCGCCGTTGCCGGGGACTTAGTGATAGACGCTTAATTTGGCTTACGAACTTGGATTAGGATATTTATTTTGTTTACTCGGTTACTTAGTGCATTTTTTGCTTGTCTTGCAAGGTATTAGATTGTCGCATGCCCTTAACTCGCTCCACCAACAATTTGCCTGTGGAAATCGAAGTGGACATTGGATATTTAGAAAGGACATTGCGACAAGAAAGAAGAATTCAAGCAAGGATGAACCAACACGCTCACCAAAGGGATGAGGCGCAAGGAGAAGTACAAGAAGATGCGCAAGGAGATGGAGCTCCACGAAGGACTCTCATGGATTATGGTAGGCCTACCTTAAGGGGGGCAATGTCCGGAGTTCAAAAGCCTACTATAGAGGCTAACAACTTTGAGATCAAGCCAGCCGTGATTCACATGCTTCAAGCTTCGGTCCAATTCTATGGATTACCAAGTGAAGACCCCAACGATCATATTGCTAACTTCATGGAGATCGCCGATACTTTCAAGTATAATGGAGCTTCCGAAGATGCCGTGAAGCTTAGGTTGTTTCCATTTACTTTGAAGGATAAGGCTAAGCTTTGGTACAAGCAATTGGTCGGGACATTAATAACCACATGGGAGGAGTTAGCTAACGCCTTCCTTGACAAGTATTTTCCCTTCTCAAAGACAAATAGACTCGTGAAGGAGATTAACAACTTTCAACAATTTGAGAATGAGTCTTTGAGTGAAGCTTGGGAGAGATTCAAGGGATTGCAAAGGGGTTGCCCATACCATAACTTGACGGAGGAGTCTTTACTCCAAACGTTTTACTTTAATCTTGGACCATCTACGAGGGGTACGGTTGATGCTGCCTCTAACAGATCCTTTTTGAGAAAGGAGAGGGATGACGCCTACCACATCTTGGAGGAGTTGGCGGCTACAAATATTTTAATGGCAAATGAGAGAACAAGGCAACCCAACATGGAGCAAAAAGGAGTGATTGATCTTGATGTTGCCTCCTCCATTCAAGCTCAATTAGCATTATTGGCAAAAAAGATGAATGATTTAAGCTTGAACAAAGTCAATACGGTAGCCGTGCAAACAACTTGTGAGGTTTGTGGCAATATTGGTCACGAGATGAACCAGTGTGCAATGATGAACTCCAACATGGGGCAAGTGAATTTTGTTGGTGGCCAAGGGCAAGGAGCAAATCGGATGGGAAATAACCCGTACTCTTCTACTTACAATCCCGGGTGGAGAAATCACCCAAACTCTTCTTGGAAAGGAGGGAACAATGAAGATAATATGGCAATTGTCCCAGATAAAGGACCTCCTCTGCGTATTCCGCATCAAGGGCCACCTCCGGGTTTTCAACCACGTGCTTTCTTGGGGGATAGAATGGGAGCTATGGAGGAGAAATTTGAGAAGATGGACAAGTTTATGCAAGAAATTGGTGGGGTGGTTAGCCAACAAGGACAAATTCTGACAGCCATAAATCAACAAGGAGCAAGGCAGAATAATTTAGAACAAATCCTCAAGGGTCAAGCAACCGCCATGCACAATATGGAGATGCAACTTGGGGAAATCGCAAAGGCAAGTGCCCATAGAGAGTCGGGCTCTCTTCCAAGCTCAACGGAAGCAAACCCTCGAGGAAATGTGAATGCAATTTCCTTGAGAAGCGGAAAGGAAATATCTTCTCAAGAGATCAATCGAAAGGGCAAGGAAGACAATGTGGAGGCCAATGATGAAGAAATGAATGAAGAAAATAAAGAAGAGACGGAGAAAGAGAAACGTCCGCATATTGAGATTGATGAAGAAGAAGTGTATGTGCCACCACCACCAAAGACCCCCTCTCTACCCTATCCTCAAAGGGTTAAGAGGAAGAATGGGATGGACGAGAAATTTCTTCGGTTCATGGAGAAAATGAAAAATGTCCAAATTAGTGTCTCTTTTCTGGAGATGTTGGACTAAGTTCCCCACTACACCAAGTTTTTGAAGGAACTCGTCACAAAGAAAAGGAAGTGGGACGATGGAGAGACGGTAGCCCTCACAGCAAAATGTAGCTCTCTCATCTCAAAGGATCTTCCGACAAAGTTACAAGACCCGGGGAGTTTCACTATTCCTTGTTTTATTGGTGATGTTGAATTTCCCAGATGTTTATGTGATTTAGGCGCTAGCATTAACTTGATGCCTTTGTCTATTTTCCGGAAACTTGGTTTGTGTGAGGTGAAAGCAACATCTATGCTACTCCAGTTGGCCGACCAAACTATAAAGAAGCCATTCGGGGTTGTTGAGGACGTCTTAGTGAAGATTGACAGATTCATCTTCCCCGTGGACTTTGTGGTGCTGGATTTTGTTGAGGACAAGAGTTGTCCATTAATTCTTGGCAGACCCTTCCTTAACACGGCACGTGCCTTGGTGGACGTTCATGATGGAAGATTGGTTCTCCGAATAGGGGATGAAAAAGTAGAATTCAAGATGTCTAATTTGATGCGTCACCCTCTTGATGAAGGCATGTGCATGAAGATTGATGTGGTGGAGGAATGTGTCCTCGAGTTCGGCAAGGAGAGCGTATCAAGGATTGAAGATGAGAAAGAGGGTGCATTATATAGAGAACAAGAAGAGGAGAACATAGAAGAGTTCGAGGAAGAAGCTGAAAAGAAAGTTCTCCATAAGGATTTGGAGTTTCATTTGAAGTATCGTACCCCACCTTCTATTATTAATGCTCCATCCTTAGAGTTGAAAGAGCTACCCTCACATTTGAGATATGCATTCTTGGAAGATGGAGGGAGACTCCCTATTATCATATCCAACAAGCTTTCCAAGGAGGAAGAGGAGAGAGTGCTAAAAATTGTGAACAAACGGATTAAGGCCATGGCTTGGCAAATATCCGATATCAAGGGGATAAGTCCTGAAGTTGTGATGCATCATATCCACATGGAAGAGGGAGCGAAGCCGAGGGTAGATCGGCAAAGGAGATTGAATCCCAAGATGAAAGAAGTTGTAAAAAAAGAGGTGATCAAGCTCCTCGAGGCCGACATTATTTATCCCATATCGGATAGTGAGTGGGTAAGCCCAATCCGTTTTGTCCCAAAAAAGGGAGGAATGACTTTTGTGATCAATGATGAAGGCGAGCTCATTTCCACAAGAACGGTTACTGGATGGCGGGTGTGCGTTGACTACCGAAAGTTGAATGATGCCACACGCAAGGATCATTTTTCTCTCCCATTCATTGATCAAATGTTGGAGAGAATTGCTGGGTATTCTCATTATTGCTTCTTGGATGGATACTCCAGCTACAACCAAATCGCAATTTACCTAAGAGATCAAGAAAAGACATCTTTCACTTGTCCCTTCGGTATTTTTGCTTATCGACGTATGCCTTTTGGATTAAGTTGTGCTCCGGCAACATTCCAACGATGTATGGAGGCTATCTTTTGGGGGATGAATGAGAAGATTATGGAGATCTTCATGGATGATTTTTCGGTGTTTGGAGACTCTTTTGAAAGTTGCTTGGCTAATTTAGATAAAGTATTGGAGAGATGTGAAGAGAAGAACCTCGTTCTCAATTGGGAAAAGTGCCATTTCATGGTGGATGAGGGGATCGTTCTTGGGCATAAGATCTCCCAAGCTGGTATGGAAGTTGATAGAGCCAAGACGGAAGCAATAGAGAAGATGCGAGCACCTACTTCAGTTAAAGGAGTGAGAGCCTTTCTTGGCCATGATGAATTTTACCGAAGATTTATCAAGAATTTCTCTCTCATCGCAAAGCCGCTTACCAATTTGCTAGTTAAGGAAGTACCTTTCAACTTTGATGAGCCATGTCGTCAAGCATTTGAGTCTCTGAAGAAAGCTCTTGTCACAGCTCCTGTTATCTCTTCTCCGGATTGGAAGCTACCATTTGAAATGATGTGTGACGCAAGTGATATTGCTCTTGGATGTGTGCTTGGTCAAAAGAAGGAGGGAAAGCTTCATGTCATCTACTATACAAGTAGAGTGTTGGCGGGTGCCCAACTCAATTATACAACCACCGAGAAGGAGATGCTTGCGGTCGTGTATGCTTGTGATAAATTTCGTCCATATTTGCTTGGGTCGAAGGTGATTATCTACACGGACCATGCGGCTTTGAGGTATTTATTCTTTAAACAAGATGCTAAGCCTCTACTTATGCGGTGGATTTTGTTGCTACAAGAATTTGACTTGTCCATCAAGGATAAGAAGGGCTCAGAAAATGTTGTCGCGGATCATCTCTCTCGGCTCGAGAAAAGTGACGGAATGGAAGCTCACGGCAAAATTCAAGAAGAGTTTCCGGATGAATCTTTAATGTTGGTGAATAATAGGGAGGCCTCTTGGTTTGCAGATTTTGCCAACTTCCTAGTTGGAGACATTATACCTATAGACTTGAGTTATCCCCAACGAAAGAAATTTCTAAAGGATGTTCGACTCTATGTGTGGGATGATCCTTACCTTTTCAAGAGGTGTAGTGATGGGGTGCTTAGACGGTGCATTGCTGATTGGGAAGTAGTGAATATTCTGGAGCAATGTCATAATACCCCATACTCAGGTCACTATGGAGCGACAAGAACCGCATCGCGAGTCTTTGAATGTAGATTTTATTGGCCTAATATCTTTAAGGATGCTCGTTTGTTCGTTGCTCAGTGTGATCGATGTCAAAGGACCGGCAATATCTCAAAGAGGAATGAGATGCCGCTCTCTGGAATTCTTGAAGTAGAGCTCTTTGATGTTTGGGGATTGGATTTTATGGGACCGTTCCCAACCTCTTATGGCAACAAGTACATCTTGGTGGGAGTGGACTACGTTTCTAAGTGGGTCAAAGCTTCGGCCTCACCAACAAACGATGCTAAAGTGGTTATTCGCTTTATCAAAAAGCTCTTTTCAAGATTTGGAGTGCCAAGGCTATCATAAGCGATGGCGGTTCGCACTTTTGCAACCGACCATTTGAGATTTTATTGAAGAGGTACGGGGTCACTCACAAGGTTGCTACACCTTATCACCCTCAAACAAGTGGGCAAGTTGAACTCTCCAACCGGGAATTGAAGAAGATCTTTGAAAAGACGGTTGGAGGAGCAAGAAAGGATTGGGCAAACAAGCTTGACGATGCCTTATGGGCATACCGAACGGCATTCAAAATGCCTATCGGGATGTCGCCTTACAAGCTTGTATATGGCAAGGCGTGCCACCTTCCGGTTGAGCTTGAGCATCGTGCATTTTGGGCCATTAAGACCCTTAACTACGATTACAAAAAGGCCGGTGAACGAAGAGTTGGATGAAATTCGAGACATGGCGTTCGAGAGCTCAAGACTCTACAAGGAGAGTACGAAGAAGAGACATGATGCCAATATTGTCAAGAAAGAGTTCAAGGAGGGCCAATAAGTTCTTCTCTACAATTCCCGATTGAGACTTTTTCCGGGAAAGCTCAAGTCAAAATGGAGTGGCCCGTTCAAGGTTGTGAGGGTTTTTCCATTCGGAGCCCTCGAATTAGAAAGCAGTGATGGAGGAGTTTTCAAGGTGAATGGCCAAAGGTGCAAGATTTACCTTGGTGGTAATATTGAACGACAAGCGGAAGTGCAATCTGTGACTTCACCCTCCAATGAATGAAAAAGGGAAGGAAAGTCAAGCTAACGACTATAACTTAGAATGTTTTTGTATTGTCCTTATATTTGTCATAGTGTAAATGTGTTTTTCTTATTACGCTTGTTCTTATTTGGGTATGATTTTGAAGCATTAGTTCTTTGCTTATGGGATCTTTTGCATTTTGAAGGTGATTCAGACGGTTGGAGGCTCGACGGGGGACATAGGGGGGCGAAGCCCCCGTCCCAAACTGGGATCGACCTGTAAGGGGGCGAAAGGAAAAATCGAAGAAGCCACGATCGTGGCCCAGCTAAGCCACGATCGTGGCCCAGCTCTAGAAGGACACGATCGTGGACATTACCTGCCACGGTCGTGGCAAACTTGCTGTAAGTCCCGGGCATTTTAAAGGCACGACGCCACGGTCGTGGCCCATCATGCCACAGTCATGGCTCACAAAACTGGGACAAAACCCGAGCTAACGCCCCTAAGTCTCCATACTCTCCTCCAAACTCATTTCCCCAAGTCTCCCCTTTAGAACCCAACGATCCCAAATCTCCTTATCATCCTAAACAACCAACTCCTTCATTCTCTACACCAATTACCTATCCCATTTCCATCTCCTCCTACACAAACACTCAAACACCTAACCAATTCCATTACCCAAACCAAAACCCCAAAAATTCAAAACTCGCCCAAAACCCAGATTTGCTTAATTCCATGGCACCCAAGGCTACCAAGGCGAATAAGGGCAAGCAAGTGACAACACATGTGGTCGATGCTCAACATGCACCTCCGGCGGACATAAAGGAGCGTGGTATCAAAGACATCCGCAAACGGTACAACGCCCCCTTCTTCATCGCTTCATCACAAGAAGGTGAAAAGTTCCAAGCCCTTTCTACTCTTCCACGCCCACACGGTCATTATTTTGACCCTAATTTCTTGATTAAGATGTCACTAATGAAGACGATGAAAGAGTTTGCTAGGCACCTTGGTTGGATGGAATTTATGTTTACTCCTATGCCTGGAATTGCAAACTTGGTGCTTGAATTTTACACTACGTTGGAGTTTTTAGACAAAACACGATTGAAATGTCGCCTCGGTGATTACGAGTTTGTGGTTGATGAAGATATTATGTCAAATGCATGTGATATCGAAAAGGGTGGTCTTTCTAAAGACGGGACGTTTATTGTGGATAGATTTTGGGAATCTCTTACCGGATTTCCGAAATTTAATGCCCGAAATTCTCCTAATGGTTTGATTGAAGATGGCCCTCTTCTCTTGCTTCACAAGTTTATTTGCACTTCACTTTTTGGCAAATTGGAGGATAATAAGATTCAACAACGTCAATTATTTATCTTATACTGTGTGAAGATGCAATTAAAGTTCAACTCAATTTCATGCATTTTTGATATTTTTTGGGAAAACTCGAGAAAGAACCCAAAGAAGTTGCCTCTTGGACACATTATTACTACTTTGGCTTTGTTCTTTGGCAGGATTGATGAACAATCCTTGGAGCCGTTGCAGTCCACAATACCATTCTATACAATGGAAAATATGCGGCGAGCAGAGGTGGTAAACAAGTACTCTCATTTCCTCCACCCAGCGGAGAGACAATGTTGGAAGCTACACCAAGATGAAAGGCCAAAGTCTGTGGAGGGAGGTACCAACGAAGGAGAGGAAGATCACGATGAAGGAGAGGAAGATCACGATGAAGGAGGTGAAGATGCAGAACCATCTCGGTTGCCCGGTTGCGCACCTGACCGATGGAGCGAGGTCCTTGAGGTAATGCACACCATGAATGCCCGAAACAAACGAATGGAGCGGGAACTTTGACATCAAGGCTACTACATCCAGCAAATGGTGGAGCGATCTGGATACAACATCCCACCACCACCACTATCTCCAACTCAAGACTAAGGGCAGTTTTCTAGCACTTTGTTTTTCTTTAGTATTTTCTTGTCTTCGTGATGTCTTGAGTTTGCTATTTGTCTTTGTGATGTTTTGTTCTTCTTCTTTGTTTGATGCTCATGCTTGGTTGCTAATGTGTTTGTTAGTATAGCTTAATTATTTTTATGTCTATGTGCTCCCTACACCTTGAGGCCAAGGTGTTATTCAAGTGTGGGGGTGTGGTTCCACTTAGGAATCCTTTGTGTGTTTAGGTTTAGGTTGTCTTGGTTAGGCAATGATTTGGCATGAATTTTCAAGATTTGACCCCCTCAAAACTCTTTAACTTGTGTTAGAAGCTTACCACACATCTAGTTAGAAAATGAACTCGAACACAAGGCCTAAGAACTTGTAGAAGCCTCACCCTCGGTTGTTTAGACTAGTAGTCTCACTATGTAGATTTGACTAGAGGGTTGACAAATGACCTTGTGAGAAACTTTGAGCCGAAGGAGGAGACAACCGTCTTCATTCATTCATGAGATGCCTACATGAGTCCGGTTGATCGAGATATCCTACTAGTACTTGACATGGTCTTGGTTGTGTGGCGTTAGTGAATGACGGGGGCTAATCCTTTGAAATTGAGCCTAGAGCTTTAGAGCCAAGAACCTTTATATCCATTGTTTTAACCCATTGAGCCTAGCCATTCTTTGATCATATTATATGTAAAACCAACTTTAAGCTTTATATCCACCATCCTCCCGACTTTGGTCATCCGATTCGAGGACACATAGGTTTACACCTTTTGGGGATGTTATGTATTGGGTTTAGTTGGTAGCTTAGTGTTCATGTGGGTTAATTTATTGGGAATTTGGGTAGTTGAGAGGCCATATAAAGAAGCCGAGTTTTTGCCTAGAAAATGCCAAGTTTGTGTTTGTTGAAAGAAAAAAAAAGAAAAAAAAAGAAAGAAAGAAAAAGGGGATGAAAAAGAAAAAAAAGGAAAAGAAAGAAAGAGAAGTGAAGGTTGAATAAGGCATTAATTATTGGCATAACTCGTGCTACGCGGTCTTAGGAAATGGGTGAATTTTGAGAGTGCTTTAATTATTTATGGTGAGGATGTTTAGAATAGACGAGAGACTAGAATGCTTTGGCAACAAGTCCTCGGATTGGGTGGTTTAACTACTATCTATATATTTTATCTCACCAATACCTTAGCCCCATTACAACCCGATTGAAAGCTCCATGTTCACGAGCAACCACACGATTTTGAGACACTGTTGAGTAGGACGTAGGATATTTTGAAAGACATCGGTCATGTACGCGAGAGATAGGAAGTTGGCTACTTACAAATCGTGAGCTAAAAATTTCCGAACCTCTGAGTGGTTAACCTTCTAGTGTCTTTTACATAGTGACAATACTTGATTAAACTACCGAGTGGTGAGGTGTCTACCGGTGCTTACTTTTTGTATTTTGGTTGATGAACTAGCTAAGTGTGGGTGGTCTTTTTAATGTGAGCTAGAAGTTTTGAGGGAAGTTAAATTGTGAACTTGTCATGCCAAGTCTATTCCTTGCTTTGTTTTTTCTTGTTGTGTGTTATTGTTTTCGTTTTTCATTTGTATGAGTCTTGCTTGAGGACAAGCAATGATTCAAGTGTGGGGGTGTGATGAGTGTGAAAACACTCATCTTTTGTGTTTATTTTAGAGTAGATTTACCGTTGTTTCTATTGCTTTTGTTTGTTCTTCGTTGTCGTAATGTCATTTATCGTGCATTGTTTGTTTTTAGTGTAGTCTTATGTTTTTGTTGTGTTTTCTTCATGCTAGGAGATTTGGTGAGGTGAAGTGGAGGAAGTGAAGTCACCTTGGGTCATCGTATGCGATTTGATTTGCCGGGAGGAAGGACGCTTAATCGAGACCTCGAAGACGTGGGTGAGGTGGACCTCTTGTGACTATAATGCTGATAACTTTCTCATCCAAAGTCCGATCGAGACGAGTGAGATGGCTCTGGAAAGAAGACATCCGGAGCTACAACTTTGTCTCTAATGGTCTTCTTCAAATTCGGAGTCTAAGAGGGGAGAACGCTGGATTCAAAGTCGTAGTCCAATTCTGTCAAGATTTCATCACAAGTGGGCCGAATTTGAAGACTTGTTTTGGGCCCATTTTGGGCTTTAATTGTAATTTCGTGGCTGAGACATTTTGGGGGGATAAATCTTGTATATAAGCCTTTGCTTAGATATTTTAAGGGAGTTTAGATATTTTGGAAGGATTATTAGATATTTTGGTAACAACTCTCCACTAACTCTCTCTTTTTGGGAGAAAGAGCTTGGATCTCCATTATTGGATCTAAGAAGCCATTGTTGAAGCTTGTGTGGGGAACTTGAAGGAAGAATATTGGATGCTTGAAGACCATCTTGAACTTTCTCTACTCTCTCTTTTAATGTTCTTGCTTTGCTTGCTTTGTTCAATGGATTTGTTGAGTTGTTTGGTAAATATGTGTGAGTAGTTGATTAGTGAGTTTGGTGCCTTGATGGCACCTACTTAGCCAATGGTTTAGGGGATTAATATGCCTAGGTATGTGTACTAGTTAATGAGTTTAATGCTTAATCTCGTTTGATCACTTTGATTATGATCTTGGTTAATGTTAATCGCCGAGAGGGGTTAGGATTAACAGACCATTTAACTAGTTGAGTAGAAACCTATTGATGAGAGATCACCTTAGGTGACTAGTTGTCCAAAAGATGATGATTATAGTTGGTGATTAGTTAGATTAGATAGCTAATTTGTCGCGAGAGCGAGGTTAGTTCATCTAAGTCTAGTTAAGAATCGATTTAGACTAGTTTGTCGCGAGAGCGTTGATTAGTTGCCTTCGAAACATCCGGACCATATCATGAACTTAATAAACCCCATAAGCCATTTGGTTATTTAGTTTGTCATTGGTACCTTGCTCACTCTTATTTTATTTGTAAAATCATCTTATTTAGTAGTAGTGTTATTTTTACTAATAGTTTGTGTGTTTAGACTTGACAAAACCTTCTCATTTAGTCATAGACTAGTGGTGAAGTCGAGTTTGCGGCCTAGAACTTAGTCCTTGTGGGACGACATTCTCTTACTTACTCAATATTGCAAGAGGGGTGAAAATCCTTCCTTTCAACGTGCTCGCTCACGCGCACGCGCGTGTACGCATGGCGCATTAGACGCAGGTCGCAATGGGCACTTTGTGGCGCACTTGGCACGTGCGCATCGTCGCGAGGAGCTGGAGGAGCCTTAAGTATTTTGCCCGGGTCTGGAGGCAGCTGCGTAGCTACCGAAGCAACGAGGAGCTGCGAGCGCCTTCCAGGATGGCCACCGAAGAGGCACGAAGGGCTGGAATGTGCAGGAGACTTCCAGAAGGTCGAAGGGTCGTGAAAGGGTGCCAGTGCAGCCTGGCGCGCCTGGAAGGATCCAGAAGCCACCAGGGGCCACGAGCATAACCTGGCACGCCTGGAAGGATCCTGAAGCCACCGAAGGGCCACGAGCACAGCCAGACAGCCTGCTGGCCGAGCGGACGCGTCCCTTCGGGGTGGCTATCTCCCTGCCTCCTCCTGCCTATAAATAGGCCTGCCCCCTTGCCATAATCCTCATCCCAGCAGCAAGTGCATCTCCTAGCATTGTTGTCTTCTTCTCTCCCCCCGTTCTTCACTTAGAAACAAAGGTCCGAAAGTTCTGGGTATATAAGAGTTCGCCTGAAAGTTTCGAGATACGTGTGCAACGTTCTTGGAAATGCCCTAACAGTCGTTGTATCTTGGAGACGATTGCCGTAGCCCGTACCGCACTGAAATATACGGGGCAATCTTGTCTTACGAAGAAAGTGTCCAACACTTTCCTCGACTGAGGTAGATCCTAATCAAGTACACCAACCTCCAATAATCAACAAAAGTAACCTATCTAGGTCAGATTAGGAGTCCAAAACCTAGTCAGAATAGGAATAGGAAGTAAATCTTTCATATTTCTCGCCATCCCAACAATCTCCACCTTGGCGAGAAATTATCTCGTGGAAGAACCATGAAACTTCACCCGAACTTCAACAAACTCCACCTTGATAAAACACCGCCCCATGAAGAACCATGAGATCTTGCAAAACCAATCCGACTCCACCGAGTCCATCTCGGACCATAGATAACTGCATCAATAAGACCATCTCAACTTTCTCTTCACCTTTTGTTCAATCAATTGGAGCCAGCCCCCAAACTCGAGCTTCTGAGCTTGCTTGGCCTATTTCCTCCAATCTCCATTGAACCCCAACTAGCAAGTCCACCTGCTGAAGTAACCTTGCGACCAATAGACACGCCCTCTATTTTTCGGTCAGCCCCATGCTCCGCAACCTCGAACTGCTTTTCCGCTGGACCTTTTTGCCTCAAACCAATGCTACATGTCATAGCATACAAAGGGCAACCTTTTGTTCTACCAAGTAGAACCCTCGACATGCCTCGAACTCTATCATTCGGCCATGAGTGAGATACCCGATCCATGCGTAGTGTTAACAACGGCTTTGCATTCCCCATGCAAAACCTACCCAACACCTTTGACGTGCACTTCCCTTTAGACAACCATAGCGGGGCCCAGCTAACAATGCTTCTCAGAGACAACCATAGCTCCTTACCAACTATGCCTCCACGAAACAACCATAGCTCGCTATCCATGTCTCCGCAAATTCTAACTCTACTGAAACTATTTATGTCAAGCCTTTGCTCCCTCATACGAACCAACCTCATATAACCTGAGCTTTTGCCAACTCTTTCAGACCCATTGATGTGACTTTATCTATAATAATGTGCCTCACTAAATTTTCTTTCACCCTTCATCCCTACCATCGCATCCTTCTCCACCTTCATTAGCATACCTTTATAACTATCACTGTTATAATCCAAGGTCCCTAATGAAAAGAGATTACCAGGATGCATTGGACTTGATAAGACAGAAAGTCAGTCACCATCCGACCCGTCTGAATATGTGGCCATGGTTGTGGATGCCAATCCCTCCTCGTTGTCTTGATCCTTAGTTCGTCCTGGATAGTCCCCTTTATGTGCCATTCTCAGCACTTGAAGCCACTTCTATTGAACTTCTTTGACTCCGACCTGGATCCTTTTCCTCAACCCAGCTGGTGGCTCCTCATCATCCGCCAAGCACAAGCAAATCTTCGCTACAGCCTTAGCCTCCAACTCTTCCCACTCTTGCTCCTCCATCTTCTCGGACTTCTTCTCCGAAAGTGCGATAACCATCCCTTGCTGCACGAGGAGATCTCTGACACGCCTTTGCCATAATCCGAAATTCAATGAACCATCGAACTTCACAAGAGCAAACTTCGCGTCGTGATTCGACATCCACCAACCTTAGCTCTTGATACCACTTGTTAAGAATTCAGCAACTAGAGAACAAAACGTGCAAAGAACATGGACGCATGAGATTACGTGGTTCAGCCTAATGCCTACATCCACGGAGAGAAAGGAGAACTTTTATTGATGATTTTTTGAGCCACAAAGCCATACAAAAAAACTAGGGTAAACATGTCTTTATATAGATACAAACCCTTGGTGTACAAGTAAACTATCTAGGTCAAATTAGGAGTCCAAAACCTAGTCGGAATAGGAATAGAAAATAAATCTTTCCTATTTCTCGTCATCCCAACAACAAAAATCACACTTATGTAATTATGGATAACTTGCAATTGACTATTTTAGTTTTTTTTTGGGTAGAAAATTGACTATTTTAGCTGATGAATAAGTTCTCCCTCTTTGAATCGGAACCCAGAGAATAATATTTTGATGTCATAAAAAATTACTTTTATTATCTTTTCAGTTCTCTAAATGTTTTTTTCCTTCTATTTCACCAAACAAAGCAAAATACTTCCGTCTGCTCACTCCTATTTAGTTCTTCAAAAAAAGAAGAAGCTTACTCCTATTTTCTAGCCTACCAAACAAAGGATTAAAAGGGACATTAACTGCTCTATAAATTTTGAAGCTGTCATTGATCAGTGTCAGTGCTTGTTCAGACACTAGTGCCTTTTATTAATGGGAAACTCCATTATTATTATTATTATTATTTTAGGAAAAAAATCTTTATTTTGTCAATTTCTTAAACTCCTTTAAGTGCTTATTGTTATAATTTTTTGATATAAATATTTGGGCAAATTAATGTAGTGTTTCTCGTGTTTGACTAAATCGACGATGTAGTCCCTCTTGTTTCAAAAAATATTCTGACATCCTTGTCTTTGATTTTATTATACTCTCGGGTCCTTGCAACTATTTTTTTCATTTTTGTCATTGAAATGACCAAAATAACTTTTAAAAAAATAAATAAATTTCAGGTACCGGAACCTCCATCTCCGGCACCAGAACTTGAAAGAATCCCTTACTCTCCAACCTCGTCGTCAATTCCGGAGCAGAGGAAGCTTCAATTCCAGCGAACTAACCGTCCCAAAAGCCAGGTGGCCGCGGATGGAAGAGAGCTCAGCCACGAACTCGTTCTCTGCTATCGTCGTCCTCCTCGTCGGATTAGAACCCTCCACCCCGGAGGAGAGCATATGGAATCCAATTTTGGGACTTTTGGGATCTTAAAATCGTCGAAATCCAGAACCAAAAAATATGACGAGATGGAAGAGACCCACTACCGATCACCGGAGGGACAACGACGGGCAAAAGCTAATTTCCCTCCACCGTCTCCAGTTCACTTCCCCTCCCTGATGAAGAAAATCGTCGAGCAAGATCTAGCGAGGAAGTGAACGAGTAAGGGGGAAGGGAAGGGATGAGTGGGGCCCGGTTGTAACGACGATGACGCTCGACCATTGTTGCATTTCAAAGGTTCGAGTTTGAGACTTCTAATTTAAGATAGAATAATATTTTTATTAATAAATCTAAGTGGTTATTGATAGTTTTCATAAATTATTGCACTTGTCATAGCAGTTTCGTTAGATATAGGTCTTATCGTATTTTTTTTTTGGGAGAAACTTATTGTATTCTATTATCGAATTGATACATTTTTTTATTCCTCACGAAAAAAGAATTGACAAATTATATTCAGGTCTCGCTAATATATCTAAATCTATAATTTAGTCTCTCAATTATAAAAATATATTATTATTCCTTTATTTCATTTTATTATACACTCGTACTCCGTCATCTGCACTTTTTTCTTTTTTATCGTAGACTTGATCTTTCATGATTTGGATTCTAATTTCTCAGCGATGACAACGCCGGTGACGACGGTGACTTGATCTCTTGTTCGTTCTAGGCGTTGCGCTCTCTCTCTCTCTCTCTCGTCAAACAACGCCAAGGAGGATTCTTCCCTTTGCTCGACAGTTCTACTGTCTCTTCCTCAAACACCGCTAAGGACGATTCTTCCCTGCGTTCCTGGACGACGGTGACTTTTTATTACTCAATTTTGGTGAGATTGGCAAGAACCTCTCGATTTCGCAACTAGGGTTCATACCCTATTGTGCGAAATCAGGATTTTTGGGGCCAATTACATTGAAGATTTTTTTTGAGGATGGGAGGGGAGGGGAGGGGGTGGAGGGGATGGGAGGCGAGGGGCGACGAGGGTGGGGGCATTTTTTTTATTGTAGGGGTATAAAGTTCAATCCAATGACAAAAATGAATTTTAAAAAAAGAGTTATTGATGTTAATGAGGGACTCGAAAGTATAATAAAACTAAATACAGAGATGCAATAATGCATTTCGATAGCCGATGGATCAAATCATAGATTTATCCATGCTAGAAGGACCCGAAAGTAATTTGCTCTAGAAGAATTGATATTTTTAAATGATAATGGTGGAACAAATTGAATTGCTACGAAAAAGTTGGAAACAAGAATTAACCGAGATTCGGTCCTAGAACCCTGTTTTCAGTACCGTCCTGTACCTCATTTCGGGCGAACCATTTTATCATAACTGGGTGAACCAGTGCGTGTTCCGGGATGATCCATTTGGCGAACTTCGGGTGAACCATTCTATCATAACTAGGCGAACTATTGTATCATAACTGAGCGAACCATTACATCATGACTAAGCGAACCAGTGCGTATTCTGAAAAAATCGGGACCGCTTTGAACGACCCATTGCATCATAACTGGGCAACCCATTGTATCATAACTCGGCGAATCACTGTATCATAACTAAGCGAACCAGTGCATGTTCCAGGACGGTCCTGGACAAAAATACACGTCCAGGACCAAATCCGATGCCGAATTGACCCATTTTTTCTTTCCCAGGCACTAATATCCTAATAGATAGATAATATATAAAAATAATTTGGCTCCGATATAATTTTTGTGCTAAGGCATATTGTATTGTTGTAAATATAAATGTCCTATTGAGTTGTACTTTTATTGTTAAGTTGCTTTTTCATGTTCAATTGTAGGTTACAATGAACTTATTTTCCATTTTACTTTTTATCATTAGAAAAGAGTTGCATATTTACTGAATTTTGGACATAGTTGTTATATACAACAAATAAGGGATTGTCATTCCTTCACCAAAAATAAACGATTGTATCATAACTCAGCGAATCACTGTATCATAACTAAGCGAACCAGTGCATGTTCCAGGACGGTCCTGGACAAAAATACACGTCCAGGACCAAATCCGATGCCGAATTGACCCATTTTTTCTTTCCCAGGCACTAATATCCTAATAGATAGATAATATATAAAAATAATTTGGCTCCGATATAATTTTTGTGCTAAGGCATATTGTATTGTTGTAAATATAAATGTCCTATTGAGTTGTACTTTTATTGTTTAAGTTGCTTTTTCATGTTCAATTGTAGGTTACAATGAACTTATTTTCCATTTTACTTTTTATCATTAGAAAAGAGTTGCATATTTACTGAATTTTGGACATAGTTGTTATATACAACAAATAAGGGATTGTCATTCCTTCACCAAAAATAAACGATTGCCATAACTTTTCTCGTCGATAAGACTACATTAATTTTCAAGTCATTAAGCAACAGAATACTCTTTGACAAATAAATCATTTCTACATATTTATTTGAAATCCTACCAATACATGCTCTAGCCTCTAGGATTTATTCTCGTCCTCGACTCGCACATGAAATATCTAAAATAAGCTGATAATTAACTGAATTAACAAAACATAAATAGTATAAAAGTTTATGAGCAAGAGTTCTTAAACTGAGGAACCGATCTACAAAAGATTAGCTTTTTACTTTATTTAGTGCTCGAAAGCAACGGTTTTGGCCTGTCACAAGAAAATGAATTATAAACAAAAACAAATATTCAACAACGATTTTACGGTGATTGAGAAGTATGACTTCGGTAGCCCTATTACTATAATATAAACAACTGCTGACGAAAACAATGGTTTTGATTGATCCTACTGCAAAATTCATTTGTAAATGAACTAACTTCAATCCTTTGAATTTGGGTACAACTACAGTAAATCCCACCAAATTTGGTAGAAAATCATACATCTTCGATCCCCTCAAAAATATCTTGATTTCAAATCTTACTGATGTAATAAAACATTATTGAGAGAGCTACATCCTAAATAAGATTTATCAGTGCTCGACTATTAATACTAATGTAGCCAACTTGGTCATTTGTAAATAGGAGTTAACAGACTGAAGCTGTAACCATACATGTCAGTAAACACAGAACGGAATCACACGGAACAGACTTGAACAATCAGAACAACAGGAACTCGCGCATTCAGCTGAGACCAGCAATCAGAAACTCGTGTAATCATTTGAAACCAACAAAGGGACCAATGCAGAAACCGACCGAAACCAAAACCAAAACCAAAACCAAAACCAAAACCAATGTAGAAAGAAGCCCGGGGTCATCTTAACGAGGCTATGCCATCGTATCATCCCAACCAGACGGGCACTTAATCAAAATAAAATAAAAGGTACTTAAAAAGCTAGTATTATTTTTAGTACAGTGCACAAGTTAATGCACCAAACATGCCAATCCGGAAATGAATGGTCTTCGCCTGTATTTTAGCATTTAATAAATTTTAGTACCGCGACCAGATCAATATTAGCAACCGAACCAATCTCCCAGTTGTTCTACTCAATCATCGTGTTCCATAACTGTATAGAACTGCTATGTTCTTACAATTTGAGAAACAAAACTGTGCTCAACAATTCTCTGGATCACACTCTAGGCGTGACACACGGCTGTGACTGACCTTTGGTGGTTTCTTCTCCAGCAGCTCCAGCAATCGACTCTTTTTTGGTTTGAGGGACTTCAGGAAATTGCTTGTTGAACTTAGCCAAAAGGGTAGATAACTGCTTATCCCCTCTTTCTTATAAGCATCATTCTCCCTTGAGTTCGTCAATCTTGTTGAACATGTGGAAGATGCCAATTACCAGCAACGAACTTGTCGTAGAAGCTAGAGCGTTTAGAAACAACATAGAATACTGGCAACACAAACAGAATGAATCAGAAACCATCGCAGAATTTGAAGGCAATAACCTGCAAAGTTATTACAGGTGGTTATAGAAAGAGCGGCACACCTGGGATCCCAGGGATAACAAACTCTGGTGCTTTCAAAACATCGTGAAGCTTGCTTTTTTCATTAATTTTCGCCCATTTTGGGGAGCCCTCACCTGAGATCAGAAGCAGCCAAAGAGAGGAAAGACAAACGAGTTTACACTATGCTATGAAGTATTCAGTTGCACTATCAGTAGATATTCAAGGTGGCAACACAGTACATTCCACCGAATGCCAAATAAACCAGAGAACATTAAATTCAAACTAGGTTGTAGTGGAGGAGGCTACAATGAAAACAAGTTACGGAAGTCAAAATATTTTAGAGAGAATCGCTTGGGGGTGGCCATCGTGCCAAAAGTGAGATATAGAACAGGTCAGCAGAAAACATACCTTCGACACGAAGACTCTGTTTAGAATCCTCTGACATGACTGTCTCGTTGTCAACGATCCCTACATTAGCAGCGACAGTCCCTTGTAGTAAATAATTAAGAATTTGTTTCTTGGGCAGGCAGCCATTAGTACCAGCCTGAAAACAGCGAATAGACCAATAGTTCAGTATGGAAAAATGCCACAAAAAATACATGAATTAGTACCCTAAATGGATGTCCATCTTTTTCCATCACTAAAAATTTCATACAGAAGTCTAACTTGGAGCCTCAGGATTAGAAAATGTGCCAATAAGATTTCATGGTCTACTTATACGTTGTTTCTGCCCACAAAGCCATATCTGCAAATAAACAATTTTTCCCCTCACATGAAAGAATCGTTGACTTTAGTAAGGAGTTCATCGGGGGGAAACGAATTGCCAAAAAAAAAAAAGATCGTGAGAGTAAATGATCTAATAGAAGCTTTATTATTATTCAAACGAACCAATATCATATCATCACTCTAAAACCTCCACGTGGAAACTCAACAGCAATTATTCACACTTATAAGCTACTCAAGATCTGATTCATACTATTTTTTTACTTTATTTCCAGCTGGAGAAGAATTCATGCATTAATTTTTCTTTTTCACTCTATTGCCAACTGATAAGTGTTTTAAGGCGTAATATGCTCATCAGAGAGAATCACATGACAGCTTACCTTGTAGTGTAATTCAATAGCATCACGAGTATATTTCTTTTCAGTATCCCACGGCAATGGTGGGGAACTATCTGAAAACATGTACGAAGGTTAAGGATATTGACTGATGAATATATAATTGTGGAACTCAGAATCAAATCACTGCAGCAAACAAAAATGTTAAATTGGAGAAGAAAAAGGGCTTCCCAGCATAAAAAAGGATATCTCATCCATATGATGTGAAAACATATCCGTTTCGCAGAAATCTTCTATTAAATCAGAGGACATAGTCTCTGGATATAGCAGAAGAACAGGCCAATGAAGAATTCCATTTCGGTCCAGAATAGGCTTCTTTGATGTAGTGAGTTCTCCAAATGTTGCCAGTCCAAACTTCAGGCCTCTAACTTCAATCGCCTTTAGAATATCCTGACCAACTTCCACACAACATTAGGGGAAAGGATTCAATCATTTCAAAAGGTGGTGAAAAAAAAAGGTTTCAATAGGGCAACCTTGGCTTTAGACACAACTTTGTCCAACTCAGCTTCCCGCTTATCCTTCTCAATCTTAAGCGACCTAATCTGGCTTGCAAGTTTCTTCAGTTCATCATTATTAGGGTCTAGCTTAAGGCCATCTTCACTGTGTGATGCTGCCTCGGCCAACAAGTTCAAAGACAGAGAAGCTTTGGCTGCTCGATACCTGGCCTGTGTAAGCAAAGCAACTTAGGACCTAAACAGAGTCGAAAGTAAAAACATTAAAGCTAACCCCCGAACTGAAAGATCAAACACCTTGACATTAGTAGGGCACAGCTTTAAAGCTTCCTCGGCATCGGTAAGAGCTCGCCTGTAATTTCCAAGGAGTAGATTGACAAGGGATCTGTTCGAGTACAGAACAGAGTTCTCGGAATCGCTGAGAACGTCCTGGCGAATCGCCCTAGTGTAACAATCAACAGCATCAGAGTAATGCTTCTTTCCCATCTTCACATACTGGTTACCTTGCTCCTGCAAGGAAGAAACCGCAACACACCAGCAAGCACATCAACAATCCAGAGCTATCCAAAGGCATAAAGTCCGAAACTTTAACGGTATCCTAAACCAACCAACATTTTTTTTCTAGCTATTTTACCGAACTCACTCAATTCAATACAGAAGAGCTATCCAAAGGCATAAAGTTGGATACTTTGGAGGGTGAAGAGATATATATATATATAGAGAGAGAGAGAGACCTTGAGTTCAAGAGCAGCAGAGTGTTTAAGGGCGTGGATGGCTTCGAGGTCGTTAATTTCGTCCTGGGTTCTGGGCTCGGACCCCGCTTCCATTAGTAAAGCCATGTCTTTCCTGCCTTGTCTGTTCCTGTACTCGGTTGTTGAGCGGACTAATCTAAATTTGAGACGGGTAGAAGTACGAAAAGTTGTCCCCGCCGAGGCAGAAGCAGACGCTGCCTCGCAGAGAAGTCTCCAGAAAGAAGACGTTCTGTTTCTGTTTCCGCCGCTTACAGTACATCACTTTGTTGGCTGGAAAAGAAATTTAAGGGCTTCAGAAATGGCCACAGTTGGGCTTCTCTGGAATTGAAATTAGACATGCTGGCCCATATCTCTTGGATCCCCCTTTCCTCTAAATTTTTGAAAATTACTGTTTCAACTAATTTGGATACAATTCAGGTTGAAAACTTGGGTTGGTGTCCCGTTCAAGGAACAAGAGACTTGGATTCGGGTGAAGAGATTTTGAATTCTAGCATTACGAATGTAAAAAACACGGGTGAGCGGGATAGTCACCCCTCAAGTGTAACTAGTTTTCAGCCATCAGCAAGCCATGATACAAGCATCTGAAGCATGCACAAGGCCATGATTGCTGGCATTTTTAAGACGAAGCACCAATGGAGAAAATAATCAGACATTATTAATGAAAGGATAATGAACACGCAAACTAATGGACTTCCTCTAGATTAAACAGATCCAATAGTCAAAGTAAATAAAAACAGTCTGTTATGTCGGGCTCGACCTATCTCGAAGCGAAACTGAAATAAATAGATATCTACGGCCTAGCATCCCTCTATACAGCATCTTTCTAGATACATTTAACTTACGCGAGTCATCGATTTGTGCAAAGGAAGTAACTCTGATTATGCAGCGATTGCAGTCTTCTCAAACGCGCACGATCGCAAGCATCACAGACTATGCGTGTGTTACACCATGCCAAGAAGTATCAAAATCATAGTACAGCATACCAGGATCAAAAGCAGCAGGCTCATGAGAAAAGACATTCATATCCGAAGGTGTGCAATATTCTGGTGACATCACTGGAAGAGATTGATCCGGAAACCAGTTAAGACACTGACTTGCCGCAGCCAATTCTGCAGGTGGAGGCTCGTTATTAGTCCCTATATCCGAGAGAGGACAGTTCCCTGAGGTGGTGTCTTGATTATATCCACTCAAGAGCCAATTGTAGTCAACGTTGAGGACCGGTGGATGTTGATCTTGATTCCCTATCGGATTGACATTTTGGTTAGGCAGACAAACAGCCATATCCGATGACCCAGATCCAAAGGCATTTGCACCAATAACTGGGACAGTAGGGATCCCAAATGATTCAGACACAATTCCAGGTAAAACATTCTGCTGGCCACCAATATTGATGTCCATTGATGAAGAAGCACTATGCCTTGCATATTGTGACACTGGAGCATGGTTTCTGAGGTGTGATGAATTATGTACCGATCTATTTTTCACCAAGGCACCACCAGCAATTCTAGACCGCTCAAAACATACTCTAGAATTGGTGGAGACTACTGGTCTGTGTAAGTTACCAACAGGATTTGGACCCTTACCGATAAGGTTACGATGTACTCGAAGAGCCTGATTTGAGACAGCACGAGGAACAAGACCATTCCTTATCGGGAGACCAGACTGTTGGCTTCTACTCCGTCTCACAATGCTTGGAATTTCAAAAGGAGACGAGGAAGAGCATGGATGCATGGGAATTGGTGTGGTGAGTAGAGACTGTGAGGATGATCTTATTGGCTGAAAGACATTCTCTGCTGGTGCAATATGGTTAATTTGGGTAATTGTTGCACCAGGAATCATAGTATTTGGAGCAGTCAGGGATGGAGAACGAACTAGCCTAAAAGTTTTTCTCAGTGTTTTCCATGTCTCAAGTTTATCAGTGGCATGGCAATGGCCACCACTTGAGCCACCGGAACCCCATCGAGCACATGGCGCAGGTGCATCACACACGTAACAGTAGCACTGAGATTCAGAGAGCATAACTCAGCATTAAGTAGAGTACATTCTAACTAAAGGGAATAGAGTTTCGAATGGTGACTCACCAGCTCACAATGACTATCATGCGGAGTGGAATTGAAAGGAAACCTAATGCAAAGATGCCGCATATGAGGATAGTCCCTGCATGCGACCTTCAAGGCAAATATAGGCGCATAAAGCATTAGCATCATTATGAAAATATTTGCAGGAAAAGAACATGTACAAAGGAAAGATTTAGGAAAATGAGAACAGTAATGATATCACATTGTAGATCAAATGCAAGAACAAGCTAGTGACACAAGTTTACGAAGAGTACAAAACTTGTACCCCATCTTACAGCTCAATCAAAGTATCTAGATAAGTCTTATTAGGACAGAATTCCAACAGGGTATAGAAGTAAGGTGGTTTACTGTAACATTTCTACAGGGAACAAAATTCACTCTCTTCCATAGCACTTGAAAGAGATACACACAAAATATGTCAGTGCTACTTTCGCCTACCCACTCCAACTCTCCGTCCTTCCTCATTCTCATGAACTTGTGATCTTAGTACGAAAACTTGCACTCTTCTCCATGAACCTCTAATAATGCTCGATCCACACTTCCACTCATGTCGATCAGGATACCACACAACAACGAAAAAGCTACAGAATTTTCCCTTCTATCCAACAACACGAGTTCCAGTTGCAACACAGCACATTACATCAAACGAAACTGAACTACTTAACCAGAACATAATCAAACCAAACAACCTCAGTAATCACAAACCTACAGACTTTTCCCTTCCATCCAACAACACAATTTCCGGTTGCAACACAGCACATTACACCAAACGAGACTGAACTACTTAACCAGAACATAATCAAACCAAACAACCTGTAATCACAAACCTACAGACTTTTCCCTTCCACGCAACAACGGAATTTCCGGTTGCAACACAGCACTATACACCAAACGAGACTGAACTACTTAACCGGAACATAATCAAACCAAACAACCTCAGTAATCACAAACCTACTGACTTATCCCTTCCATCTAACAACACAATTTCCGGTTGCAACACAGCACATTACATCAAATGAGACCGAACTACTTAACCGGAACATAATCAAACCAAACAACCTCACAGTAATCACTAACCTATGAACCTCCCGGCGCTGTAGCACCCTCAGAAACACATACCTAAACAGACATCAGGACTTCAAAAAAACTACATTTTCTAATTAGGCGGGATTCGAGTTAAGACAATACCGGCCCCTTCTGTCCAACAACGAGCAAGTCATCCTCGTCGTCGCCTCCGCAACCACCCCCGTCGGCCGCCACTCGGACAGGGCCGTCCGGGTCCCCGTCCAGGACAACGCAGTCATCGTCGTCACCGTTAGCCTCCACCTGTTGTTTGGGCTTGGGATTGGGGGAGTTACGGCTCTCCCCGAGGATCACAACCTCGTCATCGGAATCTCCTCCGCCGTTGAGGTTGTCGAGAATATCCCTAATCCATTCCAGGTTGTCGTCGTCGGTCTGCGGCGGCGGAGACGGCGAGTCATCGTCGGAGCTGACGTCGAATACGAATGGGTTGGCGTCCATCGGTGGGTTGGAGGGTAAAAGCGGGAGCTTTATCGGAAGAGGGGAAGGGGGAAATGGGAATTGTAGGGTTTCCATTTGAAATAATTTCAATGGTTTTTATTTTAAGGGTACTAACCAAATACAAAAAAGGAGTTGAGGAAATGGAATTCTATGGTTCAGTTGACCCGTCAGTTACACGAAAAATTAGTGAAATCTTAGCGTCCCTCACATATGCGCATTCTTTTTAGACAACGGTTTTTAATTGAGATAATTACCGAGAGTACCACGGGGTATAGTTAAATAGACTCTGAGAACCCTTTAATTTTCCTACTAATTGCTGAGCTCCTATAGTTTGGTTATTATTATACTTTCGGGTCCCTGGCTCAAGTAAATGACTCAAATACCCTTGCAAAAAAAATCAATTATCCACCTTCTCCGAAACGACAACCGCCGCCCCCAGCCAGAACAACAAGGAGGAGGACGCGAGCGATCCCCGAAGACCAACGTCATCCTCTACACCAACGGTCGGTCGGTCCTGCTCTTCAACCTCGATGACCCACTAGACGTCTCCGTGTACGGCGAGCACGAGTACCCAGCGCGCTCGATTCTACCCTAATTGAGAGTGGATAGCCTCCGCCGACGCCTCCGGGAACGTCCAGATCTGGGGGGCCTACAATGACCACGTCCTAAAGAAGGAGTTTAAGGTCCTCTCCGGCCAGATCGACAACCTATAGTGGTCCTCCGACGGATGCGGATCGTAGCCTGTGGCAACGACAAGGGCAAGTCCCTTGTCCGCGCTTTTATGTGAGGTTTCCCCTTTCGGTTTCGCATTTTTGGGTTTCTCGGTAAGGGCATATCCGTCATTTCAAAATAATATAAGAAAAAATTAATTAATGACATCAGCCAGGGACCCGAAAGTATAATAATAACCAAACTACAGGGGCTCAGCAATTAGTAGGGAAACTACATGGTCCTCAGAGTCTATTTAACTATACCCTGTGGTTCTGTATGTAATTATCTCTTTTTAATTTGAAGTTCGACCCAAAAATTTTCTCGTCTTATAAGTTAACTAGTTTGATCGGTTTTACTGTCGGTTGGATCATAAATATTTTATAATATATATTATTTATTGTATTTATAATTAAAATAGAAAATATTTATCAATATTATCTGATTTTATTGCGATATTATATTGTACGAGTATTAAAATCATAATTTAATTATTTTTAAAATTTCAAAATATAAATTTTCCACAAAATTTTTTGTTGTTGGTCTAGCTAAGCAAACAAGTCGGTCCAAACGTTTGAACTAGAGGCCAAGTTTAGGGTGAAAAATAACTTGGGGTCTGACTTAAACACATGATTTAGACAATTTTTCTGAACATCCTACATCAAATAATTTTAATAAATATTTAATACTACTACATTTTCAAAAAATCAAAAACTCCTTGCTTGATGCGTTTATTGAATGACTAAACAATTCGTGAGGAGTGTTCACGGTTAAGAAAATTTTTGGTTGCGGTTCCAAATCGTGATCGACCTAGAATCTCACGGTTAATATCACGATATCATACAACTGTTGATCAGCTTAAACAACAGTGAAAAAAAATATTGTATAAATTTTGATAATAAATTTTTTATTTTTCGTAAGTTTATAGTTGAATTTTATTAGAATTCATATATAACGAGAATTTGCATTTTAAAGATTAAAGTTGAATTATTTATTTATTTCAAAAATTAAAGTTAAAAAAGGAAATAGAACATGTAATTCACTTTTTTATTCTTCTTTTAATTTTTATTAACCGTCGATTGACTAACATACAAATTCGTAATTGATAGTTAGACAATTTCTAACTATTTCAAATTGTAACCGTAAGCCGTAATTATTACGATATATAACCTTAATAAAAAAAACTTTTAAACTGTAATTGTCGATTGACCAACCGCCGGGCTTCATAATTGTCGACGTTGACGTGATTAACTTAAAATTTCCAATTTGAAATTGTTGAAGAATGACTCAAATTTTAGGATTTCTTGTTTGATAACGATTCTGTGATAGATTCATAATTTGGCTTAGATGTATTCTATGAATTTATTAAAATTTGCTTATAAATAGATTGTGGCTCTAACCCTAATGTGTGAGCTTCTACAAATGGGAAATAAATAACATCTCTCCTTCTCTCCCATGGACGTATGCAATTTGTCGAACCATATAATTCTCTTATATCGGTTTCATGCTCTTGTTTTTTTACGTTAGAACATAGGTAATTCTGATGTGCATCCATATCTATAATAGATAGATTTCCTAACAAATTCATATTAGAGTTTAGTTTGACCATGTGAAATTTTGAAGGAACTTCGAATTTCGAGTTATGACAAAGGCGTGTCAAGGATCTTTTAGTTCAGCAAGAAATAGTCAACGCAAAGACAGAGAATCAAAAAGAAGGAAAAGGTGGAAGATGATCCAAGTCAGTGTCAAAGAAGTTCAATAGAAGTTGCGTTAAGTGCGGATAAAAATGGCACATGAAGAGGGACTATCTAGGACGAAATGGGAATCAAGACAAGGAGAGAAAGGGATTGACATTCACAAACATAGCCAAATATTCGGATGGGTCAGATTGACTTATTTTCTATCTCATAAAGTCCAAAGTATCCCAATAGCTTGTTTTCGTTAAGGACATTGGATTATAACAGGTATAGTTATAAAGGTAAGCTAATGAAGGTAAAGAAGGATGCTATGTCTTTTTTTGTTAAGTACTTTCGCTGCTCATTATGTCTAGATATTGGCCTCCTATATTTGCCCAAACTACGCACCAAAGAGTTAGTTATTTGGGTTAATTTAGGGTTGGCCTGTTGTCGCAACATGAAGTCAAAAAAGAACTTTGTCCTCGCGGTGCTAACATCGACACTATTATTATGGTATGAGTTTAGTCGTATCAGTTTTTTGATAATACAGACAGCCGCGAGATCGTGATTTTACCTTTTGACTAACACTAATAAAATTTACCCTATTAAAAAAAGTTTGTGGAAAATACAGTTGTAGGTGGAGCCACATCAACAGGTCTGAAGTAGTTGACAAACCTTCAAGGCATATGAGGTTAGATCATATGAGAGAGCAAAGTCTTGACATAAATGGTTTGACTGTACCTAAGAGGGTTCTTGGAATAGGTATTCGCACGGGCATAGTTAGCAAGAAGCTATGATTGTCCAGCAGATGCATGGTTAGCAAGAAGCTATGGTTGTCTAGCAGAGGCATGGTTAGCGAGAAGCTGTGGTTGTCTAGTAGAGGCATGGTTAATAAGAAGCTATGGTTATCTCGCAAAGACATGATTGCCAAGAAGCTATGGTTGTCTCAAGGTACGTAGAAAGTAAATGTGTTCTATAGATTTGGCATTGGGAATGTGGAAACAAGAGCGAATTAGGTTCAATCTCACTCAATGACGAACAGTAAGTTCACAATATGTCAAGGGTTCTACTAGGCAGGACAAAGAATTGTCTAATGTATGCTATAGTTTATAGCATTGATTTGGGACAACGGGAATAAAGTCCAACAAAGAAAGCGGTTTAAGGTTGCAAAGTATATGTGAGATGAAGTGCATGGTGAGGAGGATGATGAAGAAGTTTCACAAAAGGATAGAGTGCAAACAAAAAAATTACAAGTTATTCCTAATGTGTGTAGGGAGAAAAGAGTACAAAGGAAGATTAAGGATAGAGAAAAGAGAATTTTGAGAGCTGGTTTTGATGAAGGAGATTTCAAAAGAAGACATAAAGGGATATCTAAAGAAGTTAGGAATATAGGTCATAGCACTTAAGGAGTTACAACATAGAACGATATACTTTTAAAGGTAGTTGGAAAAAAATGATGTTATTGACAAGGAGCATAATGGACTTGTGATGAGTGTGAAGACACTCTATCATCAATGTATGTTTTAGTATTGATTTTCTATTGTTTCTAGTATGTTTGTTCGTTATTTGACATCTTTGTCTCGTGTTATGTGTTATGTTCGTTTTAGTATAGTCTTGTGATTTTTATTGTGATTCTTTCTTTATAGGAGTCTTGTTACGGTAATGGTGGACGTTTGTGTGCCGAGGGATGCGTCATAGGCGATCGGATCAGCCAGGACAATTGGCATTTTACGAGACCCAAGAAAGCGTAGAGTAAAACTGACCCCTTGTGACTCAAATGCCGATAACCTTTTCATCCGAAGTCCAATGGAGGCAAGCAAGGTGGTGCTGGAAAGAATACATCCGGAGCTACAACTTTGTCTTCATGGGCTTCTTCAAATTCGGAGTCCAAGTAGGAGGAAAATCACATCAAAAGTTGACCTTTGAATCTGCCAACAAATCTGACGAGTGGGCCAAATTTTAGGATTTGTTTTGGGCCCATTTTTGGGCATGAATAGTGAATTTCGTGGCTGGCACTCCCTAAGCCAAAAACTAGTATAAATACCTTCCTTGGATTCCCTTAGTAGACAACTTGGACATTAGTGCTCCACTTTTATTTATTGCATCAATTTTCTTCCAACTTGACTTTCACCAACTCTCCTCCACTAACTTTCTCTTTTTGGGAGAAAACGCTTGGATCTCCATTGTTGGAGCTAAGAAGCGATTGTTGAAGCTTGTGTAGGGAACTTGAAGGAAGAATATTGGATGCTTGAAGACCATCTTGAGCTTTCTCTTACTCTCTCTTTTAATGTTCTTGCTTTGCTTACTTTGTTCAATGGATGTGTTGAGGTTGTTTGGTGAATATGTGTGAGTAGTTGATTAGTGAGTTTGGTGTCTTGATGGCATCTACTTAGCCAATAGTTTAGGGGGTTAATATGCCTAGGTATGTGTACTAGTTAATGAGCTTAATGCTTAATCTCATTTGATCACCTTGATTATGAACATGGTTAATATTAATCGCCGAGAGGGGTTAGGATTAATGGACTAGTTAACTAGTTGAGTAGAAACCTATTGATGAGAGATCACCTTAGGTGACTAGTTATCCAAAGGATGGTGATTATAGTTGGTGATTAGTTAGATTAAATGGCTAATTTGTCGCGAGAGCGTGGTTAGTTCATCTAAGTTTAGTTAAAAATCGATTTAGACTAGTTTGTCGCGAGAGCGTCGATTAGTTGCCTTCGAAACATCCAGACCATATCATGAACTTAATAACCCCCATAAGCCGTTTGGTTATTTAGGTTGTCATTGGTACCAAGCTCACTCTTGTTTTAAGTGTTTAAACCATCACCTTGTTTAGTTGCAATTTTCTTTCAAGTAGCATATTGTGTTTGGAATTGACAACTCTATTTCTTATAGTCCTAAACTAGTGGTAGAGTCGAGTTTGTGGCCTAGCTTAGTCCTTGTGGGACGACAATCCCTTACTTACTCATTATTGCAAGAGGGGTGAAAAACATCCTTTTCAATTGGCGCCGTTGCCGGGGATTAAGTACTAGATGCTTAATTTGGCTTGCGAACTTGGATTGGGATATTTATTTCTTTTTTGTTTACTTGGTTACTGTTACTTAGTGCCTTTTTTGTTTATCTTACAAGGTACTTATTTGTCGCATGCGCTCAACTCGCTCAACGAACAACATTCCGATCGGAGTAGACGTTGACATTGGATACTTGGAAAGGGTATTGCGACAAGAGAGAAGGACACAAGCAAGGATGAATCAACAACCTCATGTGCAAGGAGCTCCATAAGGAGCTCCGCAAGGCAATGCGCAAGGAGTTGGAGTTCCTCGAAGGTCTCTCATGGACTATGCTAGGCCCACCTTGAGAGGGGCAATGTCTGGAGTTCCTAGGCCTGCTATTCAAGCTAACACCTTCGAGATCAAGCCAGCAGTGATTCACATGCTCCAAGCTTTAGTCCAATTCTATGGATTACCGAATGAAGATCCCAACGACTATATTGCTGATTTTCTGGAGATAGCCGACACCTTCAAGCATAATGGAGCTACCGATGATGCTGTGAAGCTGAGGTTATTCCCATTTACCTTGAAGGATAAAGCAAAGATATGGTATAAGAATCTAGTTGGGACAACAATTACGACATGGGAAGAGCTAGCTAATGCCTTCCTTGACAAGTATTTTCCCTTCTCTAAGACAAATAGACTTGTGAAGGAGATTAACAACTTCCAACAATTCGAGAATGAGTCGTTGAGTGAAGCTTGGGAGAGATTCAAGGAATTACAAAGGAGTTGTTCACACCACAATATATCAGAGGAGTCTTTACTCCAAACTTTTTACTTTGGTCTTGGACCCTCTACAAGGGGGACGGTTGATGCTGCCTCTAATAGATCCTTTTTTAGAAGAGAGAGAGATGATGCCTACCACATCATGGAAGAATTAGCAGCTACAAACATCCTTATGGTAAATGAGAGAGGAAGATAACCTATTAGCTAGCAAAAGGGAGTGATTGATATTGATGTTGCCTCCTCTATTCAAGCCCAATTGGCATTGTTGGCAAGAAAAGTGAACGATCTTAGCTTGAACAAAACTAATGCGGCAGTCGTAAGGACGACTTGTGAAGCATGTGGACATGTTGGCCACGAGATGCAAGAATGTGCTATGATGAACACGGAAGTGGAGCAAGCACACTTTGTTGGTGGCCAAGGCCAAGGCCAAGGTCAAGGGGCAAATAGGATAGGAAATAACCCCTATTCCTCCACCTACAATCCGGGGTGGAGAAATCACCCAAACTTCTCTTGGAAGGGAGGGAATAGTGGCAAAAATATGGCGATGGTCCCTGATAAAGGACCTCCTCTTCGGTACCAACCTCAAAGGCCCCCTCCAGGTTTCCAACCACGTGCATTCTTGACAGATAGAATGGGCGCTATGGAGGAGAAGTTTGAGAAGATGGATAAGTTTATGCACGAAGTTGGAGGTGTGGTTAGCCAACAAAGCCAAATTTTGGCAGCCATATAACAACAAGGTGCACGGCAGAATAACTTGGAGTAAATTCTCAAGGGACAAGCTATCGCGATGCATAATATGGAGACTTAACTTGGAGAAATTGCAAAGGCGAGTTCCCATAGAGCTTCCGGCTCCCTGCCAAGCTCCACAGAAACAAATCCTCGAGGAAATGTGAATGCAATTTCTTTGAGGAGTGATAAGGAAATAGCTTCTTAAGAGGTAACCCGAAAGAACAATGACGATCCTATGGAAGCCAATGAGGAGGAGAAAGAAGTAGAGGCAGAGAGAGAGAGAGAAGTCCACCGGTTGAGAGTACTGAAGAAGGAGTCTACGTGCCACCACCACCTAAAGCTCCTCGACTACCATTCCCTCAAAGAGTGAAGAAGAAGAATGTGATGGATGACAAGTTTATTGGCTTCATAGAGACGATGAAGAACATTCAGATCAGTGTTTCTTTTCTTGAGATGTTGGATCAATTGCCGCAATACTCGAAGTTTCTCAAGGAACTCATCACTAAAAAGAGGAAGTGGGAGGATGGGCAGACAGTGGCTCTAACGGCTAACTGTAGTTCTCTTGTCTCCCAGAATCTTCCAACGAAGTTAAAAGATCCTGGGAGTTTCACTATCCCCTGTCTTGTTGGTGATGTGGAGTTTCCAAAGTGTTTATGTGACTTAGGCGCAAGTATCACCTTAATGCCTTTGTCCATCTTTCGGAAACTAGGCTTAAGTGAGGTGAAAGCAACATCGATGCTACTCCAATTGGCAGACCAAATCATAAAGAAGCCATTTGGGATCGTGGAGGATGTCCTGGTAAAGGTTGATAAATTTATCTTCCCAGTGGACTTTGTGGTGCTAGACTTTGTGTTATCCATTAATTCTTGGACGACCTTTCCTTAACACAGCCCGTACTTATGTTGATGTGCATGGTGGAAGATTGATCCTTCGAGTAGGAGACGAAGAGGTGATGTTTAAGATGTCTGATGTAATGCGTCACCCTCTTGATGAGGGCACGTGCATGAAGATTGATCTGGTGGAGAGATGCATCCATGATTTTGGCAAGGAGATCGTGGTAGGTATTGAGGATAAGATTCTTTGAAGAGCAAGAAGTGGACAACTGTGAAGATTTTGAGGATGAAGATGGGAAGAAAAGTCTCCATGAGGATTTGGAGGTTAACTTGAAGTATCACACTCCACCATCTGTTGTTGAGGCTCCAAAGTTGGAGTTAAAAGAATTACCCTCGCATTTGAGGTATGCGTTCTTGAAGGATGGAGGGAGACTCCCTATTATCATCTCCAACAAGCTCTCCAAGGAGCAAGAGGAGAAAGTGCTAAAAATTGTGAACAACCGGATTAAGGCCATGGCTTGGCAAATATCCGATATCAAGGGGATAAGTTCTGAAATTGTGATGCATCATATTCACATGGAAGAGGGAGCAAAACCGAGGGTGGATCGGCAAAGAAGATTGAATCCCAACATGAAAGATATGGTAAAGAAAGAGGTGATCAAGCTGCTAGAGGCTGGAATTATTTACCCCATCTCCGATAGTGAATGGGTAAGTAATTCCAGCCCAAAAAGGGAGGAATGACTGTTGTGATCAATGATGAGGGCGAGCTCATCTCCACAAGGACGGTGACAGGATGGCGAGTGTGCGTTGACTATCAAAAGTTGAATGATGCCACACGTAAGGATCATTTTTCTCTGCCATTCATTGATCAAATGTTGGAGAGAATTTCTGGGTATTCTCACTATTGCTTTTTGGATGGGTACTCGGGCTATAACCAAATTGCAATATACCCAAGAGATCAAGAGAAGACCTCTTTCACTTGTCCTTTTAGTATTTTTGCCTATCAACGAATGCCTTTTGGATTGAGTTGTGCTCCCGCAACATTCCAACGATGCATGGAGGCTATCTTTTGGGAAATGAATGAGAAGATTATGGAGATCTTCATGGATGATTTCTCGGTGTTCGGAGAATCTTTTGATAGTTGCTTGGCCAATTTGGATAGAGTATTGGAGAGATGTGAAGAGAAGAACCTTGTTCTAAATTGGGAGAAGTGCCATTTCATGGTGGATGAGGGGATCGTTCTTGGGCATAAGATCTCCACAGTTGGTATTGAAGTTGACAGAGCTAAGACGGAAGCAATAGAGAAGATGGGAGCACCGACTTTGGTCAAGGGAGTGAGAGCCTTTCTTGGCCATGCAGGATTTTACCGAAGATTCATCAAGAATTTCTCCCTTATAGTAAAGCCTCTCACCAATTTGCTGATTAAGGAGGTGCCTTTCAATTTTGATGAGCCATGTCTGCAAGCATTTGATTCTCTGAAGAGAGCTCTTGTCACTACTCCGGTTATCTCCTCTCCTGACTGGGAGTTACCATTTGAAATAATGTGTGATACAAGCGACATTGCTTTGGGATGTGTGCTGGGTCAAAAGAAAGGGGGAAAGCTTCATGTCATCTACTATGCTAGTAGAGTGTTGGCGGGTGCCCAGCTTAACTACACAACCACAGAGAAGGAGATGTTGGCTGTTGTATACGCTTGTGACAAATTTCGGCCATACCTACTTGGGTCGAAGGTGATCATCTACACTGACAATGCAGCTTTGAGGTATTTATTCTCTAAAAATGATGCCAAGCCTAGACTCATGCGCTGGATTTTATTGCTCCAAGAATTTGACTTATCCATCAAGGATAAGAAAGGCTGCGAAAATATTATCGCGGATCATCTCTCTCGGCTAGAACATAGCGAAGGAATGAAGACTCATGGTGAGATTTAAAAAGAGTTTTCAGATGAAGCTTTGATGATGGTGAATCATGTGGTGGTACTATGGTATGCTGATTTTGCCAACTTCCTTGTTGGCGACATTATTCCATCCGATTTGAGTTATCCCCAATGAAAGAAATTTCTAAGGGATGCTCAGCTATTTCTGTGGGATGAGCCTTATCTCTTTAAGAGGTGTAGCGATGGAGTACTTCGACGGTGCATTACGGATGATGAAGTGATGAATATTCTGGAGCAATGTCATAGTACCCCGTACGCCGGTCATTATGAAGCAACCAGGACCGCGTCGCGAGTTTTTGGATGTGGGTTTTATTGGCCTAACATTTTCAGGGATGCCCGTGATTTTGTTGCTCAGTACGATCGATGCCAAAGGACCGACAACATTTCAAAGAGGAATGAGATGCCTCTCTCTGGAATTCTTGAAGTGGAGCTCTTCGATGTTTGGGGCTTGGATTTCATGGGACCTTTCCCAACCTCTCATTGCAACAAGTATATCTTGGTGGGGGTGGACTATGTGTCAAAGTTGGTGGAAGCTTGGGCATCACCCACAAATGATGCTAAGGTGGTCATTCGCTTTATCAAAAAGCTCTTCTTTAGATTTGGAGTGCCAAGGGCAATCATCAGCAATGGCGGTTCACACTTTTGCAACCGATCATTTGGGATCCTATTGAAGAGGTATGGGGTCACTCACAAGGTTACTACACTTCGACTTGAGTTTTCTTGGGAATAGTCTCAATCGGGAATTGTAAAGTAAAACTTGTTGGCCCTCCTTGAACTCTTTCTTGATAATATGGGCATCATGTCTCCTCTTCGTACTTGCCTTGTAGAGTCTAGAGCTCTCGAACGTCATGTCCCAAATTTCGTCCAACTCTTCAAGTTGTAATACCCTTCGTTCACCGGCCTTTTTGTAATCGTAGTTGAGGGTCTTGATGGCCCAAAATGCTCGATGCTCTAGCTCGACGGGGAGGTGGCAAGCCTTTCTATAGACAAGCTTGTAAGGCGACATCCTGATTGTCATTTTGAATGCCGTCCTGTAAGCCCATAAAGCATCATCAAGCTTGTTGGCCCAATCTTTCCTTGCTCCCCCGACTATTTTCTCAAGGATCTTCTTGAGTTCCCTGTTGGAGAGCTCTACTTGGCCACTTGTCTGGGGGTAATCTATTCAAAATTGCGAGGGTTTTCCCATTCAGAGCCCTCGAGTTAGAAGGAAAAGATGGAGGAATTTTTAAGGTGAATGGCCAAAGGTGCAAGATTTACCTTGGTGAAGATATTGAACGAAGTTCGGAGGTACAACCTATGACTTCACCCTCCGATGCATGAAAAAGGTGACATGGACGATTGGAAGCTCAGCAAGGATCGAGGGCGAGTTGGGAAAGTTAAAAAAAATTATTTTGCGAAAAAAAAAATTTATTTTGAATATTTTTTTTATTTCAGGCGTGGCTTTTTGGCCACGGCCGTGGCAACTCTCGGTTTTAATTGTCATCCCATTTTTTTTTAATCCGCCCCCCCAATCTTTACACCCCATGTTCGTCCCCCTCTCCATTCCTTCCTCACAAACTAAAAAATCCCCAAAATCTTACTTAGAACTCTCCCTCCCATTTCTCCCCAATCATCCCAATCAACCACATCTTTCATTCTCTACACCCATTACCCATTCCATCTCCATTTCCTCCTTCCCAAACATCTAAACAACTCACCAATTCCATTACCCACCACCAAAATCCCAAATTTTCACCCTTGAACCCTAATTTTGTCCCAAACTCGAAATTTCTTCATTCCATGGCATTAAGGACTACAAGGACGAATGGTGGAGCGATCCGGATACAACATCCCACCACCACCTCCCTCTCCACCTCAAGACTAAGGAAAGTTTCCTAGCACTTTCTTTTTCTTTAGTTACTTTCTTGTCTTCATGATGTCTTGAGTTTGCTATATTTTGTGATATCTTGTTCTTTATGTTTGTTTGATGTTCATGCTTGGTTGTTAATGCATTTGTTAGTCTTAGTTGTTTGGAGGTTTATGTGCTCCCTACACCTTGAGGGCAAGGTGTTCTTCAAGTATGGGGGTGTGATTTCACTTAGGAATTCTTTGTATATTTAGATCTAGTTTGTCTTGTTTAGGCAATGATTTGGCATGAATTTTCAAAATTTGACCCCCTTCAAAATTCTTCAACTTGTGTTAGAAGCTTACCACACACCTAGTTAGGAAATGAACTCGAGCACAAGGCCTAAGAACTTGTAGAAACCTCACCCTCGGTTGTTTAGACTAGTGGTCTCACTGTGTAGATTAGACTAGAGGGTTGATGAGTGACCTTGTAAGAAACTTTGAGCTGAAGGAGGAGACAACCGTCTTCATTTATTTATGAGGTGCCTACATGAGTTTGGTTGATCGAGGTATCCTACTAGTACTTGACATGGTCTTGGTTGTGTGGCGTTAGTGAACGACGGGGGCTAATCCTTTGAAATTGAGCCCGGAGCTTTAGAGCCAAGAACCTTCATATCCATTGCTTTAACCCATTGAGCCTAGCCATTCTTTGATCATATTATATGTATACCAACTCTAAGCCTTATATCCACCATCTTCCCGACCTTTGGTCATCCGATCCGAGGACACGTAAGTTTATATATATTTTTTGAGAAATGATATGTATTGGGTTTAGTTGGTAGCTTAGTGTTCTTATGGGTTAATTCATTGGGAATTTGGGTAATTGAGAGGCCATACAAAGAAGCCGAGTTTTTTCCTAGAAAATGCCAAGCTTGTGTTTGTGTTTGTAGAAAGAAAGAAAAGAAAAAAAAAGAGACGAAAAAGGAAAGAAAAGAAAAAAATAAATAATAATAAAAAAGAAAAGAAAGAAAGGAAAGTGAAGGTTGAATAAGGCATTATATATTGGCATAACTCGTGCTACGCGGTCTTACAAAATGGGTAAATTTTGGGAGTGTGCTTTAACTATTTATGGTGAAGATGTTTAGAATAGACGAGAGACCTAAAAGCTTTAGCAACAAGTCCTCGGATTAGGTGGTTTAACTACTATCCATATATATATTATCTCACCAATACCTTATCCCCATTATAACTCGATTGAAAGCCCCTGGTTCACGAGCAACCACACGACTTTGAGACACTGTTGAGTAGGACGTAGGATATTTTAAAAGACATCGCTCATGTACGCGAGAGATAGGAAGTTGGCTACTTACAAATTGTGAGCTAAAAATTTCCGAACCTCTGAGTGGTTAACCTTCTAGTGTCTTTTACATAGTGATAATACTTGAATAAACCACCGAGTGGTGAGGTGTCTACCGGGTCTTACTCTTTGTGTTTGGGTTGATGAACTAGCTAGGTAGTGGGGTGGACTTTTGATGTGAGTTTGAGATTTTGAGGGGAGTCAATTTGTGAATTAATCATGCCTAGTCTTGTCCTTATCATGTTTTCTTTCTTATATGATTGTGATTATGTTTGTATGAGTATTGCTTGAGGAAAAGCAATGATTCAAGTGTGGGGGTGTGATGAGTGTGAAAACACTCTATCATCTATGTATGTTTTAGTATTGATTTTCTATTGTTTCTAGTATGTTTGTTCGTTATTTGACATCTTTGTCTCGTGTTATGTGTTATGTTCGTTTTAGTATAGTCTTGTGATTTTTATTGTGATTCTTTCTTTATAGGAGTCTTGTTACAGTAATGGTGGACGTTCGTATGCCAAGGGACGCGTCATAGGCGATCGGATCAGCCAGGACGATTGGCGTTTTACGAGACCCAAGAAAGATTAGAGCAAAACTGACCCCTTGTGACTCAAATACTGATAACTTTCTCATCCGAAGTCCAATGGAGGCAAGCGAGATGGCGCTGGAAAGAAGACATCCGGAGATACAACTTTGTCTTCATAGGCTTCTTCAAATTTGGAGTCCAAATAGGAGGAAAATCGCGTCAAAAGTTAACCTTCGAATCTGCCAATAAATCTGACGAGTGGGCCAAATTTTAGGATTTGTTTTGGGCCCATTTTTGGGCATGAATAGTGAATTTCGTGGCTGGCACTCCCTAAGCCAAAAATTAGTATAAATACCTTCCTTGGATTCCCTTAGTGGATAACTTGGACATTAGTGCTCCACTTTTATTTATTGTATCAATTTTCTTCCAACTTGACTTTCACCAACTCTCCTCCACTAACTTTCTCTTTTTGGGAGAAAAAGCTTGGATCTCCATTGTTGGAGCCAAGAAGCCATTGTTGAAGCTTGTCTAGGGAACTTGAAGGACGAATATTGGATGCTTGAAGACCATCTTGAGCTTTCTCTTACTCTCTCTTTTAATGTTCTTGCTTTGCTTGCTTTGTTCAATGGATGTGTTGAGTTGTTTGATGAATATGTGTGAGTAGTTGATTAGTGAGTTTGGTACCTTGATGGCATCTACTTAGCCAATGATTTAGGGGGTTAATATACCTAGGTATGTGTACTAGTTAATGAGCTTAATGCTTAATCTCGTTTGATCACCTTGATTATGAACATGGTTAATATTAATCGCCGAGAGGGGTTAGAATTAACGAACCATTTAACTAGTTGAGTAGAAACCTATTGATGAGAGATCACCTTAGGTGACTAGTTGTCCAAAGAATGGTGATTATAGTTGGTGATTAGTTAGATTAGATGGCTAATTTATCGCGAGAGCGTGGTTAGTTCATCTAAGTCTAGTTAAGAATCGATTTAGACTAGTTTGTCGCGAGAGCATTGATTAGTTGCCTTCGAAACATTCGGACCATATCATAAACTTAATAACCCCTATAAGCCATTTGGTTATTTAGGTTATCATTGGTACCAAGCTCACTCTTGTTTTAAGTGTTTAAACTATCACCTTGTTTAGTTGCAATTTTCTTTCAAGTAGCATATTGTGTTTGGAATTGACAACTCCATTTCTTATAGTCCTAAACTAGTGGTAGAGTCGAGTTTGCGACCTAGCTTAGTCCTTGTGGGACGACAATTCCTTACTTACTCATTATTGCAAGAGGGGTGAAAAACCTCCCTTTCAACTTGCATGCAAAATAAGTTGGCGAAGTACAATAGAGAACATAATTTACACTAAGTGCAACATTGAGGACAATGTATATAGTTCTAACAATTGTTTGAGGGTTTCTTCAGATGAAATTTTAGAAGAGGTCAATTTGACATGAGAGAAATTTGGTGAATATTCTATTGACTTATTCAATGGAGCTTATTCTGATGAGCATACCATGTCACTACTTTATTTGAGAAATTTGTTCGACATATCAGAAGTGATGGATATTGTTAACGTGAAGAAGTGCATAACTACCATTGATGCTCAAATGCGAAGAATCTATTATTGTTGTTGAAAAGGAAGAGATTCAGCTCATAACCTACATGACTCTGGATTTTTATGTTGAGCATGTTGACTTCTTGAGAGTTAACAAGTTTGATTATGGTGGAGGTTCGTTCACCATTGATCAATTTGTGGAATAGTTTGAAGGCTACAAAAAGACTTATTCGAATGAGTAAGTATTTAACTTTTAATTTGGAGATGATTTCAAATTATTTATTTTCAAAGTATCTTTTTCGAAAATGGAATGTATCAAGTGCAACTACGATGTATAAAGATTTAACCTTGTTCCAGCATGGTTATTAATTGGTGAAAGCATGACGTATGCAAAGATTTTAGCACAAATCTATTTCAAGAGAGGGGAATAATGTGAATTCTAGCAGCCTTATTGAGTGTCAATCTGACCAATATGAGCGAATGCACAAAGCACTTCAAGTCACAATTTAATGGGCTGATTTCTAAGTTTATTTAGAAGAGTTAGACTCAAGTGAATTTATTAAAGTCTATTTTTTAAGAACCACAAAATTCACATTGATTTTGAGCATTCATTCATGTTGAAGAAAGAAATTTTAACACCAAAGATCTAGAAAATTTTCTATCTAAATAGGTGACATATATAGGAAGTTTAGTTCCACCAACTTAGTTTTGTTTAGGAGTTATGTTTCAGCAACTTTTGATTTGATTAGGCCAAATAATCATGTTAATTGCTTTCCTAAAATATTCAGATTTATTTCTTTTTTAGTTTTTTTTCTAACCACACTTTTGGCCTATTTATTAGTCATTTTGATTAGGAATCTCTTTGTAACATTGAACATATATATAGAAGCTTTAAACAATGAGAATGGAAAGAATATTTTGATTAAAAACATGAGCAAAGCTCTCTCTTGATTCTACATAATTGTTTGAACACAACGAAGTGATTTTGTTACATTTTTCTGCGAATTATCAAGCGAATCGTCATCATCATTTGTAACATCTTTGACATATCGAAATTTTTTGTTTCAACTCAATCAGCAAATCGTGATCATCGATTCATCATATCAAGATTCTTGTTTGGGTGTAAACGGGCCGAGAACTTCAATCACAAACTGATCTAAAATGATCTGAAATTTTAATAGTTCATGACCCGTCTGGTCGCAGACTTCGTATCACATAGGTAACACAAGGATATTGTAAAGATTTGATCCACATGATCGATAGTTTTTTTTTTGACATTCGTAAACTTAACTGCATTAGTCAATCGTCACAAACAAATAAATCAAAGAGGCTATTAAATTTGACCTTTTCGCTTGACATATCAAATTTCTGTCCTGATTAAAACAGAACACCAAGATATATAAACAATAGAACCCATGCTGATCCATAAAAACTCTCTTCTACTAATTAAAGTTATTATTTCTGTAACACCAACTCACTCCTTTTAGATTGCTCCCAAAATATCCAAACCACCTCTTGTCCTTTTCCCATTGTCCCACATATGAATCAATAATAAACCACACATTTAAATTAATATATGAGAAGGTTGTCATTGAATTATTGAAAGAATTTTCACATCTTTCAAAGATCTGACTCGAATAAGGATTAGTCAGTACAGTAAGTCCGATAGTAGATATTAAAAACAAAAAAAAACTTATTAAGCAATAATAACAATAATTCCACAAGCTTTTTATCTTCTCCCTCCCTCCAATAATTCCCTCTTATTTTGCCTCCAAGTAGAGTGCATGCAGATGGAGTGCAACTCATACCTCTCTCTCTCTCCCAATCCAATCCATCTTCCATGGTAACTTCTCTCTATATTTAGCAACTCCTCTCTTCTCTCTCTCTATCTCTCTAACTTTATTCACAATCTTCCACATCTTCAAATCAATACTTTATAATATATAAACATATCTTCCCTTCCTCTTAAAGAATACACCAGGCAGGCTCATTTAATTATCCTCTCCATCATCCATCCATCCATCCTCAATTCATCACCGCCTTCGCAAGCAAACGACGCCGTTTCCATCAATCATCATCCCCTTCAAATCCCTGGAATTTAATCAGCCTCCATTTCCTTCCTGTTCGCCGTTACGTAAAACCGTTTTCTGATTCGCATTATTTATTTATTATTATTATTATTATTCCGTCCCTAATAAAGCAATAAATAAATTAATTAAAAAAATAGCAACGTCCTTTTTTGACCAATGTGAGATAGGAGAAAAAGGAATGAAGGCAAGGTCAGGAGGGTCGGCGGACGACCAGTCGTCGGCGTACTGGACGCTGCAGCACATATCGGAGGCCCTGTTCGACCCGAGCATCCCGCACCAGCAGGAGCCGGTGCCTCCTCCGGCGGCGCACAGGCGGAGCCAGAGCGAGGTGGTGGGGCAGCACCGGAAGACGGGGAGCTTACAGAGGCTGAAGACGGAGATGCAGAGGGCGTGGAGGTGGGGAGGAAGGAAGGGAGGGAGGGAGGAGGTGTTCGTCCCCACCTTCTTCAATCCCGAGCTTTTGGCCAACCAGAAGCGCCAATGGTACCAGTTGCATTCCAAGACTTTGGTAAGTATGCATTTTCTTTTGTGGGTTTAAATTCATCTGAAAAGGTGGGGCCTTTTTGTTGGTTTTGTGTTTGGAAGTTGAGACTTTGTAGAAAGAAGACGGTTTTGTTCGGTAATGGTTAATGTTCTACGAGTTGGGCTTCTTCCAGATTTCAGGAAGAATTCTGAGCGTGGAACTAAACTAAACCACACGTGTGTGCTTGTACTTAGGCCAGGCCAGGCATACGGTCGGATGAGCTGGTAGTTTGTTTGGTTCAGTTACAGTAAGATTCGATCCCATTACTATGAAACTAATCATTATTATGAAACTATGGTCTATATGAACAAAACAAATATGCACACTCCCAAAAGAAAGCACTTGCTGTAGAATCTATTATCAGTAAGGAGCCTCAAAACAAAGTTGTTTCAGACATCTGGTGATTCAATTATATATGAGATGGTAAGACTTTCACTGGTTCATAAGAGATTAATCAAAGATATGGAGAGAAACAACATCTTGAATTTGCCTTTTCCTGAATATCTTTTATCCTCTAAATGTATGCGTCGGGCAATGGCTCGATGCAGAGTTTCGGTTGCATTTGTGTCAGTGAGTGACGAACAATTGGTCCCTTTCGGCTCTTTGCTGCAGAAATGCTGATTATAACTTTGGAAGTTCTCTATACCAGCTTTGTTTGTTTTTCATGTATCAGTTTGGTTTTGAGGTTCCTGTGGGATACCATAATATTTGTCTAGCATGAGCTAACACATACATGGGGCTACCTGTTGATGCAGGACAACACAAAGTATAGAGAGCCTGCTGGGCTGTTTGAACAGTTCATCATTGCGGGACTCCCCCATAACACAAATATGGAGGCTGTGGAAAATGCGTTTGCAAGTAGGAAGAAGTGGGAGTCAGAGATGGCTAAAGCTGGTGTACTGGACTTTAAAACACTTCAGAACAAGGGACCTTCAATTCCATTACTGGAACCCCAGGTAGGTCAGTGAGAGGAGTTGCTTACAATTTCTAGGATTAGTCCATATGATTCATGTCCTTTCTTTCTTCTTCTTCTTCTTCCTCTTTGAGGCCTTTTATGCTACTGGGATTTGTTTTTGTCTCCAGTTACATTTTATTTAAAATTTATTGTCTTGCGTAGTGAGGAGTTAAATGGATTAAAAGACACTGTTTCGGCCACCTCTTAGCCGGCCAATTTCTTTCTTATTTGCGGCAATTTCCTGATTGACTCTGTGAACATTGCTGTACAAGATGACGGCACCATTTTTTATGCAGGTACTTTTTATGTATCCTCCTGGGAAGAGAGTAGCTGTGCGCCTGAAGGATCTAGTTGCCTTCTGCTTTCCTGCAGGTGTTAAGGTCGACGTCACTAATCTTTCAGATGTCTGTTAGTTTCCAGTTATATGCTATGTGAGAGTAGATCAGTTCTTGTATTACATGCATCTCTAGAATTGTTTGCCTTTCCTCCCTTGTTATTCTTTCCTTGTTTTCATCATTTTCTCCCTTGCTTCTCGTTGTATCGGACATTGATTTAGTCCTCCGTTCTTACTGGCTAGTTTTTGAGTCTTCTTCTGAGACTGGCTATGCTCTTTTTGTCAACATGAGAAATTGGCCATTGCTGTGTTCCTCTGATTACTGTTATTTGCAACATGAATATATTCCCTTGTGTGGGTAGAAAATAATTCTTTCCAACTAAAAGGATCTCATTCTTTTTTTCTCCCATATATGGGCTTTGATTATGCAGTCACGATTACCTGAGAGAACGCCATCACTGAGTGATCTAAATGAGCTTGTTTATGGACAGGTATGATGCATTGATGTCATATATTCATGTTGTTATTTTCATTTTAGAACTTGCACCACGTCTGAGCTTCCAGTGCCTATTCTTATTTTAAGGATGGACAACCTTTTTTTTTATTATCCCCAAAGGGCTTCCATCTTTCCTCCCAGACTGCTATTTAAGCATATGAGAATAAGCCAAAAGAAGTGCCAAATATATAGTTTTCGCTCTTCTTACAAGATTAGGTCATACACACCTTTCACAACCCTTTCCTGGCATTGGTTAATGCAGTTCTGAGGTGATTTTCACTTCTTTTTCAGAAACGCTCAAATCAATGGGCATCTCTATGGTATGCTAGCAACGTGTTAGGTTGCCATGAAATTTCGCTGGCAATTTTAAATGCTTTGCATCATTTTGGATATGTCTGTACATTGTCTTGCTCGAATCGTACTGATCTTCGTGCAAGGGGAAGATATTTACAAGTCTGAAATGTTGCAGGAGCACATGGGCAGAGATGACTCGGCTTTTGTATATTCTCTTAGGGTAAAGTTGTCTTTTACCTCAGCAGCTCTTTCATTGAAGCTCAGCAATTACTTTTCTGTTACTTGTATCATGCATAAGTCTGAGTTCGTCTGTGTATATATCCGGCTTGTTTGTTGTTGAATTATGTTTGAAGCAGGATTGATTTGGCTTCAAGTGGCAATATGAATGATGGATGACGTTTGGGTATGTAGGATCGTGCAAGTCTAGATGTATGCTAGCTAGGAACTTGTTTTTATGCTACCTCCATAAAGTGTAAAATCGGCTGTGTTGTATGAGTTTTTCTCCGAGGGGTTCTTCTATATAGGTTTCATTTGTCTGTTTGTTTGCATGGATGCTAGTCTGAATGGAGAAGCACTTATGGTTCCTATTATAGGGATTTCCATATCCTACCCAATACCTTAAGACAATGAGTAGGTAGATCTTCCACACTTGTAAACCAGCCCACCACACTCGCAACTAGCTATGTGGTAATCCCAACACTCGCCCTCAAACAAAGCCTATCAGGCGCCAAAGTTTGCACGGGCTTTTTCCACTTTGCCAACGTGCCATGACATGGGGGTGGGCAATGGATCACAGGTCTCACAAGAAACTTGGCTCTGATACCATATAGGAATTTCCATATCCTACCCAATATCTTAAGGCAATGAGTAGGTGGATCTTCAACATTTATAAACCAGCCTACCACACTCGCAACTAGCAATGTGGTAATCCCAAAACCTATAACCCGATTATCCTAGTACATTATCTGAAGAGCTTTGCTGCTATGCATCTGGATTGTCTCTGAAGAATCACCCTTCATTTAATGGCTGTCACTGATCTAATCACAAGTTTTTAGTGCATTAGGATATATTTATGTCTGCATCTTCCGAGCACATTCTTGATTTTCTTCCCCTGGCTTCTATTATGATCTTTTGAGATAATGATATATACAAGGTAGGTTACTTCTAGATGTTTGATGGTCTCCTTCTCAGGTAGGAGATAATGATACACTTTATGGGGTTTGCTTGCACGTCTCAGAAATTGTTCAGCGGCCACCTGGTGTATCAGGCTCCTCATCACCCATGACTCAGTTATCTGGAAGCTCTCGGTTTATAGTCTCTGCTCCTCGCTGCTACTGTTTGCTAACAAGAGTTCCCTTCTTTGATTTGCACTTTGAGGTGCTGAACAGGTTGGCATCTCTGAAATATTTGCATATGATTATTGCTGGATCCGTAGACTGTGCTTAGATAATGTCTCTTAAGGTATTTTCTTTATGTAGCATCGTTGCACAGGAGCGCTTAAATCGGATAACACAATTTATGACTGAAGCATCACTTAACAGTTACATTCCTTTCCTACCGAAACGGCGTGATAGACTGAAGAAGAATTTTGGATCCTTGGATGCGGATAATGGTTTTGATTGGATGTCATGTGCCATACCCGTTGACAGTGTAGTAACCCTTGCTGCTTCTGCCGCTGGACTTATACCAGAAGATGATATTTCAACCTCATCACCAAAGTTATCTGAACCTAATTCTCCTGAAAGCGTCACTGTCAGTGAAGCTTCAGATTGTGGTCAGGCGAGGGAAGGAGAAAAGGACTGTAGGAAGGATGCACATGCGGATGATTGTTCTTCGGAGTTATCAGAAACCCGTTCTGAAAGTTCGGAAAGAATATATGGAAGCTATGAGAATGACCATGCTTCTCCAGAGATTGGAATTATTAGTTTCACCAAGAATTACAAGTTGGAGCGTCTTGGAAGCTTTGATACGATATTCAGGTTGCATATCCACAATTTTTATTTAGTATCGATATTCAGGAACTCGGGGCTTAAACTAGTTTGAGATGCTTGTGCTACAATTGTTCATGATTTTTTTTCCTTTTCCTGATCGTGTTGATCCATGCAACTATCGGATGCTTCTGCTTTTCATTTAGAACGCTTCTAGTGTTATTGATCTCATCTTTAACGTACAAACTTCTCCATTGTGCTCTGGAGTGATATATTATTGTCTTTGGCAGTCCAGTCAGAAGCACGTTTTCGGAAGAAGAAGAAGATGATTTATTCTCACATCACGAAGCTGACCCTGGGGACGACTTAATAATGGAGTGGGCAAAGGTAAGGACAGTCTTTGTATACCTTTGTCCTTTTGCTTTTATCTGTTTTACTTCTTGATGGTTATTTTATGGCAACGAACTGTACAGGAAACCAAAAATGATTTTCTGCAGATCATTTGTAGTTACCATGCCTTGCCCCTTGCAAAACTAGGAAGTAAAATAATTTTTCACCCTGTCCAACATTTGCAAGCTATTGAATATGACCGACCTTCAGTGGCTGAACTCAGCTTTGGTGAAAGCTTCCTTTCCTATGAAGCTCCTGATGTAGGTTTCGTTTTTTTTGTTGTTGTTGTTGTTATGTTACACTGCAAGAGCATCCTCACTTGGCTTCTTTTATTGGTCAAAGGTATGCACAAAGTTAGCTGCTGCTGAGGAAGCTCGTGCTTTGTCAATATGGACTACTGCTACCGTCTGCCGTGTTCTGTCACTTGAGAGTGTAATGCTTCTATTTTTGTTATTTTTCTTTGGCAAGGCTTAGGTCATCATCATTTTGTATCTCTCTAAATTATGTTCTTTTTCATTGTAGACATTAATTTCTGTCCATGTTATTATATTCCGTTATGGATGCATCATAATAGTTCTGCTTCTGGAGGTCTGACTTTTAATGCATGTTTCTATTACAGGTTTTGGCGTTGTTAGCAGGAGTTCTTCTGGAGAAACAAGTAGTGGTGGTGTGCTCAAATTTGGTGCGTTGAATTTACTTATCTTGGAATTTGTGTCGACCTGTTCGAGAGACACTCTCCTAGAATTTTCTGTTTGCTTGCAGCTATTACAATACTTGGTACAGAGTTTGTGAAAATTGGAAGTTGGCCTGATCCCTCTCTTACACAATCGCAGGGTGTCTTATCTGCTGTTGTGATGTCTATTATTCCTATGATTCGACCATTTCAATGGCAGAGTTTGTTGCTTCCAGTAAGTCATTTTGGTTTTTAGCTTCCAACGTCTCCTTGAACCGACTAGAGAATACATCAGCATCTGTGAACTTTTTGTTCCACCTTGCATATGAATAAATAAACATCGCCAAGTATCTGAGTGGACTGGTTGTTGTGTGGACGAGATAATTTCTATACCGACTAGCAACTGAATGGTGGGAAGTCTATTAATCAGTAGATGTTAATCACCTCAAAAGTTCTAGAAAGAAAGCATCTATCTTTCTGGATCCATGTAACGAGTAGGCAAATGTGAATTAAGTAAGTGTGGCTTCTCAATTTTGTAGATTTCATTGTTTTTCATTTATCTTTTTAAGTTTTAGTTTGAGAAATCTTTGAGAAAATCCTCTAGTGTTGTAATTAAATTTGAGCAAGGTGAAGCAGGTTAAGAACAGTAAAGACAATGGTTTAAAGCTTTCATAATCTGTGATCAACGTTCCAGTGGACAGAATCTTTAGAGTGTATCTTCTCCAGAAAATGTAACTTTCTTCAGAGTACAAGGCCACTTTTCCATATGGCTTTGCGATGGTGTTGGCTGAAAAGAAAACGGGATTGGCCTTTTGCTGCTTATATTTGCCGTTTTTGGTTCTTGCCGTTTGCTAGCAGGATAATTTAGTCTTTTCTAATTGTTGCATAGCCCTTATCTGAATCAAGTTGATACTGCTTATTCATTTTTTAGTTGGAAATTGCGTTCTCAGAACTTGGTGATTGATGATCTTACAGATTCTTCCGTCAAAGATGTTTGATTTTCTTGATGCTCCTGTTCCTTTTGTGGTATGTTTCCGAAGCCCTTTCCTTTGGAAAAAAAATAGCAAGGGGATCTACTGTTTAGAGTTATTTGTGGTTTCTACTATATTTTTGTATTGCGTTCCCCATTCATCTCATCAATATAGATGTCCTCCTGGTCCTTGACTCTAGATCAAGGAGAAATGCTTTTGTAATGCCATACTTCATAAAGAAAGATAGCATCTTGATTTTAGCCGGACTGTCAATGAGAGGGTTGTCTATCTAAGATTCTGCTTAAATATCCCGATATAACATATCTTAACTTTGGGAAAAACTTGCTATGTTGAAGGATTTCATTAGAGGCATGGGAGACTATTCTCTCTTTTTTCCAAGAATTATGGAGTAGATAGTTAAGTACATTCAGAAGTTTAAAGTCATAATCTGCACGGAGATGCTTTCCTGTGGTCATGGATCAGGATTCTTTCTCATCTACTTATGGATCCTACTCAATAAGTAAAGAAACTTGAAGTTACTTAACTATTTATTGAAACGGGTGCACTATTGTCTCAGAATTTTTTATAAACATTTGAGGCCAAGCGTGTACTGAGAAAGTGAACTATCCCAGCTCCCTGGATTACGGGTGGTAGTGGTATAGCCTATTTTCTCCTGAATCTGAATAGCAAACTGAAAACATATGTTTCTTTTCAAGAGGAACAGTTTCACCATCGGGACATGTCTGCATATATACTGATGGAAATCTACAATTCTGACCTGGTTCTGACCGCTGCCAAAATAGTTGTTATAGTATTTTTGTAACGTGATTTTATCTTGCAGGTCGGCATTCATAACAAACGAGCAGATTTAAAGTTGAAAACATCAAATCTTGTCCACGTTAATGTGCAGAAGGACCAGGTTGGTCAGTTTACATTATGTAACTTCATGAAGTCGGGCATTGTTATTATCCAAGGGATTGGATTCCCAGAATGAAAGTAAAGGGGCTCTACTGCTGCTTCCTTTGCAAATTTTAACACGCAACATCGTTGGAAGTGGTTATCTAGATGTCTGTAATTCTCTGCTCTTCAATTGTATGTTGCTCATCAAAATAGACTAAACATCACAACCCTAGCCCATACTGTACATTAGCCCCTTTGTGCTCAAGATCGAAGAAGCTTATTTGTCATACGAATTTCGTTCTGCCTTGAAAGATAAGTGAAGGACTGTAGCTACTTGTGCCATGGAATGATAGTTACTGTTATTAAATGGTGAAACTTATTGAGTGCCTCTACTTTTTTGTTCTACTAGCTTTAATGCATCCTTACCTAGCTTTCCTGATACAGGTCAAAACATGTCAGTTGCCAACACTTCCAAGGTATAAAGAACTAGTGTCGGAACTTCGGCCAATCCATGCTAGATTATCATTTCAAAGTGCTGTTTCTAGAAAGCATCCTGTATATAGGTGCAACGAAGAGCAGGTACTTGCTGTCGTTATGCTCCAGTTTAGGCTCTTATTTTTCAATCCTCAAAACAAAAAAGTTATCCTTGTTGTCAAGGAATCTTTTTTTGGTTACCTCTCTCAACCTTAAATGGTTACTTTCCCATGTTTCTTTCTCAGTAATGATTTATTGTACATCCTATACCTAATGCTCTGCATTCTCAGGCCGATGCAGCTACTCGGTTTTTGGAAATCCTGAGGCGCTACCTGGAATCACTCTGTTCAGATTTGAAGTTTCATACAATTACCAGTGTACAAGCAAACAATGACAGGGTAAAGAAGAACTCTTGGTTCTAATTACTTAATCCTATCCTCTTGTTATCTGACTTCGATGCGGTGGTCCACCCCAGGTTTCTTTACTTCTTAAAGATAGTTTTGTCGACTCATTTCCTTCCAAGGACAGACCATTTGTTAAGGTACTTACTTCTAGTCTTTTTAACTGATGTCTCTATTGCTTCCTCACAAGTCAAGATCAATCTACTAGTTCAACATCAAACCAAAAGAAACTACGTTGCATTCTTGAACTGCAATCTTTCGATTAGCTGGGATAGAAGAAGCAGAAATCTTGCTCGTGCATACTCTGATGGTCCGCCCGCCTGCATTATCGGTTGAGTTTTATGGAAGCAGCCTTTCGATTGGTAATGTGTTTGCTTCTTGCACGCCGCAGCTGTTTGTAGACACGCAGCAATTTGCTCTTCTTTCAGACTCCCGTATGTCAACTTTGGAGAGCCGGAGATTCTGAACGGACGGTCACTCTCCGCTAGCTCAGTGCATTGTGGAAATGAAGAAGCAAAGCATGTGCTTGTACATTGATGGTGGCAGCTTGTTGTGATGGTCTGCAATTATTATTTATGTCACCTGCCGCACTTTTCCGGCCGAGAAGAACGCTTCTGCAGTTGATAGACTCTCTCTCTCTCTCTCTCTCTCTCACTTCCACGATTCTGTAACATAGCAGCAATGCATACAAAAACCACAAACACCTGACCATAGATTATGCTGGTCTGTGGTCTGCAGTGCTGACATGAACATTGTCATGATCCCCATCTTTTAGCGGGATTATGATCTTGTAGCTTACCAAAAGCTCCTGTAAATGCTGACTTCAATGTTCTCAGAATCCCAATTTGACATCTTCTTCTGGTTGTTCAAGTTATTACTATTGTAATGGGAAAAAACGACTGAATTGTTCTAGAAAATATTTTTGTTATAATTCTTAGACAAGAGATCGTCCAGCTTCACGAACTTAAATCGCCAGGACAAACAAACATCCTTCCAGGCTCATACATGATCGTGAATCAACCTCGCTTTACATAAGAAATCTAACAAACCCGGTAACTTGTTGGAATCGTCTTATTACCTCAGACGACCATTTCGGATTCTTGAACGGTTGAAGGGATTCCGATGTCCATTCTCATTGTTGGTCTGTACTCGTCAGGCGCAGTAGCACCAGCCTGAACGCAGAGCTCCACAACCGCAGGAGCTTGTCCATAGAAGTTCTTGAGCTCTCGTTGCAGCGGCGGCCCGTTCACGTCAGGAACATGCCAGACGTATCTTGGAGGTATCAAGTCATCAATAACTGCAGTCTGCCACCCGTGTTGTCCATTCCGTTGCTGGTGCTTGAAATGGCCGCAGTTCTGTGCTTTGTGTCCACTGGGTCCAACATGAATTTCTGGGCAATATCCACAAACTCTCACTGAATAGATTTTCATCAACCTCCTCGCTCCTTTCCTCATTCTCTCCCATACTTGAAGCGTTTCCTCGGCAAGTAATCGCTTTTCTTCTTCATTAGCTGGAGCTTCTATCATGGAGTTTCGTGCTTCAGTCAGCAATGGTATCACGGGATCTTCTTCCTCGGGGTCTGGCAATTCACTTTCATCCGCATCAACAAACTCACTTTTTCCAATGCGGATGATTGGTTTTCTTCTCCTTTTCGTGGGGAACTCCGGAATATCAACACCTGCTTGAATGCAGAGCTCGACTAGAGCTGGAATTCGAGGAATAGAGAATCTCTGTTCATGAGGAATACGCTTCCCAAGCCGGTCATAAAGGTGGTATGCTTCTAAAGGTACTAGTATGTCTTCAATAGTTGCACTTGTCCATTCGTGAGCACCCTTGCGGAATGTAGCATGCTTACCTTTGCATGATTTAAATGGATGCCCCATAGGACCCACATGGATTTCAGTACACCATCTGCAAAAGTTCCAATAATTGTAAAATATCCATCAACGGAATGTTGAATTATGGCGATGATTATAAACGTCCAAGCTATCAGAAGAAAGCCAGTACACCAAAATGAACACTAATGTTGCAGTACAGCCCCCGATCAATGAACAACAAGTAGCAACTCAAATTTCATAATACTATCAACCCCCTTTTACTATCAAGAAAGTTCATTGCTGTCTGGATAGGGAGTGAAATGGAGGAAAGCAACATAACTTTCTACGGATAGATATTTTATAGTTAGCAGAATTATTTTATGAAACAACCTTTAGAGTTGGAAATATATAAATCCCAGATAGCTAATGAACTAAGAAAAAATAGAACTTTCAAATTCACTACTAGACTTCCAAATTCAATGCTTAGATGCAGAACATATGCACGCACAAGAAACGAGCTTATTTCTTTGACTACTAACAAAGTTTGGGAAGAAAGAAGAGAATTTACCCACAAGCATGAACAGGCACCACCTTCAACAACCTTTTCACATTATTTATGAGCGTAATCCTTGAATTGTACACACCATGAGCAAGCGGGACTAGGCTTTTCACAACCATGCCATTCTTAGGAGGTGGAGCTCGTACTCTTGGTTTGCCTTTCCTGTTCTTGAGTCTCTCACGGGCAGCTCTTCGCAACTCCAGTATGGGTACAGGAAAAGGCTTCTTCTCCTTCTTTGAATAATTACGAGGTAAATCAGCATTTTGAGGGTGTTCATTCATGATAACCAATCTCCGAGGACGACATGATTTTCTTGATGCATCTGTACACTTCAACTGATTTCCAACTTTATCATTGCCTTTCTGCAAAAAAAAAGAGAAAAGGATAATGAGTATTTATGAAAGAAGAAAATGGCCATACAAAGTCAGAATAATCACATTCAAGACTACAAAAAAGAATATTTTAATTGACTGGCAGGAAAAAGAATGAATAGATTGGCAAGAGATTGCAAAACTTCATGAAGAACTGCAAATGTACAGTAGCAACAAAAGACGCAGCAGTACTTGTTATCTTTCTTTTACCTCCCGAAAAAAAAAATACCAGAGAGGAACAGAAAAAAAAAGCCTCGTCATTTCAACTGCAGCAAAGGAGGTATACGTTTCAATAGTCCGATAGACAAGATCATTCTACTACTTTAAGCAGGGAAAAAGATCCAGATTAGATGCAACAATATCACCCGTTATTGATCCACGATAAAACTTATTTACACAGACATGTTCGTATTTCAAGTAGTGAAATTATAAGCTCAAACTACGTGTGATATAAAATTTGTTTGTGCCAAGGAACAACGAGTAACAATGGCAGAGAATGTACTTGTTTGTAATTTGGCTTCATTAGTATATCAAACACATGGATCACAAGAGTTGCAAATCGTAAGGATGGAACACATCAAAACATTTATATTTTTTGGTGGGCATCAAAACATTTATGTTATTCTGCTCAGCAAGATGCTGAGGAAGACGGGAAGTCAAACAACCCTCCGTAATGGGCTAACACCTGATTACACTTAAATGTACCATATCAACAACAAAAGACAAAAAAATGAAAAGAATACATTGCTGCTCCCTTTCTCAGCATGGTTTTCCTTCCATTCCAATCTAGTAAGAACAAACGCGTAACAGATAAAATGGCCAGGTCTTTTCTGTGAATACAACACCGACACTAAGCTAACACGTTCAATGATATTAGTTTCAAGTTCCATAAATTCAGAGCAGGACGAGGAAAGCTAAGCTAAGTCTCATACCTGCAAAAATTGGAAAGAGTTGAGACTGTGATAGAGGTTCAGCTTGAGAAGTTCCGGCCTTAGTTGATAGGAAACAATGTGCGGCAGACCCATCAGTTACTGGTTTAATGGAGTGTAACATGTAGAGGAAAGGTACCATATACCTAGACACGAGAAATAGACCATTGAAATAAGGATTCACTGAAATTAAATTGACAAACAGAGATGACATCAGTTGAACAGACAAAAAACAAAATAAAGGTTAGAATATAAAAAATCAAGGGCCCGCATTTAATCCTTTTTCTCAGTTTCTTTCTTGTTCATTCTCTCCCCGGAAGACAAGAGGAGCCTTATAATGGGTACTCGGAGCTATGGCAACCCAAGAATAGAATATAAAACGACGCAGGATAGCACAATTCTTCTATTATATCAAGAGATATGTAAACACAAATAAAAAACAAACAATATGTATTGACACCTATTTACCTCCCAGCAATGACTAATTCGGGAAGAAAATCATTAAAGTAGGCACTTGAAACAAAATGACAAATCTTATTTTCTAGTAGGTCAAAGTGGATATACGCATCGCATCGTCTACTAGCAAGTATACACCAATTTCTATGAGATGATTTTCTACTTACAGTAGTTGAACTAATGCAAAATCACAATTTGATAGAGCAAGAGCCTGTTTGCTACTCTGCAATTAGGCAACTGCTATACGTGAAACATAACAACATCGTCATCCGACTATAAAACAAAAGAATAACTAAAATCCATTCTAACATACGGATTACAGGAGAGAGAGAAACCGGGAAGCAACAAATGGGGAAAATTCAACACAAGGGGCATTAAACTATTCCATTACACAAACCAAAATCTGAGTGAACTAAACCAGTTGTGTACTTGGAACCAAATTACCTCCCATCTCAACTAAACATCACCGAATCAACTGCTCCTGAGATCAACTTAATAAATTATATTCACAACATATTCAACGCTGGATGCTGCCAACATTACGAACCATGGAATTAGTGTATCCACACTTTGTGTCCTTCAGAAGAATTACACTCGTGCTTTCAAAGGCGGGCCGTGTGAACACAACAGGCCATGGCTCGTTAGAGCGATTGGTTTTGATACCATATGGGAATTTCCATATCCTACCCAAAACCTTAAGGTTGTGAGTAGTGGATCATCCACCCTTATAAACAGGCCCAACCCACTTGCAACTTCCGATGTGGGATTTTCTCCAACAGGAATTAGTGTATCCACACTCTGTGTCCTTCAGAAGGATTAAAGAGGCCACATTATCCATCTTCATGCAAGATAACCAAAAGAAGGAGCACTTCTAAGCTAAATGCAGCCACCAACAACACCAGAGCTTCATTCTCATTTTTCCAAGACATAATCAACCATAACAATTTTTTTTTTTTGCGCCTGAAGTTTGAACCATGGACTTCCGTTAAATCATGCTACATCTTGTGAAGTACAAATGCCCTTTGGCTCAACCATAAGAAGTTCCCTACCAAGACAACATAGAAATCACCCATTTGACGAGGAAAAAAAGGACATTCCCCAAATGGGTCCCACCTCAACTCTCCTACCAGAGCAAATAATGTAGAAGCAGCGTGCTTTGCTAAACTCGGTAGGAGAGAAAATAACTGAAAAAGGGAAAAATAAAATTACGAGCTCGGAAGCTTCGTTAACGGGAATTGGATAGGCCTATAACATAGGACGTATTAGTACCTCTGCGAGGACGAAGATGCGGATGGCGGGAGAGAGAGCGAATGGATAGGAAAGGATAGATATCCTTTTCTTTTTCTTTCTGGGCTCTCTCTTTTTTTTTTCTGGCTGGAACTTGGAGATATTTTATGCTGCTTTTGGTAATAATATCCGATGACGGACTTAAGGGTGACAATTCGGTTCGAAATTTTGTTCTAGGTTCCAAGGTCTTGGGATTTCGTCGGTCTAACTCTAGCGTCCTTCGATTTTTAGAAATATTATCTCGTCTTCCTTGTTTAATTTTATTAGATTCTCAAGTTCCTAGTTGAGATTATCGATCAAATTATTACTTTTAAAATTTTTAAATGACTATTATACCCCTAAAATTAAAAAGAAACCAACTTTGGTCTTCTCCTATTTTCTCTCTGATGACCCTTGAACCTCTTCCAGCGACTCTTTGCCTTCTCCGACGACTTTTTTTTTTGTCTAAACCAAGATAAATTTGACAAAAAAAATTCCTAAAAGAAGCGATGAGGAATTCCAATGCGCGAAGCGAAAACGACGACGGTCAGTGTTATGGCGGGTGTCGATGTTGCCGCTTTGGTGCAGGTAGCGGCGGCGGAGTTCATGGTATCGTCGTGGTGGGAGGTCCAGGTGATGGTTGCGGCGGCGGCGTTTGAGCTCGGAGCCTACTGGTTCTTCTCCCTCAGCCAACCTAATCGTGGTGGGAGGTCCAGGTGTTGCTGCAGCGGAGGTGGGGAGGGGCTGAGAGGAAGGGCGAGGACTTCAAGTTCACAAGAGTCGCCCTCGCCGCGCCTACTCCCTTAACCGCACCATTTTTGAAGGCGAGTGAGGCGAGGAGAAGGGGGCAGTGGCAAATCTGGTGATTGCTGACCTCCGGGCGGGCCTCGGGTTCCTCGACGTTGCCTCTGGTGACCGGTTCGAAGCTAGGCGTCGCGGTGAGTGGGTGATCATCCCCCAATCGTCCCTATCGAGGCTAGGCGTCGTCTGAAGCTAATTTCTGGCCGTGGTTGATCAACAGTGGGTCGAGGAAGAAGGTGATAGACCACGTCGAAGTACATTGGGCTCCAGCAAGACCACCGTCCACCACATCGGCTCCAACATCGTTGAAGAGGGAGAGAGAATTAATTTTTTTTAATTTTTGGTAAGGGTACAAAAGTAATTTTACACAGAAAGTTGAATGATGACTTCGGCGAACGACCCGAGAGTATAATAAAACCGAACATGGGAGACGAGAAGATATTTTTTGAAACCGAAAGACGCTAGAAGTAGAATGACAAAATTTCAGGGACCTGTGAGTAATTTATCTTTTATTTTATTCATTTAGTCAAAAATCTGATCATTTTGAATTTATTGAATTTATTTTAGATGAATTGAATACAATTTTCTTAATTCAAATTCATCTCAATTTAAACTGTAGTCACCCCTAATTAGGTATGGCGATTGGTAGGGCCAAGTAGGTTATAAGCATGATTTTACTTATACTCTAGTTTGGAGCGTTAGACTCATATCATATCCTTGACCTTCGATCAAAGGGCAAATTATTCTCAAATCCTTGACCTTTGATCATCCTCCCTCTAGGGTCCCTGACTTTTGAAAAATGATTATCCCGTCCCTAAGTTTTGATGATAATAGACTTTTAGGTCCCTGGAACCGGAATATTCTTTTTTTTTCGGTGAACCTCCACTTGAAATGATCAAAATATCCCCCACTAAAAACAAAAAGTCCTCTTTCCTTTTCTCTCCACTTTCTTCTTTCTCCCACTTCATCTTTTTCCTCCCACCTTCAACCAAAACCAAAACTCAAACCCAAACATGAAACAAAACTAATAAAAAAAATCAAAACTTCAAGATCTCTAATTCTGAAAATTACAATACCAATTAGAAATCCAAATTAGAAATTAGGATTATCTAAACTTGAATGCCGGAAGCTGTCCCTAATTTTAAAGGTCGTGATTAGTTCTGGATGTGTTCATCCTAGTGTTCCCATTTCGTGGAGGTGGGCTGTGAGTTAAGTGGGTTGGTTTCTTGTGCTTTTGCTGAAGTTTTCATCTTTTTAATTAGAAACGTCAATTATCCTCTTAAATTCCATAGAGAACTGGGTCTTATTCGTTTCCACCCAAGAAGCAATTCAATTATAAAACTTCAAATTCCACGAGCAATTTTATTTCTTATCTGGCTCCACCTCCGGATTTTGCCCCTCCGCCTGCGCTGAACCCACCCCCTTATCCTGACCCTTCAACCGCCATGGGAGAGAGAAGAGGGAACCCAAAATCATCAAACCCTCGAACTAAACAAATCCAGAACCAAGCCAACCCAAAATCATCAAACCCTCGAACCAAACAAACCCAGAACCACAAAGTGAACGCTTTCGTTCGAACCCACGTCAAGCTCGGTAGAACCGCCGGTCGTGTTCGAGGCTCTTCATAGAGGCCAACGACCTGCTCGTATTGTTCAGCTCCTCTCTGTCGAGGGAGGTCCAGGTCGTCATATGAAATGAAAACTTTTTATTGAAATTGTCATGTAGTCATGAAGCGAAGAGCTTCCTAACTCTTCGAATCCCTTTCCGACACACAGGGCACGGCACACCTTGCTTTCCCCCTTTTTAAATTCTTTCTCCTGTTAATACACTATTGGTTGGTGTACCATATAAACCCACAAGAAGCGAGCTTTATTTTTCAAGGAGCAATCCTGGGCACGAAATCGTTTTGTTTTTTTTCTCATTAATAAAGGTTGGGTTTAAGTTTTAATTTTAGTTTTAGTTTAAGGCTGAGTAAAATTTAACAAGGGAGGATATTTTGGTCATTTTAAGTTGGGGTTCACCGGTGATATTTCTTTGGGAAAATTACGCTTAGGTCCTTCTAGTTTGGCGTCCTTCCCTCTGGGATCCCTGCATTTCCGAAATCGTTCCTAACGTCCCTGAAGTTTGGTTCTATCAACTCTCGGATCCGTGACGGCTCTTTTTTTCATTTTTGGTCATGGAAATGACCAAAATACTCTAAAATAAAAAATAAAAAAATTTAACTTCTTCAACATTTGAAAAACACACCAACCACCAAAAACCAACCCAAAACAAAAATCAAACTAACTAAAATCAAGAACACGACCAAGAACATCAAGAACAACCAAAACTAGCTCTAACACCAAACTCTAACCGTAACCGGCACCTCCCTCCCATCCCCATCTTCCTTCACCCCGCCCTCGATGACGACGAAGACTCCTCCCTCGCCGTGGACCCGCCGCTTCAACTTTAGATCTATCCCTAGACCTCCACCGGCGACCACCAAAATCAGCCAAACACCAAAAAAGACTCCTCCCTCGACGAAGACTCTCCCCTCTGTTTCTTTTTTCTTTTATCTTCTCCCTCCGTCCATCGAGGAACCCAAATCGATTACGGTCAAGGAGATGAAGGCAAACCCATGGGTAAAGAGAACCAGACCGTCATTGGTGGTGGCTGGTCCCGGGATGTTTTACGAACGAAATCCCGATCAAATATGTTTCCCCTACCGTCGAAGGCGACTTGTCTTGGGCCGTCGTCGGAGGCGGCTTGTGGGTTCTGTCTATTTTCTTGTTTTGACATATCTAAGAAAAGGCAGTCTTGGTCATCGAGGGCGGGGGTGAAGGAAGATGGGGACGGGAGGGAGGTGCCGGTTACGGTTACGTTTAGGGTTTGGTGTTGGAGCTAGTTTTGGTTGTTCTTGATGTTCTTGGTCGTGTTCTTGATTTTAGTTAGTTTGATCTTAGTTTTGGGTTGGTTTTTTGTGGTTGGTTTTTTTTTCAAAGGTTGAAGAAGGTAATTTTTTATTTAAGGGTGTTTTGGTCATTTCTATGAGCAAAAATGAAAAAAAGAGCCGTCAGGGACCCAAGAGTTGATAAAACTGAACTTCGGAGACGTCAGGAATGATTTCAGAAATGTAGGGACCCCAAAGGGAGGGACGCCAAACTACAGGAACCTGAGCATAATTTTTCCAAAGAAATATTCCGACTTCAGGGACTCGAGAGTCTATTATAATCAAAACTTAGGGACGGGACAATCATTTTCCAAAAGTCTGGGACCCTAGGGGGAGGGTGATCAAAGATCAGGGACTTGAGAATAATTTACCCTAAATTTTATTACTAGACCCATAGCCTTACCCTTAAGGCTTGCAGGATCTGCAGGGTCCGACCCTTGAATTAAATGCACTATATTTTTATATTTGTTAAAAATAATTATATATATATATAATTCAAATAAATCACAATGAATATACGAAGATTAATCGTAAAATATATAGTATATCAATATAAAAAATTTTACTATAATAATGTGAACCTCTTTTTTTGGCCAGACATGGTAGAAATGTCTAAACTACCCCCAAACCCTAAACTCAAATCCCAAACCCAAACCCCAAACCCAAAACCAAAACCTCAAACTCAAAACCCCCAACCTCGAACCCCGTACCCTCGAACCCCCGCCCCCGGACAACGGACCGCCGGACCCCAGACCACCGAACCACCGGACCTACGAACCGCAATCCACCAGACCCTAGATCATCAGACAATCGAACCACCGGACCTTCGAACTCCCAAACCACCAAACCCGAACCAGACCATCGGACTACGGACCCTGGACCCTAGGACCACTGAACTCCCAGATTTCTGGACTGCGGACCACCGGACCATCGACCCACCAGACCACCAGAGCCCAGACCCCTAGACCACCGGACCACGAACCTTCGAATCTCGGACCACGGACCATCGGACTCCCAGACTACCGGACCCCAGACTAGACCACCGTACAACGGGCCTCCAAACCCCGGACCACTGAACCCCTACCCCCGGACAGCGGACTACCTGACAACCGGACCACCGGACTCTCGGACTGCAGACCACCGAATCACCGGACTGTAGACCACCGGACCTCCAGACCAGACCATAGAACCATGGACCTCCTGACCCCGGACCACCGAACCACGGACCACGGACAACCGAACTCCCTGACCCTCGGACCGCAGACCACTGGACCCGGACCGTGGACTACCAAACCACGGACCCCCGGACCCTGAACCACCGGATCCCCGGACCACCAGACCTCCAAACCGTCAAACCACCGGACTCAAGACCAGACCACCGAACCACGGACCCTCCGGATGTCGGACCACCAGACTCTGGACCATCGAACCACCGAACCACGAACCCCCAAACTCTGGACCACTGAACTCCCAAACTATCGGCAGCCGGACCCTCGAACCACGGATCCCCGGGCCATCAAAACCCCAGTACCTCGGACCACCGGACCCCCGAAACGCAGACCCCTTGACCCCAGACTCTGAACCCCGACCACGGACCCCAACTCCGGATCCCGGACCTCCAAACCTACGACCACGGATCTCAGACCCCGAGCCCCGTTCTGTTTTTATTTTTGTACAGCTTAAAAAAGAAAGTCAATGAATGATATGTTTTGCAGATTTTGAAATAGAACGGTACTCGCATCGCGTGTGAGTATTTACTAGTTAGAATAATATGTACCTCAAATTTTGGAGTCGATATCATGAAACATATTCCAGAATATTTGAGAACTCTATCGCAAATTATAAGTAAAAAATGAAGATAAAAGAGTTTAATTATGGTATAATAAGAGTTTAGTTAGGTTATGGTCCAAAGTGGGATAAAAGAGTAAGGGTATGATAGAAATTCATAAGATTCATACCCTACCCTAGACCCCACCTCTAAAAGTGGACCTATACACATACTCTATCCTACACCCAGTCAAAGTCAACAGACTCTCGACCCATGGAGTAAAAGTAGAGTCTGACCCATGAGGTATGAGTATTTTTGCCATCCCTAGCCCTAGTGCACCAACCTTTATTGTTTAAAGTAAAAAGTTCACTTTATTACTATTTAGTTTATCTTTTTATTTTGATACATTTTGATTTAAAAATATATATCAGATTAGTGATAAAAGTTTAACGTTTTGATATTTTAATGAAACTAAGAGCCTCTCCTTTGCTGTCACTCACCTAGCATGTCATGTTAACCTGAGTTACAACCTAAGCTCTCTCATCCAAGGAAAAAGAACTTTCGTATCTGCCTGAGTTGAAGTAACACACTAAGTGATCAAACAACAAAGAAAGTCTTGCCCTGAGATTTTCTTGTATTTCCTAAATGCCAAGGAGAAAAAAAAATTCAAAAGAACATTTTGGGAATTTATCAACAATTTATTTGTGCAGGAGGTCCATTTTTTTAAATCCTTATGCACAGAATTACAAAAAAAAATTTCAAAAAAATGTGAATTACGAAAAATTGGTTGACTAAATATGAGCCGGAGATTGAATCAGAGGCTACCTGTTTCAACATCAGTCCCTAGTTTGATGTTATCAAATATTATGTCGATCCATGCACGGATTGTTTACATTGAAGCAAATTTCCCTCTAGTAAATAGTAATGCAGCTACATTTTGATTTTCAAATTGGATAATTCTGATTATCCCAAACAATCACCATCGATTTTGGTGGTAGCTGCTTCTTAGAAATTGCAGCAGAGGTACGAAAATTCGGAATATAAAAATCTGGATATCCCATTTCATAAAGATAAAAGGTATAACATTGTCAGAATGAGCTTCGCTATTATATCAAATTTCTGCAGTATTGGGCAAGGCCGTACCACTAGGGAAATATACTACCAAACAAAAACTTTGGTATTAAGACAGACAAGACACAATTTGAGTTGGAAAAAAGAACCTTCATATGGTTTAGATGCCACAAACGGCCATGTAGATTCACTTGATAAGACACGACGAAATCACTCCGCTATGTTCGAATAGTTCCATAGAACCAAGAGAGCAAAGCTCAAACATAGTACAATGTCAGTTACAGATGCCAATAGCCAAGATCTCTATCACGGCTTCCACTGCAGCTCATAAAGACAGTTATACCAAACTGATCCGAAACATGATTAACCAATTACGCTAGTACACGATACCAGTCGAGTAATATAATTCGCTTCTAACAACTTTTTATCTGTTGTATCATTTCTCTTCCTCAGAATCCGACTCTGCAAAAACTGGTTCAGGCTGGGTTTGGGCATATGCTGGAGCGATAAACTTCGGTTCTTTTGCAGCAACATCAGCATATTTCAGGATGGCTGCTCTTGGATCTTCGTCCATCCATGTTTCCTTGATCATTCCCCCTTGCTGCAAAATAGATCTCACGGTGTTATTCGAGTTCCTCCGTTCAAGTTTTTAAACAATTGCAATCAAACCACAGAAACAAGAGTTATGAATGTGAGAGTCAAAAATGGAAAAGTATCTCACCTTCATGAGATACTGTGTCAGTAAACTTCCTTTCGTTTTGCCAATCCTTCCTCCATGTCCAGGTCCATTCATTGGAAGATCAGGTTTGTGGGACTTAAGAGGATCCTTGAGCATCTTTTCTCGCTGACGCTTACGGCTTGGCTGATCTCTAAAGAGTGGAAGAGCATGAGGGTTGTGTACAAGAGGCTGAATCTCAAAATCATCAACTGATTTTTTCCTCGGTGCACGTGCAACACACACAAGAGCTCCTCTCTCACTGAGGGTTGGGTCGTATAATACATGAATTCCTCCTTCACTTTTATCTCCAGTTGTGGCAAAGATCTACAATCAAATAGAAGAGGTAAGACTCACTTGACTTTTTGGTAAGATAAAGATGACAAATCCCAGTATCCTACAGCACGAGTGTTGGCCAAACGATGTAAACGGAAAGGAAACATGGCTCCTAAGCGTTCTAAGAAGTTAACTAATAGAATTAGACTGGGAGTATGAAGAGAATACCACCTCCACATTAATGAACAAGGTAGCAAAATTAAACAAAAATGTAGTGGGAACCACCTGATATAGTCTTGGATGCCATGCACACTGAATAACACTGAAAGTTGGGGCGATGCCAACTCTTGAAACAAGTTCCAGTTTCTTTCGGTCATAAAAGCAAAGTAAACTTCCAGTTGTGCTCTCCCTCTCAATAGAAGTGCCAGTCAAAAAGAGCTGTTCGTCAGGACTGAAAGAAACATTTGTTTGAGCATAATGATTCGGAAGATCCTCAAAAGCCTGAAGACACTTTTTCATTTGCCGCAAATCCCAAACCTAAATTCAGATTCGGAACAGAAAAATATGAGATGAGTAGCAAGAAATACTATGAAACCACAAGAAAGAAGCAATACTATGCTTCAAGCACGCTGTTTATCCACAACCTTCAGTGAGCCATCGAAACTTCTGGAGAGCAGAATTTTCCCATCACTAGAGAATTTAAGACAAGTGATATCATCTGAATGAGCATTCTCAACAAGAATATCTGGTCTGCTTCCCCACCCCGGCTTAATATTCCATATCTGTCCAAGTAGCAGAAGCAAAATTACAAGAAAGCCGAATTGCACTTAACATATTGTAAATGTCAAAAAATTAGCAAAAACGTAGGGAAAAAAATCCAACTTGGATGCAAGCATCTGCAAGAAGAGATGGTGAATTTATACATGTGAATCATACAATTCCAGTATTAATAAAATGTTAATAGGACTCACAAAAGAGACAAACCTGTATAGATCCATCTCCAATGCCACCAGCAATGCACTTCCCATCACGATTCCATGAACATGTGGTAACTGGTACTCTTCCAGGCCTAGCAAGCTTAGGCTTAATCACCTATTCACATGCAAGAAATAAAGATTTAGAAACTATTTCCACCCTAAGAGTTTGAGAAGAATTCAAGGAGGTCACTACATAAGACACGTTTAAAAATCAAACTTGTTAAAACAGGTAACCTTCACTATGGTTTATCTAATCATCATCAATAAATCTACCAATTCCAGATAGCTGATAATTCCAGTTTCCACGCAATTTCTTAACGCCACTGAGCTACTTCAACTCGTCAGCTTTTTAAAATTGAATTTGAAGACACCATCCACCGTATTATAGCCGATAATAAGAGAGTGTGAAAGAAAAATCAACCCCAAGCATTTCTTGTATGCTATACCTGTTTTTGACTTTTGAAATCATTGACATCCCATATCCGCAGAGATCCATCCTCTGATGATGTCAAAATAGTCTCTTTATTGTTAGGATGCCACTCCCCACAAGTCAACCCAGATATATGGCCTTTAGTATTTTTTAAATCACGGATATACATGTCTCCCTTCACAAATTCGCCCAGAGTAAGTCCATCACGGTCATATATCTGCATTAATAGAGAAACAAAACACATACTTTTGTCACATCATACAGTTGCCAGGAAGATGGTAAAAATGGCGACGAGAAGGGAGTACCTTAGCCTGCGCAGAGCCTGTCACGCAAAGGAATCTGTCAGCAGTAGGACTCCAGCTTAAACTGCGAACCTGATGACCTTCAGACGGTTCAATCTGCCTAAACGACTGGAGACGAGCATTCATGCCTTGGAAGTCATACATTCGTACATTATAGTCGTAACTGCCAGAAAGTACCCTCGAACCGGTGTGATCAACTGCAAGAGCTGAAACAACCTGACGAACATCAGTCAGAATCACACTCAATACAGATCATCGTGTTGGAGATCGAAGAAAGCAGCGAAGCTATCCCGATAAGACAGCAACTACAAAGCCAAAAACGGTCAGGTACCTTAGAGTGTCCCTTGAGCACAATCTCATTACTCGTGGGGATCCTATAGGGATTCTCCTCCACCGCCACCTCGTCGTCCTCCTCCTCGTCCTCTGAATCGGAATCTCTCCTCGGAGGCGGCCGTGGCGGTCCGATCAAAGAACCGTCCTCTCGGTCACCCGACCCCATCCGCGGGGGCGGGCCCACCATAACCTCATCTTCCTCTCCATCGTCCCCACCAGCACCCGGGGGCGGCCTAGGGGGCCCAACAATAGCCTCCTCATCCTCCTGCGGGGGGCGGGAAGGGCCAATAAACTTGGAGCTAGGGTTAGGGGATTTGGCAGCGGGGCCGCGGACGGAGTCGAGCCAGGACTTAGAGGAGGAGGAGGAGAGTGAAGGGAATCCGTCGGGCTTAACGGCTTCCGGGGCGCGGCGGGTGGCGTTGTGGATAAGGTCGAGCGGGGTTTGGGATTTGGACGGCTTCCCGAAAGAGAGAGGGAAGTGGGCCCTCATCCCCTCGTACTCGTCTTCCCCCTCCATTATCTATCAGCCAGATTCCTCTCTCACTTTATTGGGTAATTCTTCAGAAGAGCGAGGGAACAATTTCCAGTGGGTGTGGGTGTTCTTTTATATGAGCGAGAATCAATCTATAGAGGCAGGCGCAGGTTGCGGTCGGTATACCCGGTTTCTCTTCTCTTAGATTATGCAGCACTACATAGGATTCGATTCAATTATACGAAAATTTGATCCGCATTCGAATCGACTAATGTGAATTCATATTTGGATTTGGTTCGAATTAGTCCTTGGACACATCGAATCTAAAACCATATATCTAAAATTCGTCGAATTATTCGGTAAATCAAATTCAATTCGCATTCGACAGTTTATAATTCCTACTCGAATTCTTCCTTTGACAAATTGAATACAAATCAGCGAATTATAACTCGCATTCGATTCAATTTGATTCGTAATCACCCCTACCGGATTTGAAGCTAATGTTGAATGACTGTTTTATCCATCGAAACTGCCGTGTTTTGTCCATCGCAGTTTTTGCTCTCAGTCCATGTGATTTAAAAGTGCAATTCCGGGGGGGGGGGGGGGGGGGGGGGTGGGGTCGCGGTCGGTCTTTTATGTTCTCTGTTTAATTTTCAGCTTCTTGTGTTTAATGGTACCTCTGATCTCTATTATAGTGTTGTTGTTCTAGTTTTTGATTTAGCTCCCGAGCCACTCTTGTTTAGTGATCTCTTCGGGTTTAATCTTTTTTGCTTATGTTTTTGCTTGGATCGATCTGAGATCCGTATAGATCTCGATACCTTTTCTGTTGGTGTGGATAGCCTTATCTCGGTTAGACTCGCCCGACCTTGGCTCTCATTTGTGTGCATCTTGTTGGAGTTGGAGATAATTTTGCCTGAGTTGGAGATTGCCAACTTGCTGGCGATCGCAAGTTGCGACATGCATATTTTTCCAGTTTAGTTTCGACTCTTGTTTCAAACTCCTAATTCGACATAGATAGATTTCTTGTACTCCAAGGGTTCGTCTATTATATAAGGACGTGTTATCCGATGATTAGTTATGGCTTTGTGACTCGGTATCCATCAATAAAAGTTCTCCTTTCTCTCTGTGGACGTAGGCATTAGGTCGAACCACGTAATCTCGTATGTTCGTGTTCTTTGTGCGTATTACTCTCGAAGTTGCTGAATTTCTAACAGGTGGTATCAGAGCTAAGGTTAGAGGATGTCGGATCACGGTGCGAAGTTTGCTCTTGTAAAGTTCATTGGTTCATCGAATTTTGGGTATGGCAAAGGCGTGTCAATGATCTCCTCGTGCAACAAGGGATGGTCATCGCGCTCTCAGAGAAGAAGTCCGAGAAGATGGAGGAGCAAGAGTGGAAGGAGATGCGGGCCAAGGCGGTGGCGATAATTCGTTTGTGCTTGGTGGACGATGTGATGTATCACGTCATAGATGAGGAGTCACCAGCTGAGGTATGGAAGAAATCGGAGGCAATGTATATGTCTAAGTCTTTGTCGAACAAGCTTTATCTTAAGCAAAGATTGTACTGTCTCAAGATGAAGCTCAAGATGAAGGAGGGCTCGGATGTGAGCCAACACATTAATGATTTCAGTCAACTTGTGAGCGACTTGAGAAAGGTTGATGTGAAGTTCGAGGAAGAAGACTAGGCATTGTTGCTGCTGAATTCCTTACCTAAACTCTAACTTGGCAGAAGGGGTCCCTGGTGTTGGAGGAGATCACAAGTGCTCTGCTAGGGTTTCATCAAAGAAGGAAAGCCGGAGATGATCAAATAGTAAGGCTGGTTGTGAGGGGTAGCCATGATTGTAGAGAAAAAGATAGAAAATGATCCAAGTCGTGGTCAAGGAGGTTAAAAGGAAATTACTTCGAGTGCAGAGAAAAAGGGCACGTGAAGAAGGATTGTCCAAGAAGAACTCGGGATCACGAGGAAAAAAGATCGGTTCTGTGAATGTGGCCTCTCATTCGGATGGGTCGGATGGTGACTGTCTTTCTATTTTGTCAGGTCCAAAGCACTCTGATTCCTGGATTTTGGATAGCGCTTGTTCTTTTCACATGACGCCCAAGAGAGGGTGGTTCGACACCTACAAGTTCGTTGATTCAGGTATGATGACTATGGGTAATAGTTTCGCTTGTATAGTCACTGGCATAGGTGATATCCAGATCAAGATGTACGATTGTGTCGTGGTGAAGTTGTGTGGGAATAGGCATGTTCTGAAGTTGGAGATGAATTTGATCTCATTAGGAGCCTTGGATTGTAGCAGGTATGGTTATAAGATTGTAGGCAAGCTAATTGACATGAAGTAGGATGCCTTGATGGTGATGAAGGGTGAAAGAGATGCAAGGAATATCTACAGGTTAGCAGGGGGCACGGTCATAGGTAGAGTCACATATTTGGATTTCTGATGGAGAGGAAAAAAGCTCAAGTCATATGAGGTTGGTTCGTATGAGGGAGCAAAGGTTTGACATGGATGGTTTGAGTGTAGTTGGGATTCCCAGAGACATGGAAAGCAAGCTATAGTTGTTTCGTAGAGGCATTGTTGGCAAGGAGTCATGGTTATCTCAGAGAAGCATTGTTAGCTGGGCTCCACTATGGTTGTCTAATATGCACGTCAAATGTGTTGGGTAGGTTTTGCATGGGAAATGCGAAGCCGTTGGTAGTACCACGGGCGAATCAGGTATCTCACTCAAAGCCAAACAGTGGAGTTCGAGGCATGTCGAGGGTTCTACTTGGTGGAATAAAAGGTTGCCCATTGTATGCTATGGCAAGTAGCATTGGTTTGAGACAAGAAGGTGCAGCTGAAAAGTAATTCGAGGTTGCGGAGCATGGGGGTGACCTAAAAATAGAGGCGCGTCTATTAGTCACGGGATTGCTTTGGCATGTGAACTTGCTAGTTGGGGTTCAATAGAGGTTGAAGGGAATAGGCCAAGCAAGCTCGGGAGTTGCTCGAGTTTGGGGGCTGTTTCCAAGTGATTGAACGGAAAAGGTGGTGAGAAAGTTGAGATGGTCTTGTTGATGGTTGTGTATCTATGGTTCGAGGTGGAGTCAGTAGAGTCGGTTGGTTTCGCAGGACTTCATGTTTCTCCAAGGGCGGTTTCTTGTCAAGGTGGAGTTTGTTGAAGTTCGGGTGTAGCTTCATGGTTCTTTGCAAGGGACGAATTCTCGCCAAAGGTGGAGATTGTTGGAGTTGGCGATCACAAGGGCGGTTTCGCAGGACTTCATGTTTCTCCAAGGGCGATTTCTTGTCAAGGTGGAGTTTGTTAAAGTTCGGGTGTAGCTTCATGGTTCTTTGCAAGGGACGAATTCTCGCCAAAGATGGAGATTGTTGGAGTTGGCGATCACAAGTAGCGACAGGCAGATTTTTTTAGTTTAGTTTCGACTCTTGTTTCGGACTCCTAATTCGACATAGATAAGTTTATTGTACTCCAAGTGTTCATCTATTATATAAGGACGTGTTACTCTAGGATTAGTTATGACTTTGTGACTCGGTATCCATCAATAAAAGTTCTCATTTCTCTCCGTGGACGTAGACATTAGGCCGAACCACGTAATCTCTTGTGTCCGTATTCTTTGTGCATATTGTTCTCGAAGTTGCTAAATTCTTAACACATCTCGTATGTATTCAAATGCCCATGAAGTTGAGTCTATGATACGATTTTGTGGTTATTAGCCGTAGCTTGTCTCGGCAGCTTCCGCCTTGGATGTTTGGCTCTCGTAGCCTATCATCCACCCTTCGTCTCCACCTATGCTGCTCTGCTCTCTTCGGATTGGTTGTCGTGTTCTGTTTGGTGTCTTCGTATGTTGTGATTGTATTTCTTTCTGTATTGTAATCTGTTTATCTTAATATAGGCTTCGCGCCACCTTTCTAAAAAAAAAATTGTGAAACTTTATCACTTATTAGTCATGCCCGGACATTTGGCAATTCATGTCATATGTTTTTTCCGATGTGTCACCATGTGTACTACAATCAATCCCTGTGGACGATTTCATAGAAAATCACGTATACGATCCTTCTTTTGTTTATATCATTTCAAGATAAGAGTCAGAGTAGAGTCTACGTCAGCGCCACCTGAGATATATAAATATGATGTGGCGCTGACATGGATAATTATGGAAATGTCAACTAGGAAATAAATTAACTCTGGTTAGGAGTTTTTCACCAAATGTGTCAAATTTGGAAACCTCTGTCACCAAAAGTGTCCAATTTCGAAGCCTCCATCACGAAGGTGGAAAAAGTGAAACCACATGGTACTTTAGTAAAAATGTTTGAAATCACAAGGTACTTAAGTGAACTTATCACTTAAAAAATGGAAGTCTGGTAATTTTTACCCAAAATAGAAAAATGGGAAAAATTCAATTTAGTATTTTGTAGTTTGAGTCTTTTATATTTTGATACCCTATAATTTAAAACGCATCTAATCAATGACTGATGTTTGAAAATTTGATACTTTAGACACGGGCAACATCTCCTACTGCCCGGTCAGCTATCATGCCACGTCAACTAGGGTGTCACACCCATGTGGATTATTACGTGGTTGATGACATGACTTGTCAAAAACCTCATAAAATTTGACTTAACACGACTTAAATTCTCGAAATTTCAGAGATGCACATATTCATTATCCAAATGATGAATACAAGAGATTGACCATGTCACTAAAATATCAAATCTCATCCACTAGTTTTGTGCTCTTTTGATGGAGTTTTTGCAAGTCATGTGAGTCCACATAATAATCAGGGGTGTCAATGTGACACGCTTGCAAAAAGCTGTCGGTGTTACTAAAATGTCAAATCTCAGTTACTGATTTCATGCGTTGTAAATTACATATAATCAAAAACAAAAAAATTTATACCACTAAATTGAACTTTTGAAAAAAATCATGGAATCGGAATGGGCACCTATCTCTCCCTGGTCTTAATTTAACTCTCATGCCATAAGAACATCAGTAAAGACCAGCAGAGCAGGCCAACTTGTCTTGTGTTTTGTCCACTCCCCAGTGCCCAACTCAGACCACCCACCTGTTCAGTGTTTTCTTCACTTGCATCCTGACCAACAAAACCCCAGCCTCCATCCAACTCCCTCCATTCCATTGTTCTCTGACTCATCGCCATTGTCAACCACAAGCAGATATGTAAGTGCACTTTCCTCCAAGAGGGTGGGATTTTTCTATGTATGGCTAATGTTTCTCTTCTTACTTAAAGTAAGAAAATTTAAAATTATGGTGATGGAGTGTGGATTGCGATGAGGTTGTTGTTGTTGCTCTCTTTTGTCAGGGAGAATAATGGTAATGGGTTGAAGCCTATGGACTCAGAGCAGCTGAGAGAGTACGGACATAAGATGGTTGATTTCATTGCTGATTATTACAAGACCCTTGAGGACTTCCCAGTTCTCAGCCAAGTTCAGGTCTCTCTCGTATCCTCTCTGATATAAAAAAACGATGTCTCTTCGGTTAGGGTTAAAGCACTTGTCTTTCTTGTTGATGAATGTGCCAATTGTTGATTCTTTCTTCTGTTTATATTCGATATTTTTGCAGCCTGGCTATCTTAGCAAGCTTCTGCCAGATTCTGCTCCCGATCAACCGGAATCTCTGCAGGAGGTTCTCGACGGTAAAGATTCCTACTTTAGTATCCAGACTCTTCATTATCTGCTCAACTGTGACAAAGAAATCAACTTGCAGTTTGGTTTTGCTTTTAAGTACTTGTTATTGCAAAAAAGAAGTAATCTTTTGTGTTGATGAAAGGTTGGCATTCTACTGTTGTCCTTATACCTGCTTCGTTGCCCTTCAAGTTCAAAACTATTGCAGTGTGTGATTTGCAGATGTTCGGGCAAAGATTTTGCCAGGAGTGACACATTGGCAAAGCCCGAACTTTTTTGCTTACTTCCCTTCAAACAGTAGTGTGGCGGGGTTTCTGGGAGAAATGCTCAGTGCTGGTATCAATATGGTGGGTTTTAGTTGGATCACTTCTCCTGCTGCCACTGAGCTTGAGATGATTGTTCTTGATTGGCTTGGGAAAATTCTTAAACTACCTGAAGATTTTCTCTCAACTGGTAAGTGTTCTCGTAGGTCCTTCTGATTATTCAGAAATTTCTTAGAAAAAGTTGGTGCAGGTCTGCAGTACTAATACCTCTTATCTACTCTATGGAATCCGAAGATTACTCATTTCTTTGTTCGTCGTTGTCCTCTGTCAAATCTGGTAGTTACGTATCAGTTAGTCTAGATCACACAAACCCGCTACCCAGTTGGTTGAATCAAAGAAACTTCCAAGGTGAAAACTCACCGAAGGAGCAATCTTTTTAGAAGTATACACAAGCTGAAGCAACACAAGACTTTTGGAAAGCTAGATTCAAGTCGGAAGGTTTTCAAATTTAAATTTCTATGAATTATAAAAAAGAAATCTGTATAGAAGTTTCATCTTTTCTTCTTAATATAAAAATGTTTGTTTTTCTTGGTTACTTTTAATTTATCGAAGTTCTTGTAGGTGATAATCAGATTTAATGTTAGTTATGAAATCTTAATCAGGACAAGGCGGCGGCGTGATACAGGGCACTGCAAGTGAAGCTGTCCTTGTAGTCCTCTTGGCTGCTCGTGATAGAGTCTTGAGGAGAGTTGGAAAAAATGCACTTGAAAAGCTTGTGGTTTATGGATCTGATCAAACACATTCTGCTTTACAAAAAGCTTGCCAGGTACTGAGGTGACACTGCAAGAATTTACTATTCTCATGCCAAAGTTGGTCAACAGATTACTCGATTACTCTTAATTAATTAATATAAATCACTTTTGCAAGTTTACTTTAAATAAGCACAGCTCAGAAGATCATGCTTCATTTTTTCACCTCGTAACCAGTTAGTACCCATGTTTCAGTTCGTTGACTTCAGATAATAACTTATTTTTTTTACCTTCTTCTTTATGGCAGATAGGAGGGATCCATCCAGAAAATTGCAGGCTGCTAAAAACAGATTCTTCAACTGATTATGCACTTTCACAAGAGTCAATTAGTGCAGCAATTTTGGAAGATGTTTCCAGAGGATGGATCCCCTTCTTTTTGTGTGCCAATGTAAGATATCTTAGCCACATGTGAAAAGAAATTCTTATTTAGATCAATCCTTTACTTTCGGATTCGTTCTACAAGTATTTGGAGAGCAGCTGCAAATGCTTTTGCTGTTGCGTGGTATACTAATTGACTTCTTGAAGTAGCTCATTGTTAAGTGGCACTGCCATTGTACGATTGCTAGGATAATCCTATCAGTTACTTCTTTCCTTAAACAGACAACCATCTCATCTGTTGGCTAATCTAGCCTTCTCCGTCCCTCGGGACTAACAAGGGGTAGTAGGGAATATCTTCAACCTCTATTACACCTTAAATGCATAAATGATTCTGAATGGATGTAAAAATTAGAAGATGAGGATGAAAGCACAATATTTTTGCAAAAATATCTGTTCTAGATCATACCGGACTCCTGTTCCTGTTCTTATAAAATTCTATCGTGGGAGGTATCTTTAAGGAGGTGCATTGTGTCTGCAGGTTGGTACCACATCTTCAACGGCTGTAGATCCACTGCCTGCCCTTGGAAAGATAGCCAAGGTAAGGCCTAATTTTCAGATACTTAAAACACCTAAATAAGATTGGTCCCGATTTGTGAGACATAAAAGGACAATTTTCTGCAGTATCTCGCTTTTCATGTTTAAGTGAGGACAGGTTGCTGTACCTCTCAAGATCATGAACCTAGTCCACTATATAGGTTGTTGGACAACATAACAGCAAAATGAGACCTCAAACTTGTTGCTCTTATTCACACGGTCCACTTTATTGACCTAAATCTTGGATTGGATGATGACAAAATATGAGGTGTCACCCGAATAACCAAATAGTCCATTGTCCCGAGTGTTGAACCAAGCATAAATAAGAATTTCTAGATTCAATTGATTCTGCTTCTGCTTGGTAACCTTTAGAGAACTAGACATAGGAGCTCGGTGCTAAGCCTAGTTGATCAATCGGGCTCCCTTAATGAATAGTCATTCTGTAGAAGGAACTAAAACGGTGTGAGGAAATAGGGTGAATGATGCAAGAGAGATTTTATTTGATTTTGACCTGTAATAACTAGGAACCTTTTTTCATCTTACTTCGCTCAAATTTTAACGAGGTTAAAATGATAAATTCCCAAGTTTATCTTGGACTATGCAGCAACTGATCATTATGTTATGGCTTTCCTATGGTTTCCTCATGTTTTATGTATTATAACTTTGTAATTAATAGATAAAGATACCTTGTATGAACTTGTTGCAGATCCATGGCTTGTGGTTCCATGTGGATGCTGCATATGCTGGAAGTGCATGTATATGTCCCGAATACCGCCATTACATTGACGGCATCGAAGAAGCCGATTCTTTCAACATGAATGCTCACAAGTGGTTCTTAACAAACTTTGACTGCTCTGCTCTTTGGGTCAAGGTGAGATGAAACGTTACAAGGCTCTAATGCTCTGTGTCCATGAGCAAGTGCAATATCTTCAAATACAATGAGCTCGGTCCGGAAATGATACTCATCTGCACCAATTCCAATGCTAATTACCCTTTAGCAAGGAGTGGTTGATACTGGATGTTGTTAAATATAACATTGATTGTTATATCCATGAGATGGCCTTTACAAATTCGTAATAGTTTCATTGCTTGATCATTCTTTTTTATGTTTTCCAGGAAAGATTTATCAATTTTTCTTAATGCTTGCAGAGCCAAACTTCCCTTGGATGTGTACTTAATGACAAGTCTTGTTTTAATTTCCAACACTAAATATCTCTTTCTTGAATTATTATGGTCACATTTTGGTTTCGTTTATTAGATAGCTCTGTCCGTATTAAGACAACTGAACATTATGATAATGCTTGAGGCAGGATAGAAGTGCTCTGATCAAATCCCTCTCCACAAATCCAGAGTTTCTGAAGAACAAAGTAAGCACTCTTTTCACTTCTCTCACATTTCACAGATCAACTTTTGTCTTACAGACGTGTCTTCTGCACTATTAAATGGAGATCAGTTCTCAATCTGGAAATGAACATTTGCATTGGTATTTGATAGCAGAAGACCCTGTGGGCTATAGGCATTCGGGATTTCCGTTGATGAGTGTTAACTATTAGTAAAATGGTCAAAGAATTTCAAACAGTGGGGATACTAGAACAAGTAGAGCAGGCACTTACAAATGAACTCAACTATCTGGTGCCCTAATAATCCAAACAGATTATTATATCCACAAGTACATTCATCATGTTCCATACCAAATTTTATGTTTCAGGCATCTGAAACAAACTTGGTTGTCGACTATAAAGATTGGCAAATTCCTCTCGGACGTCGATTTAGGTAGGCCTTCAACCCTCTACCTTTAGGATATCAAAGGTCATTTAAGATGTTATTCAACTTAGATGATACTCTTGTAAAAAACATGACTTGGGTCTTTTCCTGCCTAAACAATGGTTCTAGATCGCTGAAACTGTGGATGGTGCTTCGGCTATATGGTTTGGAAACCTTGCGAGGCTATATCAGAAACCACATTAGCTTGGCCAAGCATTTTGAAGAGCTTGTTGCTCAAGACACACGATTTGAGGTAATGTGATTTAACTTTCAGTGAAGCATGCTATTATGTGACTGTATCAACATAGAGGCTGCATGGCTATTTCTTTCAATTGAAAACTAAGAAACAATTTTATGTTTCAGGTGGTCACACCTCGGACATTTTCATTGGTTTGCTTTCGGTTGCAGCACCCTGGCAAAGACGAGGATAGTGCCAACACTCTGAACCATAACCTGTTAGATGCTGTCAACTCATCGGGGAAAGCTTTCATATCTCATACGGTACCCCTGCCAGCATTTCCACAGCACATGAAATATTCGCACAATACATTTGGTCTCATGATCGTTGTTGCGACAGGTTCTGTCTGGGAAGTATACATTGCGATTTGCGGTAGGAGCTCCATTGACTGAAGAGAGGCATGTGATTGCAGCATGGAAGGTTCTGCAAGAAGAGGCATCTGCTCTGCTGGGGAGTTCATAGCTGATGCTGATTCTTCGACTGGATTGCTGCTACCCGACTCGAGTGGTCGCGAAACCATTGTTTTTCGTCGATTTACGTCAATATTGGTTCCTGATTATGGTTACCTTCTTAGGATTATGAAATCTCTGTTCCAGGCATGGCATACTCTTGGCTTTAAGATAGCCTAATGTTCTATTCAAGGAGCCTACACAGTGAATAATATAATTCTTTTTAGGTGTGCATGCCTGGATATGATATATACTCCAGTTATTCTTTTGCTCGTAGTGTATAACGTGGACATGTTGATTTTTTTATATATTTGCTTAGTCGAATGAATGAAATTTATTTCACATTTAAAATACAAGATATTTCATAACTTTGTATCAGCATACGGTTCTCTTATGATGAAATGATATCATGCGGCTGGATGTTTTTTCAAACAAGTTACCTTGGAAGTCGCCAGGTAATTTCCAAAACCCCTAAAAATATATTTGGACACAGATAGATAGAGTCCATTTCATTTTATTACAAGTGAACACACCTTGCTGCATTACATTTACTAATAAGGATCACGTAAGATACAATAATAGCTTTAAAAAATTAACAAATGCATAGATCAACTAGTGAATGCGTTGTTCTATTTTAACCACAAGTTTTCAAGTTCGAACTATTAAAAATACAAAAATGTTAAATACTTATTAAGAGAACTTTATCACATATGTCGCCCAACTTAAACCTGTATTAATAGTTGTGGTGAGTGTTTGAAACAAAAAGCCAATAGCTTCACATACTCCATCTTTAAGTTAAGATCAGTCCTTAAAAAGCCAAATCAGCTTTATCGGTAGTCTTTACCACTTGTTGTAATTTTTAATGCATTCTTGGCTAACTCTTGCTCTTCGGTGTCCTCGCTCGCAACATGGCTTAAGTTGCTTCTTATGTCTATTTCCTGGGTTCTGGCTTAGGTTCATCTTCTAAATGATGACGACGACGATAATAATGATGATGATGATGATAATAAGCAATGCTAACAAGGAGCCAATATTTTTCAACCAATTTATTATTTCACCCTCATAATCATAAGTTTTTGTTCGAGCAAAAAATTAACGATGAATTAATAAATTCTCGAAGTCGAGTTAGCCTTAGTGCCAAAGAAATGAAAGGTAAGAGTTGAGGGTCGACTAGGGCAATTATCAAAGTGTCCATATTTAGATGCTAGCTTTCTTTGAGGAAGTACGAGTCTAGGAGTTCGGGGTCGACCAAGGTAGTCATCAAAATGTCTGTGTTTAGATGTCATTATATCTAGGGCTTCCACAGGTTAGGTCGGACACTTGGAGAACTTAAAAAAGACTTGGAAAAATTAGAAAGACTTTCTTAAGTCAGGTCAGACTGGCAAGATTTGGAAGGACTCCAGAGTCGCGAAGTAAACATTTTGTTATATAATAACTTTATCAGCTAAGACCAATTAAGTGTTCTTTCACTTACAGTGAGAGAGGTCAAATTTTAGAGATTGGTTGATACTCGAAAAACATATGGGGCATTTGCTATTCTTTTCCCCTCGAAAATCACACAATCATGGGGTGTATGATGTATCTATCCAAAATAAATCAAAATTGCTAGAAAATAGATAATTAATTATTAAGAAAATTATTAAATTTTAACAATGCTTTCGACTTGAGACCAATATTTTTTATCAATTTAAAGATGTTATTAATTATCATACTGTATTTAAAATTGTTTATGAGCTTTAAAACCTTAGCTTCCGCTTTTCAAAATAACCTTCCAGACAACCAAATGCAAGAAAGTTTGGTGCATCACATTCATCCTTTGTACGTGCTAATGGCCAAAATACCTTTGCTGATATTTTTTTTAACTTTGTATATAGAAAACCAAACCATATTATACTGTGTGCGTCCGTATTTTTTACATTGGAACTCGAATTTAAAAAAAATTGCTTTGGCCACGAATGAACCAAGTGGCACTTGTTTGCAGGGATAGCAGAAATACTTATACCCTAAGTGTCGGACCCTATTTTTATTCTACGAGTCTAGGATAGAATATGAATATGGCTTCATGTTTAGAAGTAGGGTCTAGGGTAGGGTATGAATCCATAGTTAGACCATGTGGATCGGACTCTACCTTTACATTTTTATCCTATTTTAGATTCTACCATGATTAGACCCTAATTAGACCATATCGATAATATATATAATATAATTTATGGTTAACTTTAACATATTTATTATGTTATTACACAACCAGTTTAGAAGATGTCATGAATGATGGATCACTAGAAGTCTATATTTTATTTTTATTTTTTAAAATTATTTATGTACTTCAAACTCGAAAAGAAAAATCTTGTACTATTGAAATTAAATTATAAAATTTGATATTTCATCAATTTTCTATTGAATATTAATGTGTAACGTAGTAGATGTCTTGAATTTGTTTAAATTTTATATAAAAATTAACTTTTGATTAAAAATTATCAAAATGTAGAATGTTAAAGGGTCGGATCCTGCATACCCTGTAGACCTTAAGTCTTCAGAAGGGTAGGGTATAAATCTAACAATAAAAAATTTGTAGGGTCGAGAATAAGGTATAGGTCTAACTAAAAAAATAAGGTATGAGTAGGGTCCTACCAATACTATATCCTACCTTACCCATTATCATCCCTACGTGTTTGTGAGATAGTTACAACCGACCTCAATTAAAGAGATAATAGTACGTACGGTAGAGTTTGTAGACCATGCCAAATTAACAGCTGTCATAGCGGTGGCCTTTTTCTTTATATTTATTTCGACGAATAAGAGTTTGATATAAGTAATAAAATATTTAAATTTATTTAAAGATAATTTAAGTTTGAATTCTACGAGTGTTAAAAATAATATTTGGAGAGGTACACTATTTTAAGATCCGAGTATTCGATAATGTTCAATTCTGAATATCATAACTTATAAAAAAAATTATACTTGTTTTGGACACGTTTATGCGCCAAATCAAAAACTTCGGCATTATAGTCCCATCACACTCATTTCTTTTGTGCAGCCTCCACCCAACGAAGATTTACAAACCTACCAATATCAGCAGCACCTTGTCTACCCTCCAATGTGTAATATCAGAGTCTACATGGGAATGAATTTAAAATTTTGTATTTAAATGGTGTTATACTAGTGTCCATCGTATGTTGTAGTAATGCCTACCGTATTGTGTACTAGTATCCGCCACATGTATACGTACAATTCTCAAATATCTCTTGGAGAGTTTTCTCTTTTTTATAATTTATTATTGCAACATTTATAGTAATCGTTGTATAATGGTAAAACAATGTATGTACCATTGTACACCGTCGAAGTACTATTGTATGTTGCATGATGTACTATAATGTATAACGCAAACATACTATTGTATGTCACATGTTGTACTAGTGTATACTGTCAAGGTATTAGTGTAAATCACATGATGTACCAATGTTTAATGCGGAAGCATGCGCGCCCCGCAGTACATACCGTAGGGCGTGCAAATTTTATTTTGGTACCGCATATTTTTATGTAATTTTATTTTAGTACATTTTAACTTCGACGGACCATAACGTTTGAGTCATTTGGAATTTTTGGTATTATAATATATTTTCTATAATTTTAAAATACGAATTATGCTACGACCCAGGATTTTGTTCCGTCCTCCGGGTCATCCGGTCGGACTAAATTTTTTTGGAAAAAGTCTATTTTAGTAATCTGTGATATTGCGAAAAATTACTTTAGTACCCTGTGGTAAAAAACCCATCAATCGAGTCAAACCTCACCCAATTTACATCACTTAGGTCCGCAGGCAGCTGCCCGAACTTGTCCGAACCTACTTTGACCCTGCCCGGCCATGTGGACGAGCCATGTCAGCAAATTTTATCGAGGTGGCATCCCTCTCTCCTCCTTCCCCTCTCTCTCTCTCTCTCTCTCTCTCTTTTCTTCTTCTTCTTCTTCCCAAAACCCAGCAGCTGCCCCGGACAAGTCCCCAACCAGCTTCAGTACTCTCCGAAGAATCCGATCTGCCCGGTCAATGGATAAACAACGGACACTTCCCCTGGCGCCGAGCCTGGAGCAAACCGGAGCTAGAGGCTGACCGGAGCTGAAGGCTAACCTCCTGGAACATGACCGCTAGCATCCCGCCCACGCACTTGGGGAGCTCGTCCGGGTCGCCCTCGTCGAGGGAGACTGAGTGGACCGGAATGTGGAGGTGACGGTTGAGGAGTGGTTGCCGGGGGAGGAGATGACGATGATCCCAGCGAGCGGGTTCCTCTCGCGATGATGAACCCCTAGAATTTTCCCTCTATGTCGTCGTCGTCCTGGAGTCGCTCGTCGTATTCGGGGATGGGGACGAAGAGGGAGCTGGGAGAAGAAGAAGAAGAGGGGAAGGAGGGAGAGAGAGAGAGAGAGATTGAGCTTGTTGACGTGGCTCGTCCACGTGGCCGGGCAGGGTCCGGGCAGGTCCGGGAAGTTTGGGCAGCTGCCCGTGGACCTAAGTGATGTAAATTGGGTGAGGTTTGACTCGATTGATAGATTTTTTACCATAGGGTACTAAAATAAATTTTTGTGATACTACAGGGTACTAAAATGGACTTTTCCCCTTTTTTATACGTTACATCCAAAAACCATTTTAATCTCACCCTCCACGTGGACCCCACTTGTCCCATTTCCTTTTCCCCACACGTTCCCTTTTCCTCTTCCACTTCTCTCTCTCATTATTAATCACATATCACTTTTTTCCCAACCTTTTATCCTCTTTCCAAGATCCATCTTCTCCCCTCACCTAACAAATAAAACAGAGTAAATGACTAAGTTTTTAAAACATGGATCTCTTTTTTTAGGTGATTAAAGTAAAATAAATATTATTTATTATATGAACTATAAAAAATAAAAAAATGTTACCCACCCTTATAGTTCAAGTTCCAAAGACTTCTACCATACATTTTTAGTAAAAGTACACCTTAATATCCCGTAATTTAACGTATTTTGTGTTTAAAATATGTAGTTTAAAATTTCAGATTTGGTCCTCATAATTTTTTTAGGACATGTCTGAGACATAACCTACCTACAAATTCCATATTAAAAAGCTAATTAAATTCCTTCCTCTCATAGTCTTATTAAGAATTCACTATCTACAATTTTTTTCAAAAGCAAGTTATACTCATAAGATATAACCTACCTTGTTGAGAACTCCACATCGATTAAAATACGAATGGGGACAAATTTATAAATATAAAAAATTCACCAACCAATTGCCTTAAAATTTTGGGTTAGATATGAGGTTTTAACATGTTATCAGAGCGAGTTGATCATGTGCCTATTGTTGAACTCGCACGACTCCCATTTCTCGCACGTTGTTGAAGTCAAAGGTCGTGCCGCACTTTGGTGAAATCAAAACCAGTACAATTTTCGACCCGAGATAGGCTCATTTGAGAGGGCATGTTGAGAATTTAACATCGGTTAAAACACGAGTAAGAACAAGTTTATAAGCGTGAAAAATTCACCAACATATTATCTTAAGTTTTTTGATTGGATATCACCAAAGAGAAAATATTTCCTATCGCTTTTATTTTTATTTTCTCCAACTCCATCGGCACCTACCTTTATTTCTTCTGTTCCTAAAAAAAACCTTTATTTCTTCTTGTTTCTTTCGTTGGAATAGGTAAAAACACTTTCTATTTACACTCATTCTAACTTGTCAAGTATGTGTCTTGTCGTGGCGAACAGCCACGTTTTTTTACCTTTTATCCACCACTTCCTTCCACTTGACACCTCTTTACCCAATTTCCTTTCACAAGCCACCTTTTTTTCAGGGGAAAACATGCCACCTCTTACTTTCACTTGTCACCAATTTATCTTTCCAAGTTTCATGATTCTTTTACCTTTACTTTTTCATTGTGTGGTGTCAATTTTGTGGTTTAGCCACTTTTTTTTTCTTTTTTTTCTAACTTATTATATTTATTTGATTATTCCTTATCTATTAGAAAAGTGGAACTTGCTGGATTCAAATTAAATTTTCTTTTTATACATATCAAACTACTAGATTAACGAATTGACCATTGTAAACATGATATTCAGTTCTTTTATGTTAGTTTAATTATTAATCGTTCCGACATATATCTAATTCTAGAGCGTCTCTATCACTAATTTGAATTGCATTTCTTGCGTGTCATATACTTTTCTCACTAAATCAATTAGTATAGTGTATCAAGCTAATTAAATTAACTACATAATTGGGTATTACAGTAGGGGAGGAGGAAGGTGGTGGCAGTTGGTGGTTTACCTCGATACGCCACGGGTGATGAGTCCAGCAACTGTATCGACGCGGCTTCTTATATCTTTTTCTTGAAGATGATGATGATGTTTCTCGTTTCAAGCTTTCAAAGCCCAAAGCTTGAAAAGGAGATGCATTATTGAAACCTAATTCCTTTGGTAATTGTTTCTGTTGGTAACTCAATTAGAAAAGGAGATGATGGTGTTTTTCGTTTGTCATTTTCTGGCAGTTGTTTTAATTTGGTAACTCAATTAGTAGATGAATCGTCCTTGCAATTAGGTTTAATAACTTATTCGTAATGAAAGGAGACGGAGGTTAAAACCTAATTCCTTTGGTAATGGCAGGGGGTGGAGATAGGAGACGAAGCTGACGGGCCCAGTAATTTTTTCCTTTTTTAATCCAAAGGGTAGGATAGTCATATACCATGTAAATTACATATTTTCACAAGTTCCGATCGAACCGACTTTTTCTGGTCAGTACGAGGCTAAAAACGGCAAGGTCGGACCGGAAAATGGGCGATTCGATCAGACCCCATTTTTTCCCATAAAAATGAGCCGATGCATATTCATGGTCCGACCATGTTTTTTAAAACTATGATATTTTCACAAAGGGATTTTCAATGATAAATCGAGTTTTTCAACGGCAAAATCACAACGGCGCATCAATTTTTAATGACAAATCGAGTTTTTCATCAGCACAAGAAGTTTTTCCAAGGCAAAAATCACAACGGAACATCAAATTTTTCAATGGCAAAATTACAACGGTACATCAATTTTCAACGGCGCATCAAGTTTTTCAATGGCAAAATCACGAATTATGGCTTTTCCTTTTGAAAATCGATGTGTCATCGGGTTTTGCCATTGCGATGATTTTGCCATTCGGATAATTTTTCGTTCAGATTTTTTGCTGTTGGATAATTTTGCCATTGGTATTTTTTGCCGTTAGGATGATTTTTCGTTGAGAACCTGATTTGCCGTTGAAAATTGATGTGCCGTTGTGATTTTGCCGTTGAAAAATTTGATGTGTTGATGTGCTTTTTGACGTTGAAATTTTTTACCATTGGGATGATTTATCGTTGAAAAATCTGATTTGCCGTTGAAAATTGATGTTCCATTGAAAATTGATCTGCCATTGTGATTTTGTTGCTAAAAATTTTAATGTGCATTGAAAATTGATGTGCCATTGTGATTTTTGCCGTTGAAAAACTAGATGTGCTGTTGAAAACTTGATGTACCATTGAAAAAATTGATGTGTCGTTAAAATAAGGATTCAACGATAATTAAAATGTACGAAAATAAAATTGCGTAAAAATATTCAGTACCAAAATGAAGTTTATCAGTACCTTGAAAATATTAAAATGTACGAAAATGAAATTGCGTAAAAAAATTTAGTACCGAAAGGAAATTTAGCCATTACTAGAAAAACTTAAAATGTATGAAAAAGAAATCTCTTCAAAATATTCAGTACCAAATTGAAATTTAGCCATTACTGGAAAAAATTAAAAAATGGGCGCGCTGGCCAGGATGGGCTGGGCCCTTTTTTAGTTATCAGCCCCCAGCATCACCCAATCCAACCCGGTATAATGCAACGATAAATAATTGGGCAAAATATCTATAGGTCCCTAATGTTTGGATAAATTGATTAATAAAAATAACCTAGTATTGATAAATCTCCCTTATTTGCAAATTCAATTGATAAGGTCCTGAATCTATTTTTCGGCCACTTTTCCGACGAGATATTTTCATATTGACAAAAATAACCCTAAGCCTTCCAAAAAAAATATTCTTTTATTTTAAAAACCTACAATCTCGCTCTTCATCATCCTTTTAAAAGACCAATCCCTTCCCTTTCATTATAAGATATCCCCAAGTCTTTGTTTTGTTATGTTTCATCATCTCTGTAAAATTCGTCCAAAAAATTGCAAGGAGATAGAACCAAGACCAACCTTATTAAATTATCGAATACGAGAGTATCCATTTCATTGAATATTAAAAAAATAGAGTTCTACTACGAGACAAAGCAACAAACTGATGGGTTCCTGTTCCTCTACAAAGAGACAATGTCGTAAATAATATGGCATAAAAGACCTTTTTTGGGTTGCAAAAACTAACTAGTATGTCTCTGAATTGGAGTCATATATTCTCAAATATATAAATAATGGTTGACACTCAATTCAAGCTTTCAAATATAATTCTGGTTAATAGTCTTTTTTTAAAACAAATTTAGAAACACAAACCTTGGTTGATGAGAAGAGCTTGGTCAGAAAATTACTCGATCCTCTTCTTCCTGTCAAATCGTCGTCCTAAACCTTCTTCCTGGTTGGTTTCTTCCACGGGTTGTCTTATTATTTTTTTTAGGGTTTTACAATTTTTTTCTAAAAGGACACTAAGTTATGGGAGGGAGATGGAAGGTCATTAAGTTCAAATAATTTTTTTATTTTTGGAAGGCTTAGGGGTATTTTTGTCAATATGAAAATATCTCGCTGAAAAAGTAGCCGAAAAATTAGTTCGGGGACTTATCAATTGATTTTGCAAATAAGAGGGACATCAATACTAGGCCGTCCTTATTGATTAATTTCTCAAACATCAGGCACCTATAACTATTTTGCCCTAAATAATTAGAAATATAATCATAATTAATAATATCTTTGATTATAGAGAATTCTCATAATTAAGAGACATTGAGAAACTAATGATACATGCGTTTTCAAAATACTCATGTAAATTGTGCGTGTAAATCTGAACCTTCATATTAGAACCCAAGCGCGTTCCGCCCCAATTTAATGGTCGAGATCATCCTCTGTGCGGAGGTGCCCACCTTGCTAGTGACAATAACCAATCTAATCTCTGAATGATAACATTAATGCTATTCCTGCTTTATTATGATTTGTAATTCTACTTCCGTAATACTTGGTTAAACTTTGTAATTTCTCAGTTATTATCAAATATATTTTGATCATTGGAAAACAAAGTCAAAAAATATATTCTCCCTATAAAAGAGGGCGAACGGACCGTACCATTCAACGTTTTTCTTGTAGATCAAGTCGATTTTATGTTTGGCGAAATGATTATGGTCTTAGAAATGATTATGGTCTTCTTTTTTTTGGCGCGACTTTTTGGAATTGAACGAGACTAGGGGTAGGGTCAAAATTTCCTAGAATGGGGTTCTCAAGACAAAAAGTATTATTACTTGTAGTTGGGTTAGAAAAACGTGCAAATTAACGCGGGTCCCATTGCCATAAAACGAATAAAATGAAGCTTTTTAGCGATCTCAACAGATTCTTACATCATGTTGCCTTGCCGCGTGGAAACTGATAACTGGTACGAATCTCCAAGTGGGCATCTCAAGTCTCAACCGCACCGATGTTTCTTTCTGCGTGCGTCTGATATCAAACACTATCCTATCCTCTCAAGAGACTCGCCATGCGGTTATCAGTTATTCTCAACCCTTGTAGGTCACAAAGTAAGTTTCAATGGTTACCAACAAGTTTAGGCGAAAAGGTTGCCAAACTCAGCCAGCTGAAATGAAACTTATTCACAGCTGTAATTAGGTTCACTGGATACTACCAATCTGGAAAAAAAAAATTAACAGAAAATGGATGCTCCAAACCATTCAACAGATTAAACAGATACTACTTGGTAGACTTCTTAAGCAGCAGCCCTGCATCGTCAACAGGACACCTCTTCCTTCCTGCATCACAAAGTACACCATCTTGAGCTTTAAAATGAAAACTATAAAGCAGCTTAAAAAACGCTTCATTTTATGCTGGCAATGGGACGCGTTTTTCTAACCTAACCCCAGACAGATAGGTAATACTTTTTCTGACAACCCTATTCTCGAAATTGTCAGAAATTATGATGACCCCACTCAAGAAAAAGACTCGAGTAGGGGAGGGCCGAAACCGGACGGGCCTGATCGGTGGTCACCTCCTGCAAGAGGGTGGTTGAAATTGAATGTTGATGCTGGTTGGGGACTGGAGGGTAGTTTTAGGCGGGGGATTCGCATACTATCGTGTGTGGAATCCATCCGTGGGAAATTTAGGTTTGGGTACTCTTAATTGTATTGAATGAAGTTATAGCCTTTTGGTATCTAGTTAAAGTTAGTTCAGAAAATCTTTAAAGTAAACATTTTGTTGTATAATAGTTTTTGGGTGTTCTCAATAGAGAACTAAATAACCCGAAACAAAATATCAACAAATTGGCTGCGGATTTCTATTTAATTGAAATTCTTTTATAAGCTAACCTAGCCTTATTAAGGCCAGTTAGATGTTCTTTCACTTACATTCAGAGAGGTCAAACTTAAGAGATTGGTTGATACTCAAAAACATATAGGGGCATTTGGTATTCTTGTCCCCTCAAAATTTACACAATCATCGGGTGTATCTATCCAAAATGAATCAAAATTACTAGAAAATAGATAACTAATTATCACGATAGGAAAATTATAAAATTTCAAAAATGGTTCCGATTTAAGACCAATTTTTTTTTATCAATTTAGAAAAATCATTTTAGAATCATACTGCATTTAAAAATGGTTTGGCCTTCAAGACCTTAGCTTCCAGTTTCACGACAACCTTTCCGGACAACCCAATGCAATAAAGTTTGGTCAATCACATTCATCCTTTGTACATGCTAATGGCCAAAATACCTGAAAAGATGGGTGGATGATATATATATATATATATATATATATATTAAACTTTGTATATAGAAAACCAAACCAAATTATACTGTGTGCGTCCGTGATTTTTTTGAACCATGGAAATCGAATTAAAAAAATTGCATTGGCCACGAATGAACCAAATCGCCAGTTTGTGGGATAGCTACAACCGACCTCAATTAAAGGGATATAGTACGTAGGGTAGAGTTTGTAGACCAGGCCAAAGTGGCCTTTTTTTTCAACTATAAGAGTTAATTCAAATAATAAAAACTTTAAATTTATTTAAAAAAAATTTGAGTTCTAATTTTACGAACGTAAAAATAATATTTAGAAATATTTGAAAATAAATAATTGTTTTGGACACGCTTATGGGCCAAATTAAAAACTTCGGCATCATCGTCCCATCACACTCATTTCTTTTGTGCAGTATCCACCCAACGAAGATTTACAAACCTACCAATATCAGCAGTACCTTGTCTACCCTCCAATGAGTCCGGAGCCTAAATATTTAACTTTTTTTAGAATAAGCGTAAATATTTCTCACTGCTATTGTTAATTGATTTAGAGTCTCCATGGGAAGTCGAGAGAAATGTGTAAATTTTCTGTTTTATGAATTGATCTCAACTTCATTACATTGACAAACTCTGCACATATATATACATAAGATAACCTAATCAGCTATCTAATGCCCAATTACGGCCTATATTCACATTTAATGCAACCAACTTGAAGGTTTCAAAGCGTAATTAACGAGTAATTACGTGTTAAAGCTGGATAATTAATAAACTAATTCGTTAATAATAAATCACTTACTTGTTGAAGCAAGAGGTCCACAGGTTCGGGTCCACAATGTCTTCGTGCTAGTCGAATTACGATCACGTTTTAACGGATTCGTAATTGATTTTCACGAGATTTCCTCTATAGAAAATCTGATCAAAATTTAGGAACTAATCCAGAATTTTTTCTTTCTTATTGAGTGGTTATGGGAAAACTTACAAATTGGTCCAGCCGGATTTCCCCTTTTATAGAGAAATCTGGCACGCCAGAATGCGCCACGTGGCGACACGTGGCGCTACTCGGCCGCATGTCCGCCACGCGGCACGCCACGTGTCACTTCGGATAGCATGTCTGCCATGTGGCACTTCGAATTGCATGTCCGACGCGTGGCATGTCCGACGCGTGGCATTGCCGCGTGGCGCTTTGGACCGCATGTCCGCCACGTGGCAAGGCTACCCCTAGCTTTGCCACGTGGACGTCAATTATGACGTAAGCGCCACGTCACGCTGACGTGGCAGCTGCGTGGCTTCGGGCCGGTCAACACGGGTTGACCGGCCTATCCAACCCAACTTATGGGCCTGGGCCCAATCAGACACAATAATAATTGCCTGATGGGCCCAAGGTCCAACACAACTAATCAAACACAATTCACTGCTAACTTTTATCTAGATATAGATTGATTGGTCGAGTAAATATGAACCGGAGATTGAATCTTGATTTACCCAATAACAATACATTTTTGTTACCTCGAGATATATTGTCAACGACAGATATTTTGATTGAAATAAAATTTGGAATGGGTACACTTAACAATATAAATCATTTAAAAAATAAACGTATTCGTTCTGTAGCCGATCTATTACAAGATTAATTCGAGTTGGCCCTAATTCGTTTAGAAGATGTGGGCTAACAACATCATGTAATCATAAATGCATCAGCGACCACCAACAAACAATACACCTTGATTTCCATAATGCAAGAAACCGAAGCAGCAACCTTGAAATACTGCACCAGCGGCAGGAACACATCTGCAGAAAAAAGCTAATCATCTGCAGATGATCCTTCTGATTACCAACAAAAAAAATTCAACAGTAATACCATATTGTTAATAAAGTTGTACTGTATCACTATTTTGGGAGAAAATCCCATAACTTTGTATCACCATACGGTTCTCTTATGATGAAGTGACATCATACGGCTGGATGTTTTTTAAACAAGTTACCTTGGAAGTCGCCATGTAATTTCCAAAACCCCTACAAATATATTTGGACATAGATAGAGTCCATTTCATTTTATTACAAGTGAACACACCTTGCTGCATTACATTTACTAATAAGGATCACGTAAGATACAATGATAGCTTAAAAAATTAACAAATATATAGATCAACTAAATGCGTTGTTCTACTTTAACTAAAAGTTTTCAAGTTCGAACTATTAAAAATACAACAATATTAAATATTTATTATATTTTTTTAATCATATATCTCACCCAGCTTAAACTTGTATTAATAGTTGTAGTGAGTGTTCTAAACAGAAAGCCAATAGCTTCAAAAGAGAAGCTTCACATGCTAAATCTTTAAGTTACGATCAGTCCTTAAAAAGCCAAATCAGCTTTATCGGTAATCTTTACCACTTCTTGTAATTTTTTTATGCATTCTTGGCTAACTCTTGCTCTTCAGTGTCAGTGTCCTCGCTCATAACATGGCTAAGTTGTTTCTTATGTCTATTTCCTCGGTTCCGGCTTATGTCCATCTTCTAGATGATGATGATGATAATGATAATGGTAATAATAATAATAAGCAATGCTAACAAGGAGTCAATATTTTTCAATCAATTTACCAATTTATTAATTCACCCTCATAATCATAAGTTTTTGTTCGAGCAGAAAATTAATGATGAATTAATAAATTCTTGAAGTCCAGTTAGCCCTAGTGCCAAAGAAAGGAAGGTTAAGAGTTGACGGTCAACTAACGCAGTCATCAAAGTGTCCATATTTGGAGGCTAGCTTACTTTGAGGAAGTGCGAGTCTAGGAGTTCGGGGTCGACTAAGGCAGTTATCGAAGTGTATGTGTTTAGATGTCAACATATCTAGGGCTCCCATAAGTTAGGTCGGATACTTAGAGAAGTTAAAAAAGACTTGAAAAATTTGGAAGGGCTCTCTCAAGTTAGGTCAGACTAACAAAGTTAGAATAGCTCCCGAGTCGCGAAGTAAACATTTTGTTATATAATAACTTTATCAGCTAAGACTAGTTAAGTGTTCTTTCATTTATAGTGAGAGAGGTTAAATTTTAGAGATTGGTTGATACTCGAAAAACATATAGGAAATTTGGTATTCTTTTCCCCTCCAAATTCACACAATCATGGGGTGTATCTATCCAAAATAAATCAAAATTGCTAGAAAATAGATAATTAGTTATTAGAAAAATTATTAAATTTTAACAATGGTCTCAACTTGAGACCAATTTTTTTATCAATTTAAAGATGTTATTAATTTGGGAAAAAAATATTTTCCAATCATACTGTATTCAAAATTGTTTATGAGCTTCAAGACCTTAGCTTCCACTTTTCACAATAATCTTCCGGACAACCCAATGCAAGAAAAAGTTTGATGCATCACATTCATTTTTTGTACATGCTAATGGCCAAAATACCTTTGCTGATATTTTATTTTTTTAACTTCCTGCGTCCGTGATTTTTCACACTGGAACTCGAATTTAAAAAATTTGCTTTGGCCACAAATGAACCAAATCGCACTTGTTTGTGGGGTAGCTACAACCGACCTCAATTAAAGGGATATAGTACGTACGGTGGAGTTTGTAGATCAGGCCAAATTAACAGCTGTGTTATAGCGGTGGTCTTTTTCTTTATATTTATTTTGACGAATAAGAGTTGATTCAAGTAATAAAAAATTTAAATTTATTAAAAATAATTTCAGTTTGAATTCTACAAGCGTAAGAAATAACATTTGGAGATGTACACTATTTTAAGATCCGAGTATCCAATTATTGTTCAACTCTAAATATTATAACTTTTTAAAAAATTATACTTGTTTTGGACACGTTTATGGGCCAAATTAAAAACTTCGGCATCATCGTCCCATCACACTCATTTCTTTTGTGCAGTCCCTACCAAAAGATTTACAAACCTACCAATATCAGCAGGACCTTGAGTCACTTTCCTAAAAAAAAATATCAGTAGTACCTTGTCCAAATTTTTTCTAAAATAGCAAAAATCATATATATTTTTTTTAAATAGGTAAAATTTATACATATTCTTTAAATAGATTAAAAAATTATTTAATATTAAAATATTTTGAAGCAGGGCACCTCCACTTAATTTTACTGTACACATGTTGGGAGTTGAGAAAAAAATATATATAGTGGAGGTGCCATGTTGTCAGAGCGCCTCCACTGACAACATGGCGCTTCCGTCAAAATATTTTATTATTAAATAATCTTTCAATCTATTTAAAAAATATGTATAACTTTTTGCATATTTAGAAAAAAATATGCATGTTTTTTACCCATTTCAAAAAAAATCCCTACCTTGTCTACTCTCTAACGAGTCCGGAGCCTAAATATTTCTCTCACTGCCATTGTTAATTGATTCTGAGTCTCCATGGGAAGTCGAGAGAAATGTGTAAAATTTCTGTTTTATGAATTAATCTCAACTTCATTACATTGACTAATATATATATATATATATATATATATATATATATATATATATATAAGATAACCTAATCAGCTAACTAATGCCAAATTACGGCCTATATTCACATTTAATGCAACCAACTAATCAAACACAATTCACTGCTAGGTTTTATCTAGATATATATTGGGCTAAACTTGAAATATTGAATCAGCGACATAAACACATCTGCAGAAAACAACTAATCATCTGCAGATGTTCCTTCTAATCACCACCAAAACGAGGGTGAAAAATCTCATAACAAAGATTTAAAATCCTGTAATTTCCCTTCAACGAAAGGGTCTTGGCTAATTTAACTACTTTAAATTGTTTAATTTAAGTTGAGTTAAGGAATTAATATAATAGCCTTTCAGAAAAAAGTAAAATATAATAGCATTACCACTGTATTCCTTTTGCAAAGGCACAATTAATGTAATAAAAAAGCGGCTGTATCACACGGTACGTTGTGAAAAATTATAGTAGTTTAGTTTAGTTTGTAAAGACATCCTCTCTTGGAGAGCGGATCCATATTCTATTCCCTGTCAAGATCTCCTCACTAACTCTCTCTCCAAACACTTACCCCACCCAATACTACAGTCCCACCCCACATGTAAATAATAATATTATTATAGGGGTAAAAAATAATAATATTCTCCTCCTTTACCACTTCTCTCTTAAAATTCTTTTGTATCTACCTACCTTGTGCTCCCTCGTTAATAATTCAGAAATAATTCCGTGATTACTAGTAGTTGTATGTGTGATCAAATTTGTTTATAAGTATAACATTTATTGTTCTATTTAGTCCGAATATAAATTAATCATTCAATAGGTCAAATATCAGACGAGAAAAGTGTGAAATTTATTTATTCACAATTTTAAAATTTTGGAATACATACAAATACAATTTTTTTTAAAAAAATCGAGTAATTAATTTAACAGCAACAAGATGCATCTATCCCCACCCAAAAAACGACATATCTACAATCTCCACAATGATTTAGAAAAATTGAAGAAAATACCAACACACGAAATAATAATAATAATATAATATAATATACATATTGCACCAAAAATAAAACCATTACTCCCTCCCTCAATGGCATAGCATTTACAAAGGCTAATTCCAAAAGAGGTAAAACCACATTCTAGTTTTCAACTTTAACGGAATCACGCTGATGTTGGACGAAATAGGCAATATCGATATTATTCAGGAAAAAATCAACCAAGGAGGGAGAAGAGATCCTCTCTCCCTTCTCTCTCTGTCTCTGTCGACAGACATACGAAAACACCAAAAGCTCACGTTTTTTTCTTCTAGCTGTGGTCTCTCTCTCTCTCTCACTAGACACACACACACTCTCTCTCTCTCTTTGTTTGTTACGTTGTTGGGTTTCTTTCCGGCTCTGGTAAAGAGGTGTCGTCTCGTGTAAAGATTTCTTTTTTAAGAAAAAATTAAATAAAGCATACACATATAAAGTACGATCACAAGCTTGCCTCGAACACTTTACGACTTCCAAGGTCATTCCTTTTGGTGTTTTTCTCATCTGGGTACCTCTCACTTTCTCCCCAATTTCTCTCTTTCTCGTTCTATGGAGTATAGAGAAGAAAAATTATAAAGGGTTGCCAAAGAAAAACTAGAAAAGGACTCTCTTTTTTGGTATATATTGATATTTGTGTTTTGTTTGTTTGTCTGTGACAGAAACCAGTTGGGGTGGGGGGTTTTGTTGGTATGTGCGGGGTGGGGTGTCTACAGATTTCTATCTCCAGGTGTAGAGACCCTTTTCTTGTTGCTGCTCGTGACCCGGATGGTGAAATGCCCTTCCTGTTTCGGGTTGGGGATTTCTTCTAGCTGCTGCTTCTTCTTCCTTGAGAGAGCAATAAGTTGTGCTTTAGCTAAGACTAGTAGTTTACACCACCGACCTTCGCCGCCTTTTCGGATTAAATGGGGTTTGGCTTGCTTTTGAAGGCAATTAATGGCCTGCCAACGCTGGAGCTCGCCTCGGTGTGTGTCAATTTGACTCTTTTCCTTGTGTTCCTCTTCGTGATATCGCTCAGGCAGCTGTTCGTCTGTGTTGGCCGGGTTAGGTTGCTTAAGGATGATGCTACTCCTGGTGGTAGCCCCATTAGGCGGCGGGCTAGTGTTAGTGTGGACGGGGAGATGCATGCTGTTGTTTCCATCGGTAGATGGTTTAAGTTTTGCCTGCTCTGCTGTTTCTATGTCCTGCTGATTCAGTTTCTGGTGTTGGGTTTTGATGGGGCTGCTTTGGTTAGGGGGGCTGTTGCCCGGGAAGTGGTGGATTGGTCTGCAGTTTGTTTGCCGGCCGCGCAGGGTTTGTCTTGGTTCGTGCTGAGCTTCTCTGCTCTCCATTGTAAATTCAAGGCGTCCGAGAAGTTCTCGGTTTTGTTGAGAGTATGGTGGTTGTTCTCATTTTTGATTTGCGTGTGCACTCTGTATGTTGATTCACGGGAGTTCCTGATCAGAGGTTCGAAGCACTTGAGTGCACATGTCCTGGCGAATTTGGCTGCCACCCCGGCCCTGGCTTTTCTTTCTTTTCTGGCTGTTAGAGGTGTCACAGGCATACAAGTTTCTAGGAACTCCGATCTTCAGGAACCTTTGCTCCTTGAAGAGGAAGCTGGATGCCTGAAGGTGACTCCTTATAATGAAGCTGGGATATTTAGCTTAGCCACTCTTTCTTGGTTGAACCCTCTTCTCTCAATTGGTGCAAAGAGGCCACTTGAGCTTAAGGACATTCCCCTTCTTGCACCGAGAGATCGATCCAAGACCAACTATAAGATTATGAACTCCAACTGGGAGAAACTTAGATCCGAAGATGCGTCCAGGAAGCCTTCTTTAGCTTGGGCCATTATGAGGTCATTCTGGAAGGAAGCAGCATGCAATGCAATATTTGCTCTGGTGAACACTCTAGTCTCTTATGTAGGTCCTTACATGATTAGCTACTTCGTTGACTATCTCGGGGGAAGGGAAACTTTCCATCACGAGGGGTATATCCTGGCCGGAATATTCTTTTCTGCCAAGCTTGTGGAGACCATAACAACCCGTCAATGGTATCTTGGTGTTGACATAATGGGAATGCATGTTAGGTCAGCTCTAACAGCCATGGTCTATCATAAAGGACTAAAAATTTCAAGCCTGGCCAAGCAAAGTCACTCGAGTGGAGAGATTGTCAACTACATGGCAGTGGATGTTCAGAGAATTGGAGACTACTCTTGGTATCTGCATGATTTATGGATGCTTCCCCTTCAAATTGTTCTCGCCCTTGCAATTTTATATAAGAACGTCGGGATTGCCTCTGTTGCCACTTTAGTTGCCACCATCATCTCCATAATTGTCACTATTCCCATAGCTAAAATACAAGAAGATTATCAAGACAAACTGATGGCTGCCAAGGATGAGAGGATGAGGAAGACTTCCGAGTGCCTAAGAAATATGAGGATTCTAAAACTGCAAGCTTGGGAAGATAGGTATAGAGTGAAACTGGAGGACATGCGAAACGTGGAATTCAAATGGCTGAGAAAAGCCCTCTATTCACAAGCTTTCATTACGTTCGTTTTCTGGAGTTCTCCCATATTTGTTGCAGCTGTCACTTTTGGCACCTCTATTTTCTTGGGTGGCCAGCTCACTGCAGGAGGTGTTCTTTCTGCTTTGGCTACTTTCAGAATTCTACAAGAACCACTGAGGAATTTCCCTGACTTGGTCTCAATGATGGCACAGACAAAGGTATCTCTTGATCGAGTTTCTGGGTTCTTGCAGGAGGAAGACATACAGGAAGATGCTACCCTCGTTCTTCCGCGGGGTATGACAAAGGTGGCAATAGAAATAATAGATGCTGACTTTGGCTGGGACCCATCTTCAAAGCCAACATTGTCAGGCATCCAAATGAAAGTTCAAAAGGGGATGCGCGTGGCTGTCTGTGGTGTGGTTGGCTCTGGGAAATCAAGCTTTCTCTCAAGCATTCTAGGGGAGATCCCTAAGATATCTGGTGACGTAAGTTGTTCCCGTACACCTATCAGACTGCATTGTCTAATGCAAGGGCTTTTTCCCTCTCCTGAAAGTTAATGATTCCTTCTCCCTCAAACATTTGTTGTTTTCTTTTTCCTATAGGTGAGAATATGTGGTAGTGCTGCCTATGTTCCTCAGTCAGCATGGATACAATCTGGGAATATTGAAGAAAATATCCTCTTTGGTAGTCCAATGGATAAGCCGAAGTACAAGAACGTTATCCATGCTTGTTCATTAAAAAAAGACTTGGAGCTTTTCCCACACGGAGATCAAACAATCATTGGTGATCGAGGGATTAACTTGAGTGGTGGCCAGAAACAAAGGGTGCAACTTGCAAGGGCTCTGTACCAAGATGCAGATATATACTTACTTGATGATCCATTTAGTGCTGTTGATGCACACACCGGCTCAGAATTGTTCAAGGTGCGACACTTTAGTCATTGCATCATTGTCAAGGAATTTTAGTGTGCCTTTTGCTCATTGCGAATATGAAACTGCAGGAATATATATTGACAGCGCTGGAGGATAAGACCGTGATTTTTGTGACCCATCAAGTTGAATTTCTGCCTACTGCTGACTTGATTCTGGTAATGCTTCATATTTATCTAGACATTGGTCTTATTTTAATATGTTAGAAGTAGTACTCTGTTTTATTGGGTCAATGCGATAAATTGTATCGACTGTTTATTCATTGTTTTGTCGTTATCATTCGCGTTGAGAAAGTTAGTGGATGTCCAAGTGAACACCCGCTTATGAATATTTCTCGATTGATCAAGTATTACTAAAGCCTTGCATATGTCATTTATTGCTTTCACTGTTAACCAATGAAATCGTAGTATCGGGCATTTACCAGTCACCAACTGTTCAAGTATGTATAGATAAGATGCCACAGCATTTTACTTTTACATGTCATTTTGGCAAGTATGTCAAAAGTCCACTAGGTTTCTAGCAACATTGTTGACAGATGTGCATCATCTTATTTGCCAAAAAATATCTTCCGACCTGTAAATCTTATTTCTTTCGTCCTTTTTGTTGGGTAAAGGAGGCATAAGAAGCAAGTCCCTCGAACTGAGGAATTAGCTTTTCATCCTGGGTATTTCTGTTTCAGGTTCTGAAGGAAGGTCGCATAGTACAGGCTGGAAAATACGATGATCTTCTACAAGCAGGAACTGACTTCAATACTTTGGTTTCAGCTCACCATGAAGCAATTGGGTCTATTGACATCCCTAATCACTCATCAGACGATTCAGATGAAAATATATCTCTGGATGGACCTGATAACTTTAACAAAAAGTGTCTTGAAGCTGGAGGTAATATCGACAGGTTAGCAAAAGAAGTACAAGAACATGCGACTGCTTCTGATCAGAAATTGATAAAGGAGATTAAGAAAGTGAAACGCCCAAAGAAAAAGCAGCTTGTGCAGGAAGAGGAACGAGTAAGAGGAAGAGTGAGCATGAAGGTTTACTTATCATACATGGCTGCAGCATACAAGGGATTATTGATTCCACTCATTGTCATTGCACAAGTATTATTCCAGTTTCTTCAAATAGCTAGTAGCTGGTGGATGGCTTGGGCGAATCCCCAAACAGAAGGAGGTCAACCTAGGGTAAATCCTATGGTCCTCATTGGTGTTTTTATGGCTCTCTCTTTTGGAAGCTCATGGTTTATATTTGTAAGAGCTGTTCTGGTGGCTACCTTTGGTCTAGCAGCCTCTCAGAAATTATTCATGAATATGCTTAGAAGTGTATTTCGAGCACCCATGTCTTTCTTTGATTCCACCCCAGCTGGTCGAATTTTGAATCGTGTAAGTTTTTCATGTAGTACTTGGAAACTCTGCTCAATCCCGTTGTTTATTTCCCGATCTTCTCTCATTATCATATAGCCTGTTGACCAAGGATGAACATGCAGGTGTCTATTGACCAAAGTGTAGTGGATCTCGATATTCCATTTAGACTTGGAGGTTTTGCCTCAACAACTATACAGCTTCTTGGGATTGTAGGTGTTATGTCCAATGTTACCTGGGAAGTTTTGCTTCTTGTTGTTCCAATGGCAGGAGCTTGCTTATGGATGCAGGTAATATACTCTTTTTCTAATCTGTTAACATATTAAAGTGGACAATAAAAATTTCTTGGCCTGAATTATCGATGCTAAGCTGGATTATAGTATGATGTTTGCAAGACGGCACCATTTATAGTTGCACTTGGTTTTTCGCATTTAAGTATTATAAATTCAATAAAGTATATGATTAATTAAGCCTACGTTTAGGCATTTGAATACTCTCTGTGTTTTGCACGTGACCCTGTTTATGGAATATCTTTACGGTTGCATGACGACTTAAACAGGACTTATTTTACAGTTGTCCTTTCGGTGACAATGTTTGCTGTAGCATGAAATGTATCTTCTGAGAACCAGTCAATATGCGCTTTTTGGTTTCATTCATGCTTTGCATACTTGATCTTTATGTTACAGACGCTTGCTGTTGGTTGTCCTGCCATCATGTAATGTGAAGGCAACCCGCCAAATCAGAATTCTTGCATTCTTTACGTAGTTTGGTCGGAAGACTGACATGCCTTGGAATTTTATTGACTGAATACAGAAATACTACATGGCTTCATCAAGGGAACTTGTTCGCATCGTTAGCATTCAGAAGTCTCCTATCATTCACCTTTTTGGCGAGTCTATTGCTGGAGCAGCCACAATAAGAGGCTTCGGACAGGAGAAGAGATTTATGAAGAGGAATATTTATCTTCTTGATTGTTTTGCTCGTCCATTCTTCTGCAGTCTTGCGGCTATTGAATGGCTCTGTCTACGCATGGAATTACTTTCAACCTTTGTGTTTGCTTTTTGCATGATTTTACTTGTGAGCTTTCCGCATGGCAGTATTGATCCCAGTGAGTTTTTTTCCTCCTTGTTTTTCTATGTCCGTTTAACTCCTTCCGTCACATTTTTTTAAATTTTCCGATGGACATATTTTCCTCTTTTTCACAAAGTTGGATTTTTGTTAATTTTTCAGTCCCTAATTGTACTTGTTGGTACAGGCATGGCAGGTCTAGCTGTGACATACGGTCTTAATTTGAACGCACGCTTATCACGGTGGATTCTTAGCTTTTGCAAACTAGAGAACAAGATTATCTCTATAGAGAGGATTTACCAGTACAGCAAGCTTCCAAGTGAAGCTCCTCCAGTAATTGAAGATTCTCGTCCTCCATCTTCATGGCCAGAGAATGGAACGATTGATCTGATTGATTTGAAGGTACGGAGCCTATTCTCTGGTTGTTTATCTTCCAATTTGGTTCTTCATCTTTGATTTTTGTATTAGTTTATCTTCTTCTTGATCCCAACGATTTGCCATTTTTCTTTTGCTAGGTTCGTTATGCTGAGAATCTTCCTTTGGTACTCCATGGAGTATCTTGCACATTTCCTGGTGGAAAGAAGATAGGCATAGTTGGACGAACTGGAAGTGGTAAATCTACCCTGATTCAAGCATTGTTCCGATTGATTGAACCCGCAAATGGAAGAATCACCATAGACAACATCGATATCTCCGTGATTGGCCTCCATGATCTTCGTAGCCGTCTAAGTATAATACCTCAGGACCCTACCTTGTTCGAAGGCACCATTAGGGCCAATCTTGATCCCCTTGATGAGCATTCAGATCAAACTATATGGCAGGTCCATACCAAACTTGTCCATTTTCCTTGAATGGCTTTAAATTATATTTTCTTTTGAGTAAAGTTCCCGTGTCTCTTTTAGTAAGGGCAGCTGCTCGGCTATCTTTACCGGCTTTTTGCCCACAAATATTTAGAACAATGACTTGAAACAGTTGTGGATTATATTATTTCTATGAGATGATACGTCAACGGTTCACCCTCTAAAGTTTTAACTGATTGCCGCAGGCTCTTGATAAGTCTCAGCTTGGAGATATAGTCCGACAGAAGGAACTAAAGCTTGATACCCCAGGTATGGCAATTTTGGAGAGACTCGTCTCTATACGAATACTCTTCTTTATGTGAATGGTACTGTAAGTACTAGCTTCCTATCATTTTTGCAGTCCTAGAAAACGGAGATAACTGGAGTGTAGGACAGCGGCAACTTGTTTCATTGGGCCGGGCGTTATTGAAGCAGGCGAGAATACTTGTCCTAGATGAGGCGACAGCATCAGTTGATACAGCAACGGATAACCTGATCCAAAAGATAATTAGAACAGAGTTTAAGGACTGCACAGTATGCACAATTGCTCATCGTATCCCAACCGTCATTGACAGTGATCTCGTCTTGGTGCTGAGTGATGGTGAGTAACACGAATCCTTCATATATCTGCTCTCTATAGATTTGGTGGGCATCGCGTGTCCGGATTCAGAAATTTCTGGATAGCGGCATGACTACAATTTCTAAGCGGTTATGATGATTGTATCTCATTGGAAAATCTCTTGGAATACTCTTTACAGGTCGAGTAGCCGAGTTCGATACTCCCTCGCGGCTACTAGAAGACAAATCATCCATGTTTCTGAAGCTAGTAACGGAGTACTCGTCTAGGTCCAGTGGCATACCAGACTTGTAGTTCTGAAGGCGCGCCCCCAAAAAGCTTTCAGGAAAGAGCCACCGGTGCCACTTGACAAAAACAGCCACTGCTTTCGGCCGACTGAAACACGAATGTAAAGGGCGGGTTACAAAATCCTCAAGATGGCGAGCTCGGAGTGATTCATAGTCTTGCAACAGAGAGGAGGATGTAACAGGCATTGGACTCGGGCTGGGGGCCGGTGAGAGCAGAGGTCGTAGTCAGTCCTAGTGAGAGAAATTCGAGCCAAGTTGTAAAACGTCCATGTGCAGAATAAGGCGGAGACAGGTTCTTCTGCTGTTTAGTTTAGGGAGAATTCTGTAAATATACATTTAGAGGCGGCCAATTTCAGTTTTGTACTCCAGAAATTTGAGTCTCTGAAAAAGAGAGAATCTCCACAGCAAACTCCTTTTCGGGAGATGCTTTTGTTTTGTGGGATCAATCTGCACTTGTATTTTTTATTAAGCGAATTTGAATATTAAGTGCTAAATCTTTTTTTTAGTTTGTTTTTTTTTCCTTACAAAGTTGGGTATTAGTTGGACGGATTGAGTTGAGTGCTGATAACGCAGAGTTGTTGGCACCATCATGACAACATTAAAAAAGTCAAATACCGGAGAGTTGCGAGTCCACAAGAACCCGACCGAAGCGGCAATTAGGGCTTCCACGTCGAGCAATTTTAAAGAGAGAGAGCAATGGCGAAAGCGGCGGATTATCCCACCAAACCCCAACGACGACGTCGAAGAGACTAATGGTGCCGTCACCGACTGGAGCCCTAACCCTACCACCTAATGGCATTTTTTATTTAATAAAAAAGGGTTTTACCTTTCTATTTATTTTCTCGCTCTCGGTTGTTTAAGTGAAAAAAAGTTAAAAGTGGTTCACACTTTCTTGTTCTTCTTCTCCGTCGTTGACTTCTTGCTAATTTTTTGAAACTCACGTACTTTTGTGTTTTTATCTTTTGAAACTGATGCGCTTTTGTATTTTTGTCTTTGAAATTGACGTGCTATTGTATTTTTGCCTTTGAAACATATGTGTCATTGATCTTGTCTGATGTGTTGTTGATCTTGCATAATGAGCCATTGTACCTGAAAAACACACCAGACAAGATCAACGACACATCAGACAAAATTAACTGTGCATCAGTTTTCAAATGTAAAAACTGATGTGCCATTAAATTTTTTTTTTGCCTTAGAAAACTCATGCGCCCTTAATTTACTGTCTCATTGTTCTTTTTTAACCCAATTATCCTTGATTTTTCGTAATATTATAACTTTGCCATTAAAAAATCACACGCGCCCCTGTTATCCGATTGGTACCGCTGGACCTCAAACAAAACTCAATCCAACCCCACTATACCATAGGTGAATAAAGTGGACTTTTCCAACAACAAAAAAAACATCGAGTAAAAACATTTGCATCGAATCCAACATCAGGGGATCGATCCAGTAAACCCAACAACAGGCCCATGAAGACAAAGAGGGACCCAAGTCCAATTCTCGTTTGTTTCAGCTCTTGGGCAAGAAATTCCATCTCTCTCTCTCTCTCTCTGTCCCCGAAGCAGACACTTTGTCTCTCTAGTCATCTCTCCCCCTCTCTCTCTCTCTAAGCGTAGCGATGCAGGCAATAGCGAGGCGAGCAGGGCAGCAATCCTCCGCTTCAATCCACTCCTTGAGATCCATCTACCCAGTCTCCCACCACTGTACTCTTATTCCATCTTTCTCCTTTTTTTTTTCATTTACCCACTTTCTCTCTCCCCTAGGGTTTTCCCATTCTCGCTCCTCATTGTTGTGTGTGCATAAATCATAAAAATCCAATCTTTGTCTTTATTTCGTAGATTATGGAGTAGGGGTGGAGAACCCGAGGAATGTCTCGACGATCGCCACCAAGGGTCCGGGTTACCTTGTTCGCAAGGGAACCGGTGGGAGATCCTCCGTCAGGTAACTATACCCTTCTCCTGAGCTCCCTGCTTTGTGTCACCCTTTTCGATTTCCGCTCTCGGCGGTGTTTTCCGGTGATACTCGATGCTACATTCCGGGAAATGTGTTTATTGTAATATTGTTTATTCGGAGTGGAATCCAATGCCTTTATGTTTGGGGCCCCATGGGATTTGCTTCTTCTCTTGTAGTTAATCCAGAATGGCTATTTGCCTCTGATTCTCAATGTAGTATGTGAAGGAGTGGATTCTTTTTGCAATAGAATGACTAGGAATGTTCGGGTACTGATGATGTTTGTACTCTTTTTTGGTGGTTTCAGTGGCATTGTCGCCACTGTTTTTGGCGCTACTGGATTCCTTGGCCGTTATGTCGTACAACAGCTTGGTGAGTTTGTAAATATTACTCATCTTTTTCTTTTTGGTTCAGTTTATACCTGTTTGAAACTACTGAAAGTATCATTACGTTTGCACTGCTGGTGATGAAGATGGTGGTTTAACTGTATTTAGTCTATGCAAGGAATTATCGAATTTGCTTGTTTAACTTTGTATATGGATATTCTTTAGGGTTATGATGTCTTATAAATTGATATTAACAATCATGGTCCAGCTAAAATGGGGTCTCAAGTGCTAGTCCCCTTCCGGGGCTCTGAGGATTCTCATCGCCATCTCAAATTAATGGGTGACTTGGGTCAGGTAATGTCCCATATGAATTATATTTGTTGAGATTAGTACATTTCTAGTTGCAAGTGCGGTGAACTTTTTTTTAAGTGTTGAAAATCAATCAACCTTATCGTCTTGAAGTTTTGGGTTGGATAGAGAGATTCTAACATGGTATAAGAGCGGGTTGATCCCGTGGCCCTGTTGTTGTATCCACGACCCCCGTGTCATGGCATGTTGGCGAAGTTAAAGCCTGTGCAAATGTCGGTTCGGTGGGCTTCATTTGAGGGGGCGTATTGAGATTAACACATTGTTAGTTGCAATTGTGGTGCGCTAACAAATAAATGTTGAATATCCACCGATCAATTGCCTTAAGGTTTTGGTTTGAACTTTGAATATGAAGATTCTAACAATATTATCTTCAAATATTGAGATTAGAAGAAAGGATTAATCGTTCTCTTACTTTCCTTGATTTTATCAAATATAATAATGATATGTGCTGATAGTTTGGGTGATCTTTCTACTTTCTTAGATAGTACCAATGAAGTTCGACCCACGAGATGAAGCTTCAATTAAAGCTGTGATGGCAAAAGCAAATGTTGTTATCAATCTTATTGGTGAGTGTCTTCCTGACGTGGTATGGCTTCACCACTTGAATCTTGTTACCAGATAGCTCTTATTCTGGCAATGGGCAGGTAGGGATTACGAGACTAGAAACTTCAGCTTTGAGGAGGTGAATCATGGCATGGCTGAGCAACTAGCAATGGTAGGAACTTTTTTTGTTGTTTAAATTTTTTTTTAGCTTGGTGGTGTTGCTATCTGTTCAGTGATTGGAATAGTTTGCCAGTTGAATGCATTTTAATCTCTTACAACACGGCGATTAGAAATGTTTTAGACAATATGTGCTCATGACACTTGATCTTGTTTCGCTCTTTTGTTCTGGATGTGAATGGAAAGGTTTTATTAGCCTTTAAATCCTTTGTTCAACATTTTCATTTTAATTTGCGCAGATTGCAAAAGAACATGGAGGGATCATGAGATTCATTCAAGTTTCTTGTCTTGGAGCTTCTCAGTCATCTCCATCTAGGTTTTTGAGCACTAAAGCTGCTGGTGAAGAAGCTGTGTTGAGGGAGATTCCAGAGGTGAACTTGTGTTTACACTCTTCTTTTGTGTTAGCTGCACTAAATGGGTAGAAGTAGGAAAGTCCAGGGGGGACAAAATGGCTCGGAATGGAAATGTTTCATGTCTGCTAGCCCTCTTAGAACTCACTGGAAACAGAGGTGTAAAATTTACTGAAATGGTCATGCTTACATTAGTTTGTGCCTGTTGATTGGCAATGTTCGTGGTCAAACTTTCATATCTTTATATACTTGCTGAACTCTGGATGTCAATTCTTGAATTCACATGGTCTTTTCTGACTGTGTTCATCAGGAATCAGGATAACTAAAATGTTGCTACTTATAAAGCCTATGCCAGTTACCTAGCTATAATTCAAACCATTAGATTCCCAGTTGATTTAGATCTTGCTACATTTTTCTGTAGCATGCGTCTGACTTCCTGATTTTCCATAGGCAACAGTGATGAGGCCTGCTGTAATGATTGGTACAGAGGATCGGGTAATGAACCGATGGGCGCACTTTGCCAAAGCATACTCGTTTCTTCCACTGATTGGTGATGGAACGACAAAGTATGTCTCAAGGATTCTCCTCGTTGTAGAGATTTAAAAATGTGTTCATTTGGCATGGTGTTAATTTTTTTTGGCATCTTCATGGCAGAATCCAACCTGTGTATGTTATTGATGTTGCTGGGGCCGTAGTTGCAGCCTTGAAGGATGACGGAACCAGTATGGGCAAAGTTTATGAACTTGGTGGGCCAGAAGTGTTAACTGTCCATCAATTGGTAACACTTATTCCATCACATTCTAATATTTTGCTGCAATGATTAACTGATCTGCTGAAGTGTACTCATATTACAGGCCGAGATAATGTATGAAACGATTCGTGAATGGCCTCACTATGTGAAAGTCCCTTTCCCCATTGCGAAGGTACTTTCTGCTTGTACGAAGCTTTCGTTTTCTTTTTGGCGGACAGTTGACTGCTCAAAAGTTACAAAAAGTGATGGATGATGATGAAAAATATGACCTAAAGATAGGTGAATTCTGAGATATTTTCTGACAAACTGGGGTTTCTTGGTTTCAGGCAATTGCAATGCCCCGAGAGATGTTGCTGAAAAAGGTCCCTTTTCCTTTGCCCACTCCCAATATTTTTAATCTGGAAGAGATAAATGCCCTTACGCAAGACATCGTCGTGTCAGAAAATGGTGAGTATGACAAGCTAAAGGCCTATGATTGTGCTGTTTTGGTCACTTCTTACTAGTTCCCCCCTCATAAATGATGTTGACTTTTGGATCTCTGCTTCCAGCTTTGACATTTAGTGACCTAGGCATTGCACCACATAAGCTGAAGGGCTACCCTGTGGAGTTCCTTGCTTCCTACCGTAAAGGTGGCCCGGAATTTGGTTCCACAATAAGCGAGAGAGTGTCACCGGATTCTTTCCCGTGATATATTTTCCCTGCATTTCATTTCCAAATGCGTCTGGACCGTCTTTTAGAAGCTTGGGAGACTCCGGCATTGCCTTGCTTGAGAAAGGGAAGATATGGATGGAGTAGCTCATGTTTCATTCATGACGGATCAAACCTAGATTCATTTCAATAACCATTCCAAGGTTTTGGGGGGAAATACTTGTTACTACATTTTCTTTGTAACTATGACTTGAAAGTATATTTTGTAGATTCCATGGGAAACTATTCACCTTTGTTTTCTCAATCATGTGATTGATAAAGTTGATTAGAAATCGAATCCGATTTCTCTCTCTCGTTAACTAGCCACTGCCTGCTTTTTAAGAAGAACCTTTGATTGATTGTTATTCTTCGATATTATTAGCAACTTTATAATTCGTTGGATAGATATTAGAACGTTCACCTTTAAGGTTTGGACCATCTCAAGCAATGTACTACAACTTTTGCCTGAGAATGGAAGAAAACCATCGAGCCAACATACATATCTGCTTGGAGATTTATTGCACACTTGGTATAAACATTTTTGGAGTAATAATAGTTTACTTATATTAAAGTTATTCCGAAAATACAATTCAGTATTTCGTTTTCCAGTGCATGATTAAATATAGTTTATATCTCTCGGTCGGTAACTGAAATGACAATGTATTACGCTTCAACACAATGTAATTCATTTTTGACATTCCTCTCGTTTCTGACACTCAAATTTTAATTTGGTAAAACTTATTCCATTAGGCAATGATCTTTGTTAATTTCTTCTTTTCATGTACGTTGAAGATAATTTAGTTTCTAACAGATATTCTAAGTATACGTCAAGTCCGAGATAGACCAAACACTCATAACTAATTTTTTTAATATAAAAATTCAAATCTCGTGGCTACAAATTTAAGATCTATTGACTTTGGTTATGAATCATTTTACAGATGCTTGGCCATGTAGTTGTATTTGTCTAGTGAATGTAATCCCAAATGTAATTTTCTTTTTTCTCGTAGAATGTACGCTCTATGTAATTGATAATAGCATAGATCCAGTATTTAAGGTATCTATTAATTTAATATGTTTCTTCAAAAAAAATATTAATTTAATATGATAATATTTTATTCCTTCAAGTAGCAGGATTTGAACATGATATTAATTACTAGATTTCCGAATATCATTCCGCCCCACCACGTTTTGCCATGTATAAATATGATAATATTATACCTCGAACAAAATAAAAGTCAAACATTACATTGAACTAACGACGAGTAAATTTGATATTTAATAAAGCGTAGTTCTACGTGCCTTTTTGTACATATTTCGGACGGACAGCTTTAAGAAACACGACATGACAGAATTGAAATAAGATCTTAAGAGTACCTACAAGAAGAATTCACTAAATCCAGTTCACGAAATAAATAATTAATTTATCTATCATTTATATTTAATCCAACTCAATCTAATCCAATTATATATTTTCCTATCCACGACAGTAACCCAGTTCACAGAATAAACAATTAATTTTTCTCTCATCCACATATTATATATTATCATTTTTTATATATAAATTATAATAAATATACGATAATGATTATTCTATAATTACAACAAGAAAAAAATTACAATAAAGTAATAAATTAAGATTACGAAATGACTACAAAATTAGATAGAAATTAAGATTCTTCTACCTCATTCATATATTATATACTATCATTTTTTATTTATATATAAATTACGAGTACGAGTTTTGGTTTGAGAACCACAACTTCTTATTCAAGAGTCCGATTGAGTTGATTCAAGTTTTTTTGTGAAGATGGGATATATCTACAACTTTTTAGTTCATGACTTCTCCAAATTCGAAGTGTAATAATGTCAAAAATAGGTTTGAAGTCAATAGTCGAGCGAGTTACGAGTATGAATTTCGATTGGGGAGCCACAACTTCTTATTTCGAAGTCTGATTGAGTTGATTCAAGTTGCTTTGTGAAAGTGGGATATATATCAACAACTTTTTAGTTCATGACTTCTCTAAATTCGGAGTGTCAGAATGTCAAAAATATGTTTAAAATCAATAGTCGAGTGAGTTACGAGTACGAGTTTCATTATTACTTTTTAGTTTAATGACTTTTTAGTTTTAATTTTCATAATTTTTTTAGTTTTGCTAAAAATAAAGTATGTTTAGATAACCACGAAAATATTATCCAAAAATATCTATTTTTAACGAGAAAAAATAGATAAATAAATAAAGAGAAAAAAAACCCACGTGGTCGTTTGGCACTCGCGAGCGACGATCGAACGATGAACATCGCTCGGCCGCTCGTCTCCTTTTCCTTTTCATTTATTTTTTTTAATAATAAATAAACCACCGCGCGAGTGTTTGCTCGCCGCTGCGGGTGCTCTAACTAGGGGCAGAGTACGTAAACTTTGAATTTACATACAGATCCTCAATTTGTGGCCCGTTCGAGTCCACTCCACAAATGATATAAATCAAATTAACGTGAAATCATAAATATTCCAAAATTCTTCCTCCATTCTAATATACGTGAATCCACTCGTCAGAATTTTAAATTTTCGAAGCACAAAGTCCTCATTCGGGACTAATTCTCGTCAATATCATCAATCCACTCCAATTTCTCCCTTCCAAAACCCCGTCCATCGGAATTAGTCTCCCTTCCTAACCTTAACTTGAGAAGAATTAATTCGATTTCAACCAAAAAAGAAGAACTAATTAGAAAATGATTTAAATTCGATTCGAATTTGATGGTTCATAATTCGTACTCGAATTCATCCTCAAATAAATTAAATATGGTTTAAGGTTTTGAATTCGAACAATATTCAAATCTACTTACCATGACTAAAGAGAAAGGGAAGAAAGGGAAGAATGGTAGCAACTGAAATCGAGCTGTGCATTAGTTACTTCTTTCATCTGAATCATCATGCCCTATGAAGTTGGGTCCCACCTGTTGGCGAGGTGGGGCCGAGGTAGGTGGAGGGCAGGGGCGAGGGTGTCGTGGAGCGGGTGAATCGAGAGAGGGAGAGGAAGTGGATCTGTAACAATTTTGGAGTAGGGGTTAAAATTAGTAGGGATTTGAAATTTTAAGCTTTTTTTTTAATTTGGAAGTTTTTAAGTTTGTCATATTAGCACCACTTAGGATAGAAAAATATGACGTATTCAATCAGGTTGAAAAAATTAACTCTGATTAAAAATTTGTCACCAAAAATATCACTTTTGGAAACCTCCGTCACAAAAAAAAACAAAGTTAAATCACACGATACTAAACTAAAAATGCGTGAAACCACCAGATAGTTAAACAAACTTTTTCGTAGAAAAAAAATAAAAAAATTAAGGGTAAATTATCTTCACATCCCAGTACTTTGGTCACCCTCCCTTTAGGGTCCCTGACTTTTGGAAAATGATTGTCCCGTCCCTAAGTTTTAATGATAATAGACTCTCGGGTCCCTGGAGCCAGAATATTCATTTTTCTCCAGTAAACCCCCACTTGAAAAGACTAAAATATCCTTCCCACTTAAAAGAAATTCCCTCCTTCCCCATTCCATCTTCTTCCCAACTTCATCTTCTTCCCCAGATTTTTAACTAAAACACAAATCTAATGAACAACAAAACCAATTTGTGGGTTGTTAGATCTGAATCAATTGAAAAAATGGAGAAGGAGCAGAAAAAAAAGAGAAAAGAACCCACCCAGATCATTGCTACAATCCGAATACAGAGATCAACTAAAGTGTGCTGCACTCCTTCCTCCACTTCGATTCAGAAATCAATTGAATCCAAGAACTAGAATACAGAGATCTTATCCATATGAAAACGAACTCAAGAACCAGTATACATGGATCTTTGTAAAGAATTATCTATAGCCACAATGCTACAATTAGGCATGGACGATGGAAATTAGACCCAGATCTGAAGCTTAGGAGGCAGATTCGTGCTCCAAGTTAGGCCCAGATCTTGAAGGTCCAAGGTTCAAGGTCCCGCTCGATCATGAAGACGCGGACCTCCACCAGCCAGTCGCCGAAGGAATTCCCTCTCGATGTGGGACCGGATCTCGGGGATCCGCCGCTCCAGCATCCTCCTGAGAGCGGACGACGGCGTGTTGGCGCCCGAGAGGAACTCCGCTTCGATTGCGTCCAGGCACCGGAGCGCCATGTAGAGGTTTTCGGCGATGGGGTGGGAGTTGGCGCGGGCGCAAAGCTCCGTAAGCCTGGAGCAGGAGGCAGCGGCGGCGAGGGCGAGGGCGAGGGCGAGGTTAACATTATCGGAGATAGTCTGCGCCTCGAGGTAGGAGTCGAGGGAGGCGAGGATAGGGCCGGCGACGGACTGGAGTTACAAATGAACTAGTTATTTGGGTCCACCCAAATGAAGCTATCTAATTGAAGAAGAAAGACGAAGATATTTGGTTTGATTAATCCACTTTTTGTCTTCCTTTTTCTAAATTTTTAGGTTATGTTCTCTGAAAGTTTTGTGGTATTTTGTTTCGAACAAAGAAGAAGATGGGGTTACTTTGTTTTTGGGTTTTAACAAGGGAAGAAGATACACCTTTTTTAAAGGGGTACAGTAAAATTTAAGGGTATTTTGATCATTTTAAGTAGGAATTCACCAGAGAAAAAAAAATATTACGGCTCCAGGGATCCGAGAATCTATTATTATCAAAATTTAGGGACAAAAAAACTATTTTCCAAAAGCCAGGGACCCTAGTGGGAGGGCGACCAAAGATCAGGGACGTGAAAGTAATTTAACCAAAGATTAAACATACCTCTTGTCGTGCAGAAACCTCTAGTGAGAACGAACGGGAAGCTTGTTAATATACTACTCCTTACTCGCAAGCTCTGTGAGAACAAGACTGAAACCACATCATTTAAAGCTTTGATGTTCTTGGTAGAGAGGGTACTATAAAGAGAAGTAGGAGAAATATCTAGAGTTTTTTTATCCTGTTTTCAGTAAATAAGAGTCCGAAAGCTTAAGCCTTATTGAAGTCTTTTTTTGAGGTCAAGCTAAGCCTTATTAAAATAGGGCTGGGAAGTTACAAGTTAAATATCCCACTCCACACACCTCCTAAAGTCGTGGGTTTCAACTCTAAACATCACTCACTGGCACATGCAAAATAATTTTAAGTCTTCTCTCATTTCGTAGTTGACGAATAGATCGTCTCCCGAATCTAAACATCACTCACTCACACAATGATCGTGGACTACAACGCCTAGTACAGGGCCTCGACACCTGCATGGCGTCAGCATGTGAATTTTCCATTCGGGCCGTCTTAAAATACTGTCAGACTCTATTTAGAGTGATTCTTCGAACGATATTAAATTCAAAATCTTTTTAAACGAATACAAATTTTTTACCATTTGCACCAACTTTTATTAACTACATTCAACTAGTGAAGAGTAAATTTGAAATTTAATAAAGCGTAGAAACTAAAGTGTTTGGGTATGTATCAAATCTTATTTAGGGGTAAATTTTTAATTTACATACGGACCCTCAATTTATGGACGAGCCAGATGAATAAATATACTATTAAACAGTCTCTTTCTGTTGAAGTTCGGGTGGAGCTTCATGGTTCTTCCGCGAGAAATTATCTTGTGGAAGAACCATGAAGTTCCATCAGAACTTCAACAAACTCCACCTTGACAAAACACCGCCCCATGAAGAACCATGAGATCCTGCAAAACTAATCCGACTCTATATCAGACCATAGATAACTGCATCAATAAGACCATCTCAACTTTCTCTTCACCTTTTGTTCAATCACTTGGAGCCAGCCCCCAACCTCGAGCTTCCGAGCTTGCTTGGCCTATTCCCTCCAACCTCCATCGAACTCCAACTAGCAAGTCCACTTTCTGAAGCAACCTTGCGACCAATAGACGTACCCTCTATTTTTCGATCAGCCCTATGCTCTACAACCTCGAACCGCTCTTCTGTTGGACCTTTTTGACTAAAACCAATGCTACATGCTATAGCATACAAAGGAAAATCTTTTGTTTTACCAAGTAGAACCCTCGACATGCCTTGAACTCCATCATTCGGCCTTGAGTGAGATACCCGATCCGCGCGTAGTGCTAACAATGGCTTCGCATTCCCCATGCAAAACCTACCTAACACCTTTGACATGCACTTCCCTTTAGACAACCATAGCGGGGCCCAGCTAATAATGCTTCTCTGAGACAACCATGACCCCTTGCCAACCATGCCTCCACGAAACAACTATAGCTCACTATCCATGTCTCCGCGAATTCTAACTCTACTCAAACCATTCATGTCAAACTTTTGCTCCCTCACATGAACCAACCTCACATGACTTGAGCTTTTGCCAACTCTTTCAGACCCATTGATGTGACTCCATCTATAATAATGTACCTCACTAACTTAAAAGTATTTTCTTTCACCCTTCATCCCTACCATCGCATCCTTCTCCACCTTCATTAGCATACCTTTATAACTATCACTGTTATAATCCAAGGTCTCTAATGAAAAGAGATTACCAGGATGCATTGGACTTGATAAGACAGAAAGTCAGTCACCATCCGACCCGTCTGAATATGTGGCCATGGTTGTGGATGCCAATCCTTCCTCGTTGTCTTGATCCCTAGTTCGTCCTGGATAGTCCCCTTCATGTGCCCTTCTCCGCACTTGAAACTGCTTTCATTGTACTTCTTTGACTCTAACCTGGATCCTCTTCCACAACCTAGCTGGTGGCTCCTCATCATCCGCCAAGCACAAGCGAATCTTCACTACTGCCTTAGCCTCCAACTCTTCCCACTTTTGCTCCTCCATCTTCTCAGACTTTTTCTCCGAGAGCGCGATAACCATCCTTTGCTGCACGAAGAGATCCCTGATACGCCTTTGCCATAACCCGAAATTCAATGAACCATCGAACTTCACAAGAGCAAACTTCGCGCCGTAATTTGACATCCTCCAACCTTAGCTCTTGATACCACTTGTTATGAATTCAGCAACTAGAGAACAAGATCGCACAAAGAACACGGACACAAGAGTTTACGTAGTTCGGCCTAATGCCTAGTTCGGCCTAATGCCTACGTTCATGTCTTTATATAGAGACAAACCCTTGGTGTACAAGTAACCTATCTAGGTCGGATTAGGAGTCCAAAACCTAGTCAGAATAGGAATATGAATAGGAAATAAGTTTTTCCTATTTCTCGCCATCCCAACACCTTCTCTCTCGGTCTCACCTCTCTCGCGCATCTATACATAATCCTGCTTATATGTTTATTACCTTTCAGTAAACTTAGGGATGGCAATGGGCATGATTCGGGTAGGATCCATAGGACCCAGATCCTTACCCTCTTTTTAAATGATCGATCCAGATCCTTACCCTTATCCTCTTTAAATCAATCGCTGCTCACTTTCTTGATTACCTATAAAGATTTATAGGTCCCTCTTCTTCACCTCTTGAGATTGAGGGAACACTTTGGTCGGGGGTGAAATTGTAACCGATGTAAATATCGGGACCATGTATCTTGTCTTTCTTTTTTCGCTTCCTCTGTTTTGAATTTTTATTTTAATAAAGAATATTTATCTACCAAAAAAATTGAGAATTTGGTATTATGTCTAATAATTAATATATATTATATTAATTTAAAAAATTCAGGTAGGATCCGAGCAGGATCCTATAGATCCATATCCATGCCCTTATCCTTTTAAAATATCAGGATCCGGGCAGGATCATGGTCCAGACCCTGTCAAAGTCAACAGATATGGACCCTTCGGGTCTGGATCATAGTAGACCCTCAGGGTAAGGGTCTAATTGACATCCCTAAGTACACTCCTTATATGATATGCTTAAACTTTTTTAACCAGCATGTATCTGGATAGCTAATTCAGATTCGAGTTGGTGAGATCTTTGAAAAGTGATAAAGCTCTCTCAACAAATATTTAACATTACTATGTTCTCAAATACTCGAACTCAAGACATGGTTAAACTAAAAAAAATATCTTGATTTAAGTGGTTGTTCTTCTATATAAAATTAAATTAACCCGCAATTGGCATCATCGACCCAAGTCATAAATGTTCCTTCCTCCCTTCTGATTTACGTGAATCCACTCGTCAGAATATTTTAATTTTCCAGGAAAAAAGTCCTCATCCCGTTAATATCATCAATCCACACCAATTTCTTCCTTCCAATCCGGAATTAATCTCATACTCACCCAAAAAACCATGGAGGAGAAAGGGAAGAGTAATAACCACCGAGCCTGTGCATTAGCTGTGTCTTTGATCGTCGCCTCTTGGGTCGTTCTCCTCTACATCCGAATCGTCCTTCCCGGTGAAGTTTGGTCCCACCGCAAATCCCTAACAAGTCAAACCCAAACTAGTACTATTAGTACTCCTCCCGACAAGCCCAAGAACCCAACTGACCCTTGTACCGGCAAGTACATCTTCGTCTACAAACTAGATCCCAAGTTCAACGATGAAATGATCGTGGATTGTCATAGGGCAACAAGCGTATGGGTCAACAAGTGCAAGGACATCAGCGTTAACTCCGGGATGGGCCCGCCATTGGAGGGGATGTCATCGCCAGGAGGATGGTTCGCCACCAACCCGTACGCCCTTGACGCCATATTCTTCAACCGGATGAAGCGATACGAGTGCCTCACCGGTGACCCGTCCGCAGCTACCGCCTTCTTCGTGCCCTTCTACGGAGGATTTGACATTGGTAGGTACATCTGGGGATACAACACGTCGATGAGGGACGCAGCCTCCCTGGAACTGTTCGAATGGCTCGCGAGGCGACCCGAGTGGGGGATCATGGGAGGAAGGGACCACTTCATGGTCGCTGGAAGGATGGCTTCCGACTTCAGGAGGGGGACGGACAAGGATTCGGACTGGGGGAACAAGCTCCTGACCTTGCCTGGTGCGAAGAATATGACCATCCTGCTTGTAGAGTCCAGCCCCTGGGGCTCGAACGACTTCGCGGTTCCCTGGCCAACCTATTTCCATCCGGCCAAGGACTCGGACGTGTCCGAGTGGCAAGCCCGGATAAGAAATTCGGACAGGAGCTGGATGTTCTCCTTCGTTGGGGCCGCCCGTCCGGGCGACCCCAACTCTATCAGGAGTCAGATCATTGACCAATGCAGAAACTCTCACAATTGCAAGCTCCTCGAATGCGACCGGAGCGAAAATAGCGAGTGTTATTCTCCTCAGAGCGTCATGAGAACGTTTCAGAGTAGCATTTTCTGTGTACAGCCTCCGGGGGACACCTTAACCCGGAGGTCGATCTTCGACGCCTTGCTCGCCGGATGCATCCCCGTACTGTTCCACCCCGGCTCGGCTTACACTCAGTATACCTGGCACCTTCCTGAGGATTACGCCTCCTACTCCGTGTTCATCCCGGAGGACGATTTTCGGACGGGAAACATCAGCATAGAAGCCACACTTGCCCGGATTCCACACGACATGGTCGACGCGATGAGGGAGAATGTTATCAGGCTGGTCCCGAGGATCGTGTACGCGGATCCTCGGGGCCAGCTGGAGACTGTGCGAGACGCTTTCGACGTGGCCGTGGAGGCGGTCATTGATAAAGTTATGAGCTCTAGGGCTGGGGAAGACAAGAGATGGAAGTATGTCGTGTCCGATCAAGGGAAGAAGAAGAAAGGTGGTCGTTATTGGGATCGTTTCTTCCTCGGGCAATAGAAGTGTTCAATTTGCAATATTGTTGTGTTGGATCAAGTTTTCCATTTTTTGGTAAGTTGTTATGAATAAAATTGGTAAGGTAATTAGTTTGTGCTCATCTCTGGATTATATTATTAAGCATTGCCTAAATTGGTGGTACGTTTTTTTAAAGTAAAATTTCGTTAGGATTAGAATTCTGAAATTTTCCTCAATATCGTCTATGATTTGTGTCATTCGGACAATTATCCTGGTGGTGGTATGTTGCATTAAAATTACATGTTCCATTGTTTTTTGATAGGCCTAATCTTGTGAATGTGATAACTAATCTTAAAACAAGGCAATTACCGCTCTCTCTTGGTAAGTTTTTCAGTAAAATCTATCCCCTTCCAAAAATGTGTAGTGGTTTCTAAAAGTCAAATCTTGTGACAGATTTTTTTTAATAGAAAAATGTATAAAGAAATTACCGAAAACTGTATAACATTTTGCAAATTCTTTGGCTTTCTTCCTTCCACACCTTGATATTTTTAGGTTGAAATTTGATTTAATTAAAATGTCATTACCCATCAAATAATACGCCAAATATGCACGAAATGTACTATACTTATAGTACCGTTAAATACTAATTTTTTTCTAGACATGGATAAAAATATTCAACTATCTAGATAGCGTACACAATGGATAGGTAATATTTTTTGCACAAATCACCTAAGCCTTAGCATTACATTTTTCTATAAACTTACGCCAATCCATTTTTAAAAAATTCGAGACTTCTCTATCCAATAATGAGAATAATTTTTTCGCAATAATCATAGCCTTCTAGAAATTTGATTTCTCTTGTAGATATCATTGGAATATAAATTTATTCAAATATTAAATACATGTTATTCAATCAAATTTAAACGGTGAACAACTAGATCACCGGGTGCACTCATTTTTAACGAGAAATGAAATGCCTAATGTCTGTCAAAATGTTACAATTTATTTCTACGGTTATTTTAATTTTTAACGTTCGAAATACTCAATCTGAAAAATATTCACATAACTATTTATATTTGGTAAATTTTGTGTTACTTGATGTTTGTGTATCATTTTCGTATTATATACGAATTGACTAACTAAGGTACCGTTCCGATGTTTATTTTCCGGTGCATGATTAAATATAGTTTATCTCTCGCGATCGGTAACTGAAATGACAATGTATTCCGCTTGAACACAATTTAATTAATTGTTTAACATTCCTCTAGTATTAAAAATTTCTCTGACTCCCTCAAATTCAAATTTGATAAATATATTCCATTAGGCATTGAACTTGTTAATTTCATTTTCTCGTGATGTTGATGGCGCCAACTTGCTTGCGTCAAGAGAATTTAATTTGATATAAATATTCTAGGTATACATCAAGCCCCAGATAGATGACACTGCAATAACTAATCTTTAATTAGAAATGATAAAAATAACTCAAACCCCGCGACTACATAGATAAGGACCATTGACTTTGACAGACTATAAAAGTTCGGACTGAGTCCGGAATAAGGACGGATAATATTACATGGATAAAGAAAATGGGAGACGCATTATAAAAAAAATTTGAAATACAATAAATTACATGGTCAAATTTGGAAATGTCATATTACAAAAATAGTTTAAATAAGAAACGAACGAAGAAGGTCGTTATGGAGAGAAAATTACACATAGTTAAATTTTGAATTCAAATCAATGACATATCAACCCGAAAAAGAGCAAAATGCATCATTGGTCTCGTAGCAAAATGAACTTGTTAATTTCCGAGAGGAAGCTGAAGGACCAGTTGAGCAGAGGAAGAACAATGCAATTGCCTCTTACACAAATAATGTAATACAAAGAAAAAAGATCATTGAAATATCTAATCTAACCAACTTATTTATCAAGTTTTCCAACAATATAGTGGAATAATTAACTGAATATTACATCAAATCAAAGCTGATCTTATGTACATTTTGTGTGCGAGACACGAATGTTACATACATTCAATAACATAATACGGTCAAATTAAACCACCCGGTTAATATTAGCCCTACTTGCGAGCAACTTAATACATTATTCGTCCTGTTTCGAAAAGAATGGATCCCTCCCATTCATGAACTCCTCCGACCTCGCCTCGCCCCTCGTCTAACAAACCATACTTCCAACTCTTCTCCTCTACAAAAATTGTCACACTCTCTTCGGCCTCGAATAATGTTCTTCCTCAACCTTGTTACTATTGTCAATGACTGCCTGTACAGCAACATCAAAAGCATCTTTCAGTGTCTCCAATTCCGATCGCGGGTCTGCGTATATAAGCCCGGGGACCCCTCATCATCTTAACTTGCTCGGGCGGAATCTGACTAAGACGTTCCTCAATGCTAACATTTCGCTTGCGGATGTCGTCCTCCGGAATTAAAACGGAATAAGCAGTGTAGTTCTTCGGAAGATGCCAGGTTAGTGCAATATGTGCTGGAATGGATGTGTCAATCAATAGAGGAATGTTCGTTTGTTTGGTTGGCGGGTTCCCTCTTACTTTGGAAGGAAATTGAAAGCGGAAATTCTTACTATAAACATCAAATACGCACCTCTAAGTTGGAAGGAAATTGAAGGGTGAATTGTTACCATAAAAATCAAATAGACACACCTGTTGTTAGGGTAGCGAAAGCGTAAATACGGATGTGTAGAACACCCATAATAAATAGTACAAGAGATAGGAAGAATCGAGGACACACGATATTACGTGGTTCGGTCGAATGACCTACTCCACGGGGTCGAGACGATCATCACTATATTATGCTTGACCTCTATATATAGAGGGCTAGGGAAATTGTTAGGGTAGCGGAAGCGTAAACACGGATGTGTAGAACACCCATAACAAATAGTACGAGAGATAGGAAGAATCGAGGACACGCGATATTACGTGGTTCGGTCGAATGACCTACTCCACGGGGCCGAGACGATCATCACTATATTATGTGGATATACATGGTACATAAGCCATAGGTGAGGCTGTGTCTCGAGCCTAAATCTCTGCCTATACTACCATGGCCAATTAAGCCAAGACCAAAGAACTCCTAATCCCTAGCCCTCTATATATAGAGGTCAAGCATAATATGCTTTACATTAGGAAATAGAGTTCTATTCTATTTAGGAATATGGGACAAATCCTAACACATGTGACCTCTTATTTAGAAGGTTTCAAATAAGTATTCGGGAGTTCGAATCATTGAGACATTTTAGAAATCCTAGCTGACTCAAATTTAGATCATCGGCCTGTGGACCGAATACCAAGTGGTATAAATCAAAAAGAATATAAGTATTCGTGATTTAATTGTGGATTTGGAAATCCCCACATATAGCCTTTTTCTTTCATTGGTTAATAAATAGAATCTCTTTTATAAGTTTTCCAAGTTATAAAAACAAAAATGTCATTTACAGGGTTGTAATTTGTCTATTTGTTATTTTCACTTATTATTAAACATAATCACTTTTACTGTTTCTTGTTATTTTTCGCAATTGAGTTAATAATTCTTACAAGGTGTAATTGTGATACAAAAATATCATATTATACAACTGCTAGAGATACGAGTTAACATTTCAGATTATGGGAATTCACAATGGAAAACGTTGAATGTGATATGAAAATCTAGGGAAGACATTCCTAAAATTATCTAGGGATAAAAATACCATATGTTATTTAAAATAAACACTTAAGATCATATATTTTAAAAACACTCACAAAACATCCTCAATCATAAAAACACAAAAAAACAGGGTTTATAAGCAAAAAGACTTCCAGTGATACAAGGTTGAAATGAGCTCGGAAGTCATGATTAGGCCCGGAGTGGTCCCCATAACATTTTTCCAATAAGTTCTCATTAATGGAGAAGTCCAGGGGACATCCAAAGGCCCCAGGTTTTCTTTTGGTCTATCGGCCCAAGATGGACCCGGCCCAGAATTGGATGTGTCTGTCATTTATGGGCCTGTAGTCGATGGGCAAGCCGAATTAGCACTAGCAATGTCAAAGGATAGGAGTATGGATAGGGATGGCAATGGGCAGGATCCGGATAAGATTTATAGGACTCAGATCCTTACCCTCTTTTTAAATAGTGGATCCATATTCTTACCCTTATCCTCTTTAAAAATAAGGATTCAGGCATGATTTGGGTCCTAAAAATCGAGCAGGATCAGGGCGACCTGCGGGTCCGTATTTTTTTTTTAATATTTACTTTTTAAAAATTAAATTATCTTTTGATAGTTTTCAAATAGCAATGAGACATTTTCATTCATTAAACAAATCAATACAAATAAACCAATCAAGCAAATCCAAAAAAAGTTAAAGTTGGGTAAATTAAAATTGAGAATTTGGTTCGTAATTTTTGCTACTATTACTTGGGGCCTGTAGCTGCTTCATACTGGTATTATCTTCAATAAGGCGAGGTGCGATAATGAGCTTATCCTACATTCTGTGCTCTTTCATGCGCAATAGTGAATCCTTTGGACAGATGTGTCGATCATTCACAATCAACTCACTTTCTTGATTGCCTACAAGGATTTAGATGTCCCTCTTCTTCATCTCTTGAGGTTGAGGGAACGTTTTGGTCTTGAGTGTGGTTGTAACTGATGTAAATATCGGGTCTTGTATCTTGTCTTTCTTTTTGAGCTTGCTCTATTTTAAACTTTCGTTTTAATAAAGAATATTTATCTACCAAAAAAATTGAGAATTTGGTATTATGTCTAATAATTAATATACATATATATTATTGGTTATCAAATGCTTTGTCATTATTGGAAATGTATCGTCGGATTTACCATTCGGGTCATGTTGGATGTGTAGCTTGATGACTTAAAAAAGTCAGCGTATCTCGATGTACAAGGTTGAACATCTAGTTTTATTGATAAATATGGGCTCTTTACCCCTAGATTATATATATAAAAAAACCCACCCATGCATTTTAGTCCTTATCAATCAATTCAAAAAAATTACAGTATGATCACGAACTTATATCTGGATCCTAAAAATATGACGGTGACCATACATGATTTAAACCTATTTTATCTGAATCCAAAAAACAACATGGTGAGATATGAATAGGCAGGAGGAGGAGCAAGCAGGAGGAGGAGGAGCATGGAAGAGCGTGAGCATTAATGGCAGTTTTTGCTGGTCCTAGTCCTACTTTTACACCCTCTCAATCTGGAGAGCAAAACCTGAGAGAATCATGAATCTTTTGAATATTTAACGGAGACCCACATTAAAGCAAGCCTATACATCTCGTGAAGGTGAAACAACGAGGGGAACTCCACAGAACAATTCAGAATCTCTTCCTGAGGCTCTCTTCTAACAAGGGCAATACTCGTGAGGAAGAGCTCTTCAACTTCACGAGTTTCATATTCTCTCTCTGCTCAGTTCCCTCCTTAAACCAAAACCATCTCTACAAATACCCCAGCCACCATGCAATTCCAACCAACACCTGGAATCTCTCTACTGAATTATCCTCCATGGAAGCTCAAAAACACCTCTTCGTTTCCATTCTCTTCTCCTTCTTTGTCTTCTCCCTCCAGTTTGACTCCCTACAGACCTACATTGTCCACCTGCACCCACATGGGCTCCATTCGCACCTGTCGTTTCTGGCGCGGACAGTCCTTCCGTCCGAACAAGACCACTCTTCCAGGCTTCTCTATTCTTACCGCTCTTCCATGGACGGTTTTGCGGCGCAGCTCTCCGAATCGGAGGCTGCGTTACTTCGAAGTTCGCCTCGTGTCATCGCCATTAGGCCGGACACGAGGATGCAACTCCATACGACGTACTCGTACAAGTTCCTGGGACTTCAACCTGTCAGGGGAGATGCCGTGTCCAAGACAGCATTCGGTCGAGGGACGATAGTTGGTGTTCTTGACACCGGAGCCTGGCCGGAGTCCCCGAGCTTCAACGACAAAGGAATGCCTCCGCCACCGATCAAGTGGAGAGGAATCTGCCAACAAGGGCAGGGGTTTAACTCGTCTAATTGTAACAGGAAGCTGATCGGTGCAAGGTTCTTCGCTAAAGGTCACAATGTGGCTTCCAGTTCCTCATCAGAATTCAACAGACTACAAGAGTACATCTCTCCAAGAGACTCTCATGGACATGGAACTCACACATCGTCCATAGCTGGAGGAGTTTCGGTTCCGACTGCAAGCGTGCTCGGAATGGGAGCCGGTGTTGCTCGAGGGATGGCTCCTGGTGCCCACATTGCAATATACAAAGTTTGCTGGCTCAACGGCTGTTATGCATCCGATATACTCGCTGCAATGGACATTGCAATTCGGGATGGCGTCGATGTCCTCTCGTTGTCATTGGGAGGATTTCCATTGCCTCTGTTCGCGGACAGCATTGCGATAGGCAGCTTCCGAGCTATGGAACACGGGATCTCGGTCATCTGTTCGGCAGGAAACAACGGCCCAATTCGGAATTCAGTTGCAAATGAAGCTCCGTGGATCACGACCATCGGCGCAAGCACGCTAGACCGGAGATTCCCAGCTGTAGTTCAACTTGGTAATGGAGAAATCCTGTATGGAGAATCCATGTACCCGGGCAACCACTTGTCGAGTACAACAGATGATCTGCAGCTGGTGTATGTAACCGACAATGGCGACAAAGGGAGCGAGTTTTGCTTCGGAGGCTCGCTTCCGAGGTCAATAGTACATGGCAAGATGGTGGTGTGTGACAGGGGAGTAAATGGAAGGGCAGAGAAAGGTCAGATTGTGAAGGACTCAGGAGGAGCTGCCATGGTCTTGGCCAATACAGAGATCAATCTGGAGGAGGATTCGGTCGATGTCCACGTATTGCCTGCAACTCTAGTTGGCTACTTCGAATCCATTCGGTTGAAAGCCTACATCAACTCGACCAGAAAGCCAACCGCTCGGATCATATTCGGAGGCACAGTCATTGGGAAAGCCCGCGCGCCAGGAGTTGCACAGTTCTCTGCTAGAGGACCGAGCTTAACCAATCCATCGATTCTCAAACCGGACCTCATTGCTCCCGGGGTCAACATCATTGCAGCTTGGCCTCAAAACTTGGGTCCTAGTGGCCTTCCTGAAGATACTAGGAGAGTTAACTTTACAGTTATGTCAGGAACATCAATGGCGTGCCCTCATGTTAGCGGGATCGCCGCTCTGATCCGCTCAGCTCATCCGAAGTGGAGTCCTTCTGCTGTTAAATCCGCAATGATGACAACTGCAGATGTATTAGACCATTCCGGAAGTCCAATCAGGGATGGAAACAAGGCTGCCGGATTATTCTCAATAGGATCTGGCCAAGTGAACCCAGAGAGGGCTATCAATCCGGGACTAGTTTACGATATCAGGCCGGACGAGTACGTGACTCATCTCTGCACGCTCGGGTACGAGAGGTCCGAAATTCTCGCCATCACACACAGAAACGTCAGCTGTAAGAGCCTTCTGCAGATGAACAAGGGCTTCAGCCTCAACTACCCCTCCATCTCTGCAACTTTCAAGCGCGGAATGACGAGGAAAACGATCAAGAGGCGGCTGACGAATGTTGGAAGTCCTGGTTCAACCTACGTGGTGCAGGTAACTCCTCCAGAGGGAGTGAGAGTGAGAGTGAGGCCTCGAAAGCTCATGTTCGAGCGCGTAAACCAGAGCTTGAGCTATAGAATATCACTGGCAACAAGCGAAAGCAGAGCAGAAGTAGCTAGGAGGATGGATTCTGCAGAGGGGCATTTGACTTGGATGCACTCTGAGAATAGTCTGTACCGGGTCAGGAGTCCCATTTCTGTCACTTGGAAGTACCAAGTTTAAGCAGATACCAAGAACAGCATCTCTGGTGCTTAGATTATTGTAGGCCTTGATTTATTATTGCAATTGTCTTGTACTTGTTATCAACAGTAGCTAGTGAAGATTAATAAACTTTGGTTTGTGTTATAAAAACAAGGAAATGGGAAGTGACACTGGTTAGAATATCAATCAAAATGAACAGAACAAGTCGCACATAAATTTTGTTTGACAGATAAACAATGCTTATAACCAATGAAAATTCGTCCCTAGAATAAGACTCGAGTACTCGACTCTGAATATCACATGCTAAAATATACAAATTCACAAAACCAGGCAAAACGCATGTACAACAGCGCGATTATATTACACCATTAGGCCAAGGCTCATTGCAATACATGTATCGCGAGTATGTTTAGAGGTATAACAAGAATGAAAAAATATATATAGCAGTAAGCAATTATACAACAAACGGAAAGCCAACACAAAGCTGCAGACCACTCGCATCAAAATGCTTATGCCTACATTCTTATTTTGTATCTTTTCTGTACCACACTCGAGCCGTGACTCTTGGTGAGCTGTTTCCAATATAACTTTCTCGCATTCTTGATGCTAAGATATAGTACTCACTGATTTCAGTTACTCTGGAGAAAGCACATGTAGAAGTAAGTAGCCATTTTGTTGATTTCAAATCAGTCTGCCGAGTCCAGTTGCCTCCGATCTCCGCATAATTTTCAATCTCTTTGCAGAGGTACGGAACATCCTGAACAGGTGAAGGAGGATGCAAGTTAATGTAAGAATCAAAGATGTTATGAATAAGATTGAGGATCTTGTTATCTGTATCTTCTCATGCAAAAATCTAGCTTCAAATAATCCTCTCGAACCAAAAAAAAGTAATAAATCGGCAAAAATAACGTAACTTTTGAGCAAAGCTAACTTAGGACTCCGTCATAAAAAATGGTAAAGGATGGACATAAACATATGTGCAATATAGTATGGAACATACCCCCAAGGAACGTCTCCAACAAGCATCCAATCACCCTCCTTATCCTCGTACGTCAACACGAACTCCGATGACCCGTCCAGCAACTTTGACTGTCTTCTTGAATCCACCATCTCCAAAGCGCATGGTCCTAATACAATAATATCCTGAATTACAAATCTTGAACGTTGCTTCAAAAGCCCCCTCTCAGATCCAATCAAATTAAAACTTGCTATCTCAGACAAACATTTAAGCTTTATCTGCACATATTAGGTAGCTCCATAGATAATCTCACACTCACAGTTTATCGAACTTTTGAGACGGTTACAGATCTTAGAATAATATGATCAGTTTATCGAACATGCCAGAACATTTATATCGGAGCTTGGGCCTTCCTCAGCAATATATGATCGGTTGATGCAGTATGAGTTCTCTTACAACAGGCGCAAGACAACAAGAAATTTTCTCAAATTATTTTACAGTTGCAAATTAGTTGCACTCTTTTAGATCTAGTATGTCAGACTATGAGTATTATCGTCACATCCTTGGCGTGGTTCATATCGGTTATTTAATGACACACCTTCCTTCTCAGCTAATTAGTCAATGCAAACTAAGCAATGTCCTCTTACATCAGTCATAAAATTTATCAAAGCCTTTCAAAACATTAAAATCTAGGACAATAATCGAGCAGTTGATCAAGAGACTTGAAATAGAGGCAGAGAACTCACTTTTTGCATCAACGCCAGTGTCATGTCTGAAGAACATATCTTCTAAGGTTTGCTCTAGTGCATTATAGCAACCTTGGGCACTGAGATCAATTTTTCTTCCTATAGGCATTCCGTCCATGTAGACCTTGACGAAGGGAGAAGTCCTTGCTTTGCAATTATCACTGTTCCCATAACTTTCCTTGCCGATTTCTTCAACTGAACTCTTGATCTTACCTTTCTCAATCACAGAGTTATAGCCCTCAGTGGCCACTGTTTTTGCCTGGCTACCCATACTGTTCATTCTATAAGCTCTTATAGGTGGCCACCCGACAACGTGACTGCCTCAAAACCAAGACAAACAAGTAAGTCAGTGAACATACAACGAAAAAAGGGGTATTAAATTGCACAAGGCATGCACGAAGCAAGAGCTAGAGAAATATTTTGACAGGAATCTCCCATTCCTGGATTGAGAGGAACTTGAACTCCTCTTTGTGGCTAACAAAACAATTTTCTAAAAGATCAGGAAACGGAATTCTCTTTCCCATGTGTTGAGGGTTCCAAAACAAGCTATAAACTACGTCTCCGTGAGGTTATGGCCAAGGAAAAAGTGACGGGAAACCACTTTTCACTCGCGCAACAACCGTAGCTGCAAGAGTTTAAGCGACAGGACGCAGTGGATGAACCCGATCATTGTGCCTAAACCTTAATCGCGAGGCAACCGGGAATTCCCTTCCTCCCCACAACCTCTTGTTCGCATAAAAAGCACACAGGTAGCATTGGGAAACGAAACCTCTGGTACCCGCCTTACACCAGCTCGGGCAGACGATAATCCGAACCCGCGTGCTTAGTTAACTAACCAGCAAGCTACCCGATGAGTCGGAAGGAACCCAAGCAAGGGAGGGCAATCCAATAATTTATACATTATTTTCCAATTAAGCAGAATTACTTATAACCTCGTCCAATAAAACGAAAGGGAGGGAGCCAACCTGGGAGCGGCATTGGAAGGCGAAGAGACGGATTCCGCGGAGCGCTTGGTCCCAGCGGAGCCGTGGGCCCAGGTCAGGGTGGAGCAGGACCGGGGCGACGCCGTGTTGGCGCAGGAGGACGAAGAAGACGTCGTGGCGGCGGCGGAAGACGAGGAGGAGGAGGAAGCGAGGAGAAGAGAAGGGAGGTCCTGGGCGGTGAGGATCCTGGCGTAGGAGGGCCTCCTGGTGGAGGAGGAGTGGGGGCCCAGTCCGAGACCCAGGTCCAGCTCCGCCTCATCCACCGGGCTCGACGAGTCCTCCGACGATGACGTCATAGCCCCTCCTCCCATGTATTACCAGTTTCTTCTTCTTCTTCTTCTTCTTCTTCTTCTTCTTCTAGGTCTAGGGATTGGGTGAGAGAGAGAGAGAGGGAACCAATGGTAATGGGAAAGCGTGGGGGTTAGGGGGAGAGTGGCTTTTTCTTTTTGGCCGGAGGGGTTTGGTTTGGTTTGGTTTGGTTTGGTGTTGGAAGTTGGAACTCCTAAAAAGGGGAAACCCAAAAGCGGGACCAGACAATACTTTGTCGGGTGTTAAGAGCTTGCGGGCCCCCACATGTCCCCTTCCCCCTCCACTCCGCTATTTCTCTTTTTCCAAACTTTATTATTTGTCAATATTATCTGAACATAATAAAAGTAAATTTTTATACCAAATACATTTTCTTTGATTTTGAAATCATCATAGATTAAATGTCTTTGTTTAAACGCAGGGATTTCTTTTCTGAAGTAGTGTTAAATTTTGAAAGATTTCATTTTTGGTAGTTTTCAAAAGTGTTATCAATCTCTTGTTCATAAAAAATTCCGCCAAAATTATCTTGTAACGCCCCGTGATCTAATCGACTGTCTCCACAGATCAACATACGTCTTTTCCAGCGTGTTTTGTCCTCACTCACACGCATTTCAGAAAACTTTTCAGGAGGTCAGCCATCTTGATCCTACTCCCGGCCGAGCGCATTTAACTTTGGAGTTCTCTCAAGATGTGTTTCAAAAAAGAAGATGCACCTAGTTGATATGGATAGTCAAATCACTGTCTTTTCCAGTGTGTTTTGTCCTCACTCGCACGCATCCCAGAAAATTTCTCAGGTAGTCACCCATCCTAATCCTACTCACGTCAAGCGCATTTAACCTTAGAGTTCTCTCACTGTCTTTTCCAGCGTGTTTTGTCCTCACTCACACGCATTTCAGAAAATTTTTCAGGAGGTCAACCATCTCGATCCTACTCCCGGCCAAGCGAATTTAACTTTGGAGGTCTCTCAAGATGTGTTTCAAAAAAGAAGATGCACCTAGTTGATATGGATAGTCAAATCACTGTCTTTTCTAGTGTATTTTGTCATCACTCGCACGCATTCCAGAAAATTTCTCAGGTAGTCACCCATCCTAATCCTACTCACGTCAAGCGCATTTAACCTTAGAGTTTTATCAAGATGTATGTCAGAAAAGAAAGTACACATTGTTCATATGAATATCAAATTAAATCACTTAAGCATTTTCAGACAGAACATATCTTTTATTGGATATCACATACTCCAAAGCGAAAATCTTTCTAAAACTAAAATCAGTCTTCCAATTTTAAACTACATCTCTAGTTTGGTTCTTACTGTTGTTGGGCTTGTTGAGTCGTATATGACTGAAAGTAGATCCATAATTTGGGATTAGGGTTCGTAGGTGGGACTTGAACAATAGTGGGTCGTCTTTGAGGCAGATCAAGCACTTGAACCTCCTCCGTCCTCGAAGCCGTAATCGAAATCGTGCTTCCCGTTGGAGTCTAGCAGCGGTTAGTGACTCTAGTAGCGACGGGAGAAGATGAGAAGCCCTTAAACCCAGTAACGCGGCGGCGAGGTCGGAGTCAGTCGAGGTCGAAATTGGCAGTGATATTCTCTGGTATGATCTGTTGCTTTGTCCAACCCTGATGGCCATTGTCCAAAATCGAGGTCGGAGTTGGCGATGGCAATGGTAGCGGTGCTCTCTGATACATATGTTTCTGTTTCCAACCCCGGTGGCCTTGGATTCGAGGTCGGAGTTGGCGACGGCAACAAAACTCTCCGGTCGAGGTTGAGGTTGACGAGAAGGAAGGAGAGATGGTTTTGTTATTTTTTCTAATTTTTGAAGGGTATAAATGTCATAAAAATTGTGTTGACATTTGACGTTAGTTGTGGACTCGGTAAAGACTTGAAAGTTTTATTATAACAAGGAAAAATTACTATCAGGCTCTTGTGCTTGACATATTCGCCTCTCATTTTTCTATATTTAAAAAATCGATTAAAAACTTTCCTTAATTTGGCAAAATTATACTCTAAAGTCTCTCTAGTTTGTCAAAATTATATTCTATGGCCCCTCGCTGATGTCGGTATACATTTTTTTTCTTCATAAAAATGACAAAAATATAGTTGAAAAAAAAAACCTTTCTTCTTCCTCCCCTTCATCTTCAACCAACACACCAACCTTCTTAAAAATTCTCAAAATAAAAACAGAGAAATGGGTCGATGCACCATTTGGAGACAAAATCACCACCAAAAGAAAATCGGCTCGGACGGTTGGCGACAACGCTTCAGATAACATCCAATATCCAGATCGAAGAACATCACGACGACCCACCACGACGACGGCGGCATCGAAGAGCGTGTAGCGCAGACCGTCGACCTTGCTGAGGACCGAGGCCAGGTCAGCCAGGACTGGAACGACCCAAAATCAATCCATGTCCTAAAACCTAATTCCTAACTTACCACTTTTCGTCATCTTCCCCAAATAAAAATTAATCAAAACCTCAATCAATTCTAAATGAGAGAGATCTATTAACGGAGGTGCGAGTGAGGAGTAGTGGAGCAAGTTTGAGGGAGGCATCGACAGCGGTGCGAAAAGCAACGATCTGTGTGAACTTCCCGTCGCCGGAAGCGGATCCCGCCGGCGCCAGGGACGGGCTGCTGCTCTACACCGCCGGAAGCTAAAGCTCTCCCTTTTAGCTTTCCCCTGCCTTATTAAACCATCTATTGAAGTCGGCAACGATGTGCTGTTTTCTTTTGGGTTTCTATTGTTAGGTTTCATATGATTTTTCTGATTGGAGATGCAAAACCCATGATTTTGGGGTTCTGATTCAGGTGGTTTTTCTTTTGCTTGCTGGATGGATGAATTGTTTAGTTTTTATTCATCTGGATATCTGTTTTTCAATGATGAATGTAATGGTTGTATTACTTGGGTTGCTCCAATTTTTTTGTAAAGTTTTCGTTTTATAATTTAGCCGGGATTAAACGCTTGTTTTGGATTAAATTTTCTTATTTTGGGATGTTCTTTATTTTTTTTTTGAGGTTGAAGATCAAGTTTGAGGTTGAAGATGAAATTCAGGGGTAAAATAGTTTTTTTATAATTTTAAAAAATAAAATGATTGAATCATCGAAAGGTCTTAGAGTATAATTTTGCCAAACTAGCCGGGATTAAACGCTTGTTTTGGATTAAATTTTCTTATTTTGGGATGTTCTTTATTTTTTTTTTGAGGTTGAAGATCAAGTTTGAGGTTGAAGATGAAATTCAGGGGTAAAATAGTTTTTTTATAATTTTAAAAAATAAAATGATTGAATCATCGAAAGGTCTTAGAGTATAATTTTGCCAAACTAGCCGGGATTAAACGCTTGTTTTGGATTAAATTTTCTTATTTTGGGATGTTCTTTATTTTTTTTTTGAGGTTGAAGATCAAGTTTGAGGTTGAAGATGAAATTCAGGGGTAAAATAGTTTTTTTATAATTTTAAAAAATAAAATGATTGAATCATCGAAAGGTCTTAGAGTATAATTTTGCCAAACTAGCCGGGATTAAACGCTTGTTTTGGATTAAATTTTCTTATTTTGGGATGTTCTTTATTTTTTTTTGAGGTTGAAGATCAAGTTTGAGGTTGAAGATGAAATTCAGGGGTAAAATAGTTTTTTTATAATTTAAAAAAATAAAATGATTGAATCATCGAAAGGTCTTAGAGTATAATTTTGCCAAACTATGGAGTGTTTTTAATCAAATTTTGAAATACAAAGGAGTGAGAGGCGAATATGCCAAACACCATAGGCCTCACGGTAATTTTTCCCTTATAACAAACTTGGGGGACGAAAATCGGTTTTTAGGAACAGTAAGAACCAAACCAGAGATATCGTTAAATATTTGGGACCGGAGGATAATTTACCAAATAGTTGGATGATGGGATTTTCGTCTATTAAATATTGAATTGTACATTTGGCTTCAACTAAATTCTACAATTACAAACCATCCCTAAAATTAATTTGCATGATATTATTCTAGAAGTCTCAAATTCGGAATTCAATTCATAAAAATATAGCTATAATAAATAAATAAAGAGACAATTTTATGACGTTTTAAAATTTTTGACTCGAATCTGAATTAATTAATTTATATATACATAAAACTTTACTAAAATAATATTGTTGGAACTGAAAAAAAAATTATTTTAAAGAGATTATTAGATAATAGAAGTTAACTTTTTTTCTCCAAAAATATTAAAATTGATTTTTTAAACAGTAAATACCAAAAATTACTTTGTCTATATATAAATTACCTTAAATTTTAACTTATAGTGTTATTCAAATGATATACTCGATTGAAATATTTTCTTACAACAAGACGACGATTACAAAAATCATTCGAAGACAATTGGGAAGATGAATAATGGTTTAAAATTTATCAAATAAGCAAGTTTAGCACATACAAATATCTTATTATTTTTTGAATTCGTAAAATATGTAAAATTATATGTATTTTTTCAAAAATATAACTTTATACAATAATTGGGACTTAAATTTAGCAGCTAAATTTTATGAAAAAATATTAATTATTATGATAAAAATTTTATTATATTTTAACTCTGAAAATCGGAACATTTTATTAGTTTAAAAGATTATCGCTTAAATTTTTTTGAGAAAGGAAGATTATCACTTAAATGAGATCGAGATGCGTAGCGGACTTTTACGGAAACGGAAAGGAAATTATCGCGTTCTAAAAAACATCGGTTTTGGACCTTGGTTTGCAGGAGAGCGGGGCCCAGCTGGTAGAAGCACCCAACGACAACCCGACAAGGGTGGGACCCACGTAATTCACACACGGCTCAACGCCAGAGACGAGACTGGGTTTTGAAGCACCCGCAGACGAGAGAATTGAGCGAAGACTAAATATTTTTTGTTCACAGATGTGGACTATATTTTTAATTATTAGATACATTTGAATATTTAATTTCTAAAATTTGGTAGTTCAAAATTATCAGAGACATTATTGACTTTTTTATCTAAACAAAATGATACCGTCACTTCCTCTCTTTATGACCATCCCAGACAGCTCGCCCACACCTTCAGATTAACTCAATTATCAATTTGGTTTGGATTTTAAATTGTGGTAACTATATTTTATTTTGGAAAAACTCTATTTTAGATCTGATCATACACGTATTTGTGGTTTCAAAAAGTAGACAATTAATGACTCGAATAGCTATTATAGTTATTATCTATTTAAAATCAAAGTGTTAGCAAAAACTCTAGGTGAGAGCACGTGTTTCCAGTGCAATTTGGCTAGCAGTCTCGTAGGCGACGTCACGATCTTGACTTGCCTTAGAGTCAGGGTGCTCGATTACGCGCTTGCACGAATGTTGTTATACCCATCACGACCAGCACCGTCGTGTCAAGTGGTACGAGATAAATTATTTAGCAACCCTCGTGTATTGGGCTGAAGTACCAACATTTAATTCCCAAAATGTCCAACTCGACAGCATCACAAAATCAACGTTGCTAAGTGGCAAGCTTGGCCTAGTAAAAAGTGGGGTTGGATTTGGTCTTATACGTGTAAAATGCGCCAGATTTGTCCTAGAGAATAAAATAGTTCGCCCAGTTATGATATAATAATCTATTCAGTTATAATAAAATAATTTTACGGGGACCGTCCCAGATAAATCGGGACCGTCCCGGGATAAAAGGAGTCGGATGAAATGGTTTGCCCAGTATATATCCAATAGTCTGCCCCGTGTATATCCAATGGTTTGCCCCGTGTATATCCAATGGTCAGCTTAGTGTATATCCGATTGTTTTCCTCGTGTATATCAAATGATCTGCCCCGTGTATATCCAATGGTCTGCCATCCATGACCATCCTGAATGGCCCATTCTATGTCCAAATCTAGTCCCGTAAAAGGTAGGATTGAAGATTCTTACTGGTTGTATATTTATTTATGGTTTGAGTCTTTTGAGAAAAAATGTCATAGTGTCTCCGAGTGACGGTAACTCGACTCGGTTATTACAGTGGGAGAAATTAATACATTTAAAGAAAGTATCATTTTTCTGTGTGTGTAAGATATAATTTCTTTACCTCCATTACCCACATTTTATACCACACTCTCATCCTCAGTTCAGCCAGAAATTGACTTCTGGAAATTATCTCTGGGAAGCGCAACTGGGTCAAACACAGACACCTCTCTACTATCGTCGGGTTTCATCTGTGTTTTTGTGTTGATATATGCAGATGACATTTTGGTAACTGACAATGAACAGTGGGTCTTGGCTTAAAAAGGCAAAGATGGCTGATTGTAATTCTCTTGTAATTCCTCTGATTTGATTCGTTCGACCTTGTCTTGCACTTTATGTGTTCGTTTACACAAAGTTACATCTTTGATGTAGCTGTGTGTTTGTCAGCCGTCACTTTGGTCAGCTCTCTCTTGATTAGCCTTTCTTTTCTAGAGAGTTTGTCATCTTTCTTAGCTGATATCATAGCCATGAAAACCAATTATACCACGTTGTCAATATGAGATCGTACACTATATCTATCATTTATCTTGTCATGTCTAGTTTGTTTATCTTTGATTTGTTCGTGGACTTTGCTTTAATTTATTGTAACCGTATCACTTAATGCAAGTGTAATTTGAGAAGCCGCTTTAGACATGTCCAAAGGTGGGGGAAAAGGCTTGCTTTCCTGGGGGACAAGGTACACTCCCCACAACTGTAAACGGATATTGGAATAATAATCGCCTCAAGTGGTATCATCATTTTATTAAAATAAATAAGTAGTTTTGACATTTTATTTTTTGGTACTTGTGTAAGACCATGCATGTCTATAAATTTAAGAGTGAAATAACCAATTGTTTATGTAGATTCCCCCCAATACTATCAACTACAAAGACTTGAGCTTCAAGCAATATCATAAAAAGTGCCCCGAGAACATGGAAAACTTCGGGTAAAGGACTAAATGGGAAACCGTTGTAGCTCCGATGGATAATGAATAAACTCAGGCAAGAGCATCAACCTCCGGCGAGGGAACGGAGTTCTGCATTCACAAATGCTTTATGTTTACTTCTTTTCTGGATTATCGGATTGTGGTAGCTGGGACTGCACACATGGCTCGCAAGCCGGTGGTGTGGAATCGCCCGAGACGGTAATCCGCATCATTTGCTGCTTCCCTTCTTTTTCTGGAACATGGAGGAGAGCATCCATGACAAGAATTTCCCAGTCGCGGGCCAGGAAGAATGAATACCAGTTTTCATCTGCACGGAAAAGGACCTTGTTAGTTGTTCAGTGCAGGACGAAGATGTCGACCGTTAAGTTGCATGTATAATGGAAAGTGTGAGCTCAAATAAAAGACGGCAACTTCTTCGTCTCAATGGAGAAATAAAAACCGAGGCCACTTGACTATCGGACGGGCGGTTATAACAACATGTCAGAGTGATCATTAACCATGTAAAGTTTCTGGAGTAGTTGATTAACGAGAAAAGCGTCTATGTTCAACAAAACAGTTCTTATAAGAACATTAGTTCCAGAATTCTGTTTTGGTCCGAGCATAGAAAGAGACTGAACTGAGCATATAACTCTTTAACTTGCATAGATGAACAGCAAGAAAAAAAATATTGTTAATGAAAACATCAATGCACGTACCTCCATTACGGATGGCTTTCAGTCGCAACGTCCCATTGCCTCGGGGACCAGACACAGGAAATGTGCAAGAGACCGAATGCCTTTTATGAGCTACTGCAAGAGATGCATTATACCATGGGCCTTCCGTAATTGGTTCCCCAATAGCATTTTTTATGGCCTCGTTGTTGCTCGCTTTCTCCAAAGCCTTTCTGAAAATAATCAGCATATGTGTCAAGCCACTTCCTGACAACCTTAACGACAATACATCATCTTCAAGACTCTCCATCAATTTTTGAAAATACAAACACATGCGATTTTGTACACTCCACTCCCTATAATCGAAAGTTAACTCTATGACCAGTCCAACTTGCATCAACCAATACTAATTATCAATGCACAATCCTTTCAATGATAGTTTCCTTTTAAACAGTACTATTTAGGAAAACAATCACACTTGCTATGGGCATGACACGGGCGATATTCTGCTGTCTCTTGTTCAATACCTACTACAATAGAGTCTCATCCCATCGGATAAAATCGGCTATATGAATCCCAGCACACCATCATGCTATGATATATTAAGTCCTAAAACTCTAAATCCCAAGAAATATTAGAATACTCTAAATTTCCTAATCTTTTCCCCCAAGTTTTTCTAAATCTCCCGCAACCCCTCCTCAATTGACTAACAGGTTTCTTATTGCACGACCAAAACCAAGTGCATCTGACAGTCTTCTTATCACATGACCAAAAATTGCAGCATTCCAACTTTATCCCATGCATGCTTTTCCTTGTTTGATTCAATCACATGATGCCACTTATTGACCTCAAAATTCTTAGTTCTTACATCAGCGAAGTTCATCTTTTGTTGTCAATTAGCCCAACACTTTAATTCATACACCATTGCTCGTCTCACAAAGGTCCTGTAAGATTTCCTCTTAGGTTTTATGAGAACCATACAATCACATGGTAGAACCGAAGCACTTCTCCACTTCATCCATCATATCTGAATGATATGCGATATTTACTTATCTGACCTAGTGTAGTATAGAACCCAAATATCTAAACCTTTCTCAGGAACAACCTCACAGTCCCCAGTTTTGATCACCATTACATGCATTCGTTTCGCTCCAAACCGAACTTCATTTTTGACCTCCTTATCCTCCCTTTCCTTCTGCTCCTTTCTTTTCATTGCAAGAAAGTTCTTATTAACAGCTTAGTTTAGTAGAGGTTGGTCTCACAATTACCGATTATCTTCATTCATCAAACTTTTCTAGAATTTCACAATATTAATTCATGATTCTGAGCCTTTCTACAGATTGAAAAATCCAAACACAGTTCGCTGTAAACTCACAAAACAGTAATTAACATACAAGTACCATGAGTGAATTGGGCAGAATGAGTACCGACCTAGTGTCCAACATAATAATAGTTCAAGCTTACTTCTAACAATACAAGGGACGGAATCATGGAGGGGAAAGTTAAGATCGGATCGAGTAGTGAAGCAAACCAATTAACATTTGCAGAAATTCAAGAAATAAAACAACAAGCCTGTTGCTACAGGGAGATCCACAGAGAATGATTCTGCTGACCGATAGTTCTGGATGGTCCTTCAAGATATTTAACCTACCAAATAGATGGTTTGTTCCCTCTTCGATGTAAAGACATCATCCAATTTTTAGTGAATCATCTACCCAAATAACCAGCAGCAAATACCCATCCACGTGACACCCGAGCAGAGATCACAAGAATTTGCTTCGTCTCAAGTCTCGGAGCAGTTTCAGCATATCCAGAAACAGAAACTAGCAAACCAAGTTCCAATCTCTCAACTAATCCAGCGAAATAAACACAATCAGCAGGCATTGCTCAAAAAATCCCGGAAAACTAAAGCTTGAAATGCGCACCTGGTACAAGAATAATAGATGAAAAGATCATCAAGAGCACTCAAAGCAACCCCACCAGTGACGGTAATCAACGCGAAAGAAACAGCCTTTCGAGCAATCGATGCACCCTCGTCACCGTCCACAGGCTTGGCAGCACTGCAAAACCAATAAAGATGACTACATCAGAACCTCCTAACCATCATGTTAGTGATCAAAAGGAAAACAAGAATAACAAACTTTATTGCCGAAGAAAAATAAAGTTGCAAAGTTACATAGCACCCAGACCGCACCACTACCTAAACTGCACGCGGATAGCTAAATGGTACCTAACACTAACCTCCGGCTGACCCACTAGCTAAACCTAACAAACTTTTAGGATCACTAAACAAAATCCGATGATTCAAAGCTTGCAACTTTATCAACAAATCAAGCACCAGAGATCTTTTAAGCAGCAACCCAGTTCTCCCTTTGCTTTAATTATTGAGAAAGTAGCAACATTTATGTGTTTGGGTTCAATTGGTATTAGGCGGTGGTTACCTTCTGGAGGTATTGAAGAAGGAAGCCAGCTTGCTTCGAAGCATCTTCTTTTAACTCGATGTGTATTAATATTAGGTATGAGGCTTAAGGTTGAAGAAGCGTGAATGGGGAAGGTTGTGGAGACCGAGGAGGAGGAGAGGTCTGACAAGTTTTTTCCTTGGGGAAAGTCCACAGGTTTTACGTTTTCACAAAATAGTACTATGTGGTTTCAAATTGGTAATTTGGTTCCTGTAGTTTTCGAAAATTTTTCCGGACAGGCCCAGAGCAACTGCCTGCCCATATGGTATTCAAATGATGTCATTTTCTGTTCGACATGGCGGACACGTGGTTACCGAGTTGGATAAGTTACTGCTGACTTGTCACGTGGCTAATTATTACCTATTTAATCCCTAATTTGTTTATATTTTTTAAATAACCTATTATTACCTATTTAGTCCACAAAAAAGAAGAGTGGGCCAGGGATGAGGATTACAGAAAGGGAAGCGAGGATGTGGCCGCTGCCGGAGCTGATCTCGAGGCAGAGGCCGGGGTTGTGGGAGATGAGGTGGGAGAATTTGTGGGAAGGGACCATGGCGAGGATAGACACCGTCTAGAAGCAGACCTGTGCTGGCCAACGCACCCGCTTTAATGCCTTGTCGTCGTCAGTGATGGTAACAACCACGTTGTCTTGTCGTCGTCGCTTCCTCGGTCGAGTATTGCATCTTCCATCTGTCGAGCTTCTCCTCTGTACATTCCAAAACCATGAAATTGGAAAACTCATATATGGATTTTGGTTTAGCAATTCTCGGTTTGAGCTTTGATTTTTCTGCAACACCCTTTTCTAATTGGGTTTTAGCAATTTTGGTTTAGGGTTTGACCTTATTACAGTTTTATCAGCTTTGGGCGGAATTTAAGATAATTTTGCTTTCTAGGTGGTGTTTTTTTGGGTTGTTATTTGATTTATCGTGTTGGCTGCTAACTTATCTAACTCGATACCCACGTGTCTGCCAAGTCGGACAAAAAATGATGTCGTTGAACACCATATGGGCGGGCAGCTATCTTGGACCTACTCGATAAATTTTTCGAAAACTACAGGGACCTTATTACCAATTTAAAACTACGGATACTATTTTGTGAAAACGTAAAATTACAGAGTACTTATGTAGACTTTCCCTTTTTTTCTTTATTTATTTTTTCTATTTTTCTTTTTAAATATTATAATAATAACGGAGAGTCGTAGCATAGCTCTCCCAATAATTATATAACCCTGTTACTCGTTAAACTCGAACAATATTTTTACAAATTAATCTAAGTATTTATCCGTTTATAATCCGAATATTTCAGACCTTATAAATGCATATTTCTTGTTCTAGTATTTTTACAGCGGAACGATGTCGCACCATATTTCACCGTATTTTAGGAAACGATCTTCAATGGTGTCATCATTTACATTCTCACGGCTTTTTTAGGGGATTAAAACTAAACCTATTTGCCCGTCTTTTCTGCACTGCAAGTCAAGGAGGTTAGAATAACATTGAGCTCAAAAGAAATAAAAATTAGAATAAATAAGTAGATTTTTTTAATATAGAATACTGTAGAGATCCAAAAGTGCGTAATTCAACTCTATATTTCCACCAAAGAGAAATCTGCTGCAAAATAAATTTGCAGAAGGTATAAATATTCTACTGCCGTTTGACTAAATCATACAGACCTCATTCTTTCGCCAAATGCACAAACAAATGGCAGCCTAAAGAATTCCCCCCCAAACCATTTCCCTTGACCTCAGCCAGTGATTCTATGTACCAGCGGCTGCAAGCAATCTGGTTTAAAGACGACGATCGAGTTACACGGGTCCTACGCTTCTACGATCGTCTATAGAACTAGCAGTATAGTGTATATACATAAGAATGAGGTTCCCTTCTTTACTGTTTACCATTTAGAAGAGCCGGCACTGAACCTAGCATCTTTCATCTCCCAGCCAATTGTCCTTTTCCTTGGGTCCTGTAGGACCTTCCTCCCCGTAAAGCTCCACCGGTAACTTGTTAAAGATACTCTCAACCGAGTATTTAAATGGAGCCGGGAGCACTTTGATTATCTTATCAAGTTCACTTCTTGAATCATACACAATTGTTGGCCCCCACTTTCTCATATACTGCAACCACAACGGCTCGGTGACTGTGTTATATCTGAGGTATTCTGCTGCAACGATCTCATACTGTCTGCTTGAATCGATGAAGTACTTGCTACGTGCTGCATCATTCCTAATCCCGATTCCAAGTTTTGCAGACCCTTGGATGTAGGTTCCAGGATGCGGAAAGCTCGCATGCCCATTTCTGGATGAGTACACAATAGCTCTGTTCCCTTCTACGAACTCCAAGTTATACGCGTCAAACCATTCACCATCGCTATGCTGAGAGAAGTATATACTCCAAAGCTCGCCGGTGAAGTTGCATATCCTGAGAGTAAAATGCTCCCAGTCAGCCACATGCTCACCAACTTTGCTAAGAGCCATGTTCATCAACCCTACTTTGAGGGTGGCCGGTCCGTTGAAAGGACAGAAGACCCACATTACAATATCTGTAAAAGTTCCACCTAGGGCAGGCTTCACATGGACATAAAGCTTTGCACTTTCCAAGTTCCCACATTTAACCATCTCTCTCCTATCACCACGAGGCAAGTCTATCCAAAATGCTCCGTCGTTGGTTCCCCCACCTGGCAAATTTGAGCCACTATTATCAATAGGTTTTCCAATCGAATCCTCGGCTGTGTAGAGGAGTGCTCCATTTTTGAAAAACCATGGAACGGACGATGGCAAGTAAGTCTCTTCAGGATGGAAGAAGACAGTAGGTCCATACTGTTGGATAAGTACATTGACCTGTTCAAAGTTTGGCATAGCATGAAGTTTAGGATCGGTATTCTTCAAACATGCCACATGCAGTCTCTCCCCAAATCTAAAATCAGTACTACAGAAAAAGGTTCCAACGGATACAGCATTGGCCATCATTCCACGGTGAGTTGGCCTCATGCTCCAAACTCGTAACGGAAAATTTGTATACTTCGAATAGGCCTCAACAACCAGCTTGTATGCCTGACATTCATCTGTCAGATCTGCTCGAACACATCTCACTTCATCCAAATCTGGCTTCTCTGGTTTGTTGGTAACCAAAAACCCAAGTGACTTGTAACCTTCAGGAGCCCGAGGCAACCAGAAGAAACCACATGCTCCATTCCCCGGTTCATTTCCATCATCTGAACTCCAAATTAACGTGTAATCCAGGGGTTTATGCAGTGGTGGCAATTTTGTAGAGTAGCAGGCGCTAGCAACTTCCACTTGACAAACACTCGCCTCCCTAGCCACAAGAAGAAAACCTCGCAAAGGTTGAATGTTCAACTGGGAATAGTGACCAAGACAGTGAAATCCATCAGGTATACCACGGGGCTTATAGAATGAAACCCCCTTCTTACTATCTCCAGAAAGATTGCTGCACCAAATGGATTCAAACCTTGTGACCTTAACTACTTCAACCTCCCCCAGACTTATTCGTCCAGAAGCAAATCCACCACCTGCATATCAAAAGAAAGCAGATAATGATATACACAGTTTATTTTAACGCCATGAAGCTAGCTTCCTCTTTATAAATGAAACCTAACAATCATCACAGTGTCAAGCCATATGTATAAAATTGAAGCATAGTTTTAAAAAAGAAGCTCTTCCTATCTAAACAAGGATGAACCCCAACTGTTGAGGACTAACAAGAAGGATGATTGCACGACAAAGTTGTGAAAGAAAAGCTAGTAGAGCAACGAGGCGAAGGAACTTGCAAGGGATAGGATCTAATCCAACAACCTTTCTCAAACTAAACAACGATCCTTTCACCTCGGAACTACATAACTCACTAGATTGCAAACCGAAGGCCTTCCCGTGTTGTTTTTCTACATTAATATTCCTTCCTTTAGAAGGAAGAAGAACAAAACATTAACATGGACAAGAAGAAAGATCAGAAAAAGGAAAGTGAAAACAACAGGAAATAAACATCAACAGCACCAAAAAGTTTCCAACTTTACCATGCTCAGCCAAAATATACAACAAGGTGACACACACAACACATTGACGAAAACAACCCATCACCAAATTCTCCACAGGGGAGTCACAGAATCGTCAAAATTGCAAAAAAGGGTTCGATAAAAAACCAAACTTGGGAAGAGAGAAAGTACCCAGAGGCCAATTGGGAAGGGGTGCAGGAAGAGAGAAGGTCTCGTCGGGGTCAGGAGGGGCGGAATTGGCCATCCTGTTCCAGGACCAGCACTTGCACCCAAACCCAAAACCAAACATGTCCCCTTCTCCTTCAAAGAGATTCAATTTAGACCAGAAAATGGAGAGGGAGGGAGGGTTAAGGTGGTGGTTGTTCTCCTCCTCTTACGTATATCATCAGGATGCTTTGAAAAAGCATATTCTTGTTGTTGGCTTTTTAGTGGGTCCCCCCCTCCTTTGCTTTCGCTCCTTTGTCGGAGAGAGAATAATATAAAGCAATAATTAAGAACGAGAAGGGGGGGCAAATGTGGAAAATAGAAAGACTTCCTTCGATCCTCTTTGCCTCTTGTTCTTCTTCATCGACTTTTTCAAGTTAAGATTATTAATAAAAGAACCCTAACAAAAGATTATTTATAAGAGACAGGTAAAAGTCGGACCCGTGAGTTCGCCGATTTCTACACGAATATTTTGCAGTTTTAAAATGTTGAACCTGAGTGATAAAAGATTTTTTAAATTAACGCTCTATTTTTTAATAATCTTTTAGACACAAATATGCCTAAGTATTATCAAATCAAAATTTTAAAAATAAATCAGAAAAATATATGAAAATATTACAAAGGGAAATATAAATTTTTTCATTTTTTTCTAATTTATTTTCACGCATAATTTAAAATAAAATTTGAAATTATACTTTGGAATATTTTTCTTAAAAAATATTAAAATAGTGGAATAACAATAAAACAAATTTTTGTAACTCAAGCAATTTGAAATTACAGAATAATGATGTAAAAATTAGCGGAACTACGGGTACTAAAGTTTTACCTAAAAGAAATAATAGAAATGCACTAGGCTGCTTCTAAATAGAGTTTTAATTTTTTTTATTACTTAGAGGTTAGCCTAAATTTCCGTAGAGTTTTAAAACATTAGTTGTACTCACAGGGACTAAATTGGTCGATAAAAACTTTATTTTATAGTGAAGAGAATTTGCCAATTTAAGACTGTTAGTTTTTTCTATTTAATATTTTGTTTTCCAATACTTTTTGTCAAATTGGTGAAATAATAGACCTAATTGACTATGTAATTTAGGAGTTAATTTTTTTTAAAGGTCGAGAAGCAACTAGCCTAATAATCTGTATTAATGACATGTAGTACAATGGGATAAATTAACTCCTTTTAGATCATCTAAATACACATCAAGATAATTTAATAGAAGAGTATCCAATAATGTAGGGATGGCAGAAATACACATACCCATGTGGTCAGACCTACCTTCACTCCGCGAGTCTAAGATATGTTGACTTTTATTGGGTCAAAAATAGTGTATGAGTTCAACTCTCCAAATGGACTCTACCCATCATCATCCATATTCAATAGGATATAATCATAGCTTATGGTCCAGACATGTTTGGTTACGGGATCAACAACACATTTTCTTTTTTCAAGTGTGTTGTATCTATGTCTCCCAATCACGTCTGAGAAGCTTCTTCACTCAGTTGACCAGGTTGGATAACTGGTGTTTGTGTGGCATCTCGGTCAATACAAAGTAGAGCTAGAAAGGAGTCGATCTTAATGATCAACTGTCGGAATCCACGATCCTATGTCAACTCAAGCCCCAACACTACTGCACAAAGTTCAATCACGATGGATGTACAAAGACCAATATAATTAGCCTGATGCGTCTCATAACATCACCAGCCCCTGACAGCCCAGAATTACCGGCGAAAGCGCCATTAGTGTTCAGCTTCACAAAATTATCTGGTGGACGTGTCGAAGATACAATGACCTCTCGTCGTAGGGGTGGAGTATTCTGGTTAGATATAACTCTAGCGAACTTATATTTATGTGTAAGAATAATGGATGTGGAGTTATGGAGGCATCAAAATAGTATTATTTTCGAGGATGTCAAGTACAACCAATAACTTCTAATTTATCTTATCCTCTTCCAAGTTAAGGGGTGGCTATTATTTTCCAAAGGATTGGGTTCGGACAAGGGCCAAGCAGTATCATCCAGACAACATAAAATGGCCCGCGCGCATGAATGACAAACTTGTAATATCACATATTACATATGGGCATTTTAGGAAATGTAAAATTATATTGCTAGTAGTAATACACTGTGTTGTGTTTTAGTAGTACAACATGTTGTATTTTAGTAGTACACCATGTTTCGATTAGTGATACACTATGTTGTAATTTAGTGATACACCATGTTGTGTTTAGTGGTTCTATGTTGTATTTAGTGGTACCATATTTTTTATCCAGGTGGTACTCCATTTAAGTGTCTTTTGAAGACTAAATAGAGAAAATCTCCTCGATTATGAAAAAATCTCATAATTCTAGGAGACTTTTGAGATATTTTCTTATTAAATAGAGATACAATTAAAGAAAAATTATCTATGCCTAGAAAAGTCACGTGATTATAGAGAAGTCTCTTAATTCTGAGAGATATTTTCTTTTTGGATAAAAATAGCATTAAGAAAAATAGGTGTTGTTATAATAAAATAAATAAATATCAAAGATGTCATTGATCCCCGTGTGAAGCTCTCCCAGCAGTCTGATTAAAAACACGCATGTGTTATTCCAATTCAATGACACCAAACGCACTATGGATGGTGAAGCACACTTTATGAATGACAGTACTCAATCTGACCTCATAATCAAGATATTTTTCTCTTTCTATAATCTAATATGGCAAGTATGGTGTAGGATTATATGTAATTCTACTCTCTTTGTATATGGGTTTTGTATTATAAGTATTTTAATCAATAAAAAATTTACTTACCAAAAAAAAACTTGCAAACTATACCTAAATGTTCCCAAGATAGTTTGTTATAAACAAGAATCCCATAGAGCAATATCCAGCCAAGAAACATCATCGTGGGTTTTCTTCAGAAATTTTTTCATATTTCGTACATGTTAGTCTAACGATTTTGGCTATCATTGCACTTGAGAGCGATACACCGAAGTATAACCAATTAACCATATATCAGGAATCCTAATCCGTGAAACTAATGAATTAAAGTGAAGTATTTTTTTCCAAAGAAGAGTCATTGTGTGGCTGATAGTTTAGTAGGTCTATCAAGCGGAACGATAATATTAATTAATATAGGCCGTCTCAAGACGTACGTCTGAAATTAATGACTTGCCAAGTTGGTTGGAAGCTAATTTTTTTTTCCTTTTAACTATTCGGTATCTTGAGTTGAACAATTAATACAGATTATTTGGTGAGATTTTAAAAAATTGAAAAAGTTCTACTAATAAATATTTAAAATTTTGTTATTTACTAAAAAAACAAAACTTGATTAAGTTAGAGAATACTCATACAAATTGATCCGAAACTAATTATATAGGGTCCAGTCCAGGGGGGCCACAGCTAAAGAGATTTTTTCTCTTGCAACCAAAGATATTTAGGTCTTCCTCTCCCAACAAAAAAGCAAAGACATCAAGACACCCTCCGCCTCACAAACTTAAAATTTTCCCCGTGTCCCATATAAAAAGGGTCATTCACTTTTTTAACTCAATATTATTATTTCTGAGTTGTGTTCTTTTTCTTGAAGACCAATATTGAGTCTCTCTGGAAGCAGAGAATCAGGACTACCCTCCCTTTTGTATGAGATTAAATCCCCACTCTTTCTCTCTTTCGTAGGTAAAAAATGGCTCTTTCCTATCTCAAGTTTTGGTCATTCCAATTGTTTATGTTCAGACAATTTTGTTGTCTCCTTGCATGTTTCTTCTGTAGAACCTGACAAAGGTTGTACTTTTGCATGGTCTCTCCGGTTTCTACTTGTTCTTGCAATATTTCCACCAAAAAAAAGAGACTGCAATTTGCATGCAATATAGTTTGTGTTATGTTTGACTTGGAATATTAGAAAGAAGTATGTGCCTCCAAATTCCTAAACTAGACAACCAAGAAAAAGGCAAAGTTTAGGCCAAAGTCAATCTGACAAGTTGGTAATAGACTGGTGTGATTTTGGATTGCAATTCCATAATAATTATTGTATGATTTGTAAGTTGGATGACTAATCCGAAACGAATACTGAATTTACCTGCGACCATCATTCCTCTTGTTGTAAATTCGCTTGGCTATGTATGTATGTGCTTCATTTGACAATCCTGTTGTGTTCTCTCCGACAGAAGTGTGCATTGATTCTGAGCTGGACAATCATGTTGCTTAGGAGCTCCTCAACACCAGTTCTTGGATCCCTCCTCTCATCGGTCTCCGAAAGTCCGAACGCTCATTTCCATGACACCGCGGGCTCCCCCTTTCGCAAGCATTGCAGCATCAGCAAGCTGCCATACCATCACCATCATCATCCCCAAGCGGGGTGCTTGAGTCTGACCGCTGTCTCTTGCTGCTCTTCACCTATCTCTCCTTCCATTGCTGATCTTTCGGATCGCTTGGTCAAAGGGTTTCGCCGAGCTCAGTCTGACGGAAATCTGGAAGGCCTGTCCTCGACATATGAGCAGCACGAACCGAGCCATGCCAAGACGGTTCCAGGGAGATCAAAGCGTTTGATGTTGGAAACAGTTCCATCTTTTTCGTACTATGGTCTGAAGGGTCGTTACGAGGATGACGAAGATGACGAGGATGACGACTTACTAGACATGGAAGAAGAGGAAGAAATCGCCGAGGCCAAAGAGAGCAATAAGACGGGGAACCTGGTTTCAACCGAGCAGGTAAGAGAAATGGAAAGAAGATGGAATGCTGGATTTCAGGATGAGAGAACCCTGGTCTATGAAGAGATGTTCCTAGCTAGAGGTCTTGGCATAGACAGCGGTATCGGTAATGCATATGGAGGAGGCGGTAGAGGCAGCCATGATAGCGGCAGGTCGCGTTTTCGCGGTGGAGATGGCGGGGACATGAATCAAACAGAGGAGTACTACAAGAGGATGATCCAGGAAAGTCCCGGAAATCCAATGCTTCTCGGAAACTATGCTCAGTTCCTTCATCAGGTTGGTCGAATAAGCAGCTTTTACATTTACAAGTGCTTCATTTTTTTTCCCCTGAATCCTCTTCTGGTTCCATCTAACGCACGCTGGGATGACGATTACTGGCAGTCTAAAGGGGATCTACCCAAAGCAGAAGAGTACTACTCTCGAGCAATCTTAGCAGATTCGGGGGACGGTGAAATCCTATCGCAGTATGCAAAACTTGTATGGGAGCTGCATTGTGATGAAGATAGAGCTTTGGCCTACTTCAAGCGCGCAGCCGAAGCAGCTCCGGATGACAGGTTTGTGTCGCCAATGACCCTGCATTACGTGCTTTCCGCCTTTCAGAAAGTCGTGCTTAACGTTGTTGTGTCTGCTGCAGTTATGTTCATGCATCATATGCTGGCTTTCTGTGGGAAATAGACGAGGATGAAGATGAATGCCGGGTGCCGAATGACCTTGACATAATGCCTCCTAGTTTCCACCAAGGCCCGATTGCTTCTGCAGTTGCTTGATACTTGCAATCGTGCAGAAGAGCGTAGGAGTGTCCTTCTATTGCAACCAACCATGATAAGAAGATAGAGAAACTATACAGCTTTGTAGCTACGACTTCTGGGTCTCTGCTATATTGTAACAGCTTAAAGATACTGGATAGATTGTTACCATGAGATGCATAGACATTCTGCAGAACGTCCCTCCGGCTGAACAAGCAGCGAAAATGATATGAACTCGAACTCGAACTCGAACTCGCAGCGGATTCGATGGGAAACCGGGAACCAGTCCCAAGTCATTTTCGGCGAGAATGTGTTGCAGCTATTACTGCCTTGCTAAATTTAAGTGCTACATGGCCATGTAGATCTAAGAGCTTCTGTTAGATCATCAAAGAATCACATTTCCACAAGCTGGAGGGGCTTCAAGTGCCCAAAAATATCTAACCTGAATTGCATATAAAAAGAACCGTTGAAGTGGATTAAAAGCTCATCTATAACATAAAAGGGGGAATTCTCACGAAATGTCTCTAACAACTTCCTTGCAAATGAACACATCTCACTCCCGAAACACTAAACGGAAAACATTCAAACGCAAACCGCCTCAAAAAGCCTGCATCATCTCCAGCTAAAGTACCCTAGAATTGGACCCGAGGGGCCAGTGCCCGTTTCACTTTAGTCAATGACCTAGCCATCTACCTTGGACCACGCTGATAGAAGTCGTTGCCTCTGGGTCTGCCAAAGTCAGCGGCATCTTGGTTGCTGCCCCTGCCAGTGTTGCGGGCACCAAAACGGCCCCTTGTGGCATCTGAAGGATAATTGACCCTGCCGCGGCCTCTTCCTCCTAAAATAAATCATAACGATCAAGTTCAATGCTATTACAACAAATCAATGAAACATCAGGGACAATGAAAACAAAACTTTTAAGATGGAACTCCTGTCAAAGAGCATTATGATTGGCAATATTTTGGGGGCCATATCATGAAATAGAATTGATCCATGTGACAATGACAGAAAGGGAAATTAAAGAAGTACGTACTTCCTCCCCGAGAAGCGATACCACTGTTTGGTCTCCGTTCCTCAATAAATACTTGCCTTCCAGCCAGTTGAATTGGAGATGCCTAGAGATGAAGAAATACAGCATTAGGGAGGCTGATAAAATAACAGTAAACCGGAAACAAATTGATGCTGTGCCATCTAAAATACTAGACGTCGGGTGACAAGAAAATTGCATAGCTTTATCCTTACAACCAGGAATGGGGATCCACATGTTCCAACTTACTGAGATAATATTGTACAACAGGTCAAAACTATTATTCCACAACAAGTAATGAAAAGCTACTCAAGTCCTTTGGGTTTTCATTGCATATGGAAAGAGAAAAGCTTACAGATGCATGCTCTGTTCGAAAACATACTGACCTTAAAATCAAGCGAAAGAAATTCTAAGATACCAATCTATTACATTATAGATGCATTGACACTAATGACAGAAGTGATATGATAATATCATGAATAAACCATCAAATAGGGAGCACAAAAATGACATCTTAAAATTTGTTGTTAAACTATTCCATACCTTGATTGCATTGTGAACACTTTGAAGGTCTTCAAATTCAACAAAAGCATAGCAAACACCAACCACATCCTGCAGTATCAGATATCCTTTCAGCTTGCACAACATTTACCATATAAATCCGCCAAAAGAAATACATGATGAGAAAAGGCTACCGTACCTTGCGGTTTCTAACAAACACGCCATCTGGTCTAATTATGCCAAAGTGTCTAAATGCATCTTCAATTTCCTCAGAAGTAACATCAGAAGGCAAGTTTCTAACATACACAGATTTTGGTTCACCTGAATAGAACACCACCACAATCAGATAGATGCTTTTATTTCCCGTGACATCTAATACAAACTGATCACTCATGCAACCTTCAAATTACCTACAAAACCAAAAACCAAAAATATACAGACAAATCTATAGTTTCATATATTGTCCTAGGTGATCAATTGAAAACCCACAAATCTCATTCAACTGCAACTTGTTGGTGGATGAGCAACCAATACGACAAGTGGAACTCGCCTCAGTAAAAAGCAGTAACCGCGCTTATCATAACTGCAAAATTATTTCAGAATAATGGCAAGAGATTTGCTAAACACTACTTCACAAAAGAAAATTTTGAAATGCTTGATGCAGCAAAATAAACCTATACACATAAGTAGAGAACCATAAACCTCACCTTCGTCCAATCCCAAGCTTTCGTCTGCACAATCAGCCCCTGATTCAGGAACATATGACAACCCGGTGTCTGACTGTGGAACAGTAGGTTGTGGTACATGATTCCAGTCCGAAGAAGCCGGGGCACTCCTGTTAACAACTGGCTGACCAGCAGGGAAAGGTGCAACAGGGGAAGGTGCAGCATGTGCCTTGGCAACTCGTAGCTACAATTGTCAATCAATGAAACAAAAATTAGAGCTGCAGCCACCACAGGATGCATCAAAAAGAGTAAAGTAGATAAGTTGCCTAAGTTAACATCATGTCAGGCTGTAATTAAACATGTTTCACAATCGTTTCATCCTTAAGTATAAAATGCAACAATTTTTCAGATCAAGCTATAACATTTACATTTACATGGCATGGACATCAAATCATCTCACTCAGATGCACAAACATAACCTACCTCATGTTCACATTTAAGTATCATTGCAATGGATGAGAGTAAGCAAGATAATCTTAAATGGAGTGGAGAACCAAAAGATTGTGCAAGGAAGCACTTTTTATCTTGCACATAGCACGAGAGCAAAACAAGTAAAGAAAATGCAGCAAAAAGGATAAGCGCATACTATGGAAGCGTAAGTTCTCTTTGGCTGATCCTCCGCATTATCCTCAAGTACATTAGCTGGAGGATCTTGTACAGCCTCGACAACTCTATGGAATGAAGCATGAGGCTCCGTAGGAGCCTCTTCCACAACAACTTCGTTCTCATAGTCTTGTTGATGTTGCTGCTGCTCAGTCAGACTGTACTTGTCCACTGTATCGTCTTGTATGTGGACCGAATTCACATATTCTGTTGCTCTCTCTACCAAAACATAATCAGAACCTGCAAACTTAAATGTTAATGCATAAAATATACAGCTAAACAAAAAATAATAATGATATAATGGAACCAACAACTCAAACAAAAGGAGAGTGTTCCAAAATCAAAACTAAAATGACAACGAGGAAGATGCAAATGAACAACTGTTTCAGACACTCAAGGTTCAACCAGAACATGACACCATCTCAAAACATGAGCGATGTGATCTATAAACAGACGGATCCATTAAACTTTCATCTACCGACATGCACTTTACAAAACACGCTTCTTTGAAATACTTTTTTAACAGTAAGAAAAGAATGAAAAAGCTACAGTTAAGAGACCATACATAGCAATCACTTATACAAGTTAGAAGGAGCAAATCCAGAAGCTATCGGGAACTTTATTGGCACTTAACTTTATAAACTACTAGAGGCTCAAGGTGCGCCAGTATTTTTCAGAAAAGAAACTCAGAATCCCAAGGACAGGAAGTCGCGTCAATACTAACCGGTAGGCTCTCGGATCGGGCTAGAAGCATCTAGCTGAGCAGCAATACTGTCTTCAGGCGATAAAGGAATTGAATGCGGATGGTAATCATTTTCCGAGGGTATGGCCACCGACTGCTGCTGGTAGATGATTTCCTCTTCAATGAACTGAAAGATATCATTAAGAACAAAGTACCCCTTCTCCTGAGGAGCAAGGAAGAAGTTCTGCACAAACTTCCTCCCACCATAATCCTTTGTCTTCACAGAACCAGAGACCATTACAAGAACTCCTCCTTTCCAAGACTCGAGAGCGTTGATGGTCTTGATCTCTATTGCAGTAAAATTCAGGGACATGACAAGAGTATGGATTTCCTGGAGATGAAAAACATGCATCAGCTGTCAGATAACAAAAGAATAAGCATAAATCGCAAAGTGTTAACAGTCTCTTCCTGCGGACTTCTGAATGCAAGCCTAAACTTCGGTTCAACGAGCGAAAAAATAATGCAATCCAAAACCACAGAAGGAAACAACAACACAGAAAGCACACAGAAACATTAAGCACGCAATGTTAAACAGCTAAAAGAAGGGAATTTAAGCAAGTTTAGCAGTAACCAGCATAGTGGAAGCAGTCTCGGAGGAATCCCCGTCAACCCGAACCATGGTGCTGGCATCTGCATAGAACTGATGGACTAGATCCGGCTTCTGCTTTAGCACCTGGTAGTACTGCCCCACAAAGTACGACCCCACCTAATCCAAACAACCAAAAACCAACTGTCAGAAGATAAAAAAGATTCAATAGCCCCAGAAAAAAAAATTAACTTTTTTCCTTTTCTCTGCAGAAAAAAGGCAGAGAAAGAGATAAACTTTGAGACCTGAACAGCACTAACGGGTCCCGGATAAGAAGAAGACGCCATCCTTTAGAACTCTCACTAGTTACCTAGTAAAGAGATCTCAAGTTTAAATCTTTATGCGTGGATATTACTACCCGGCTCGTAGATCCAAAAACTGCAGATAAAGTTTCGTTCTTTCCTGCTTCAAATAGGAAAGGACGGAAACCCAGATGGGATTTTAGGGTTTATGGATGCCCTTTTGGTGGGCAAGGGTTTTGGTCCTACTGTTTCTCTGTGCGAGCTTGTATAGGAAGACGGAGAGACGAAAAGGGTTTGCAAGGGAAACCCAAGTCAGTGGAGATACTTCTATTTATACTTTGTAGACTGCAAAAGGTCGGAAATTTTTGTGTATTTTTTATCTTAATTTTTTATAGGAATTTACTTAAATGGTAGATTGTGGTGATTATCATTGTTTTAAAAACAAGACAGCGGACGACTCGGATATTAGTCCGACCTTTAAGTCGACTGGTCTAATGACACAAGCGTAGAATAATATGTGTTGGGAATTTGACTCGTATAAGTAATTCACTGTTTGTTAATTTATTTATTTTCCACTTGTATTTTTCTACTTGCTTTCTTCATATTCTATTAAGATCAATTATGTACCATCGCTTATTTTTTGTATGCCTTTGTTTTTAAGAGTATAATGGCTCGGTTAAGTGGATTCCGGCGACCTTCCAAGAAGTGCTAACCGTTTGGAGCCTCGGCATCCTAGTCCTAGAGTCGTCGTCTTCATGTTTTTAATTTTATAACTTTACGTTCCTATTTTTCATGAAAGATTTAATAGATTTTTCAATATGACAATTTCAGTGTTTTCAATAGTTCGGGATCTTTTGTGAATATTTTCATAATTCGGATTTTTAAATATTTTTTTTCAATAACACATAGTCTAAAAATATCTTTAAACTCAATTTTAATTCATCGATATATGTCAAGATTTTAATTTGAATATGAAAATTTTAACGTCGTGAAAAAATAACATATGTCATTTTCAAGATTGGCCTCTCCCAAGGCTGATTTATGATTTTTTTTTCCTTATACTTTTTGTTTGGATATGTATTTGTTGACTATTTGATTCAATAAAAATATAGTGATGGAGATGAAGCTACTGTCGAATCGAGGGCGAATCGTTTCGAGGAAGGGAGGAATGATGGAGATGAAGCTGCCCTCTTATTTCTAGATAAACATGATCGTTTGCAGCTTCCGCAGGCCACCACGAAGATTCCTACTTAGCTTTTAGTTATGCTTATTTTATTATTTTTTTCGCATTTTAAGAGTTCCCTTCGGACTCAACTAGCTAGTATTTTCCTTTCTTTAGAAGTCTCAATTACAGTAGGAGCAGGGCTCGTTGGCCCTATATATTGGGAACAATTGTATTGCTTTCGGGGTCGATTATTGATTACAAAACAGGGTTTCACCCAAAATATCGTTGTGTTCGTGTGTTTCGTTGTGCTCGTACGTTTCCGACTGCATCAGTTGGTATCTAGAGATCAGTTTAAGCTCCTTTAGGATGCCTCCAAAATATGGCAGACAACAGGAGATGTCGGATCTTGCAAGTCTCGAGCAACGGATGGATGTGATGTCTCCACAAATCACTGTTCTACAACAAAACCATGACGAAGTCATGGAGGTCTTGCGCACCATGGCAGCCCAAAATGCCACGGCGGCAAGAATGACGCAGCAGGCACACCAAGCTCCTCCACCACCTATCGTCGATCCAACGGAGTCCGATGATGAGGTTACCATGGACAACCCTTGGGCACCGCTAGCGGCACTTGGCCAGCAGAACACCAATACTCGTTGGGATGCCGGTTTTAAATTTGAAATTCCCGAATTTAATGGCAGACTCGAACCCGAGGAATTGTTGGATTGGCTAGCTGTGGTTGACAAAATTCTAGAGTTTCGAGAAGTCCCGGCCGACCGTCGCGTGTCTCTAGTTGTTACGCATTTTCGCGGTCATGCTGCTGCATGGTGGCAACAAAATAAAGCGGAGAGACAGCAGCAAAGGAAACCTCAGCTCGTTTCTTGGGCACGGTTCACCAAGTTGTTACAGGCGACCTTATTGCCTTACAACTATGCGAGAACGCTCAATCAAAAGATGCAAAACCTTCGTCAAGGAACACGTTCGGTGGACGCGTACACATAAGAATTCTATCAGCTCTTGGCACTGAACGATCTGACCAAAACTCCAATTAGTTTCCCGCTATATTGGGGGTCTTCGCGTCCAGTTCCAAGACGTACTTAACCTGTTCGCTCCAGGAACAGTTTCTGAAGCACCTCAGCGTGCTGTCACATTGGAGCGACAGCTTACACGCCGGGCAACAGGTTTTTTTACACCGCATGCATCCCGTCCTCTTCCAACAACACCCCCGGAGGTTCACCCAGCTGCTGGTCGTGGCCACCAGCCACCATCCGCTGGTCGCGATCCCCCAAATATCGGACCACAATTTTCTCGCCCAGGCTAGTGCTTCTCTTGTGGCGAATATGGACATCGCCAAGCAACATGTCCAAAGGCAGGCAGTGCACGAGGTTTATTACTGGACAACACCGACCAGAGCGACAATGTTGCTCCTATCTTTGATGACTACAGTGATGATGACGAGGACATTTACCTTACTGGTGATGTTGGTCCCGCGCTTGTTGTGCGTCGTGCTTGTTTGGCACCACGCCAGCCTGAGGCAGACGTTCAACGTCACACACTCTTTGAGTCCACATGCACTATTGGTGGAAAAGTTTGCCGATTTATCATCGATTCCGGGTCCTGTGGGAGCTATTCATGACGGGAGAAAGAATACGTACTCGTTCTTTTTCTCGGGTCATAAATTGGTGCTCCTTCCGTCCGCACCAGCTATTCCTGTTTCCCCGCGTGATCTGCAGGTCCTTTTCCTTCAACGTGGGGCATTTATGCAAGCCATGCGCGGAGAGCCTTATGCACTTTCGTTGGTCGGCCATAGAATTTTTGACCCTACCCCACCACCAGTGGAAGTTGCACCTCTTTTGAACGAATTCTCGGACGTGTTTCCGGATGATTTGCCATCAGGGCTACCTCCCCCGCGAGACATTCAACATCATATTGATTTGATACCAGGGGCGGCACTCCCCAATAGACCACACTACCGCATGAGTCCTACTGAGCACGAAGAACTTCGTCGTCAAGTGGAAGAGCTCTTACGTAAAGGGCATATTCGGGAAAGCCTGAGCCCTTGTGCCGTTCTGGCATTGCTAATCCCGAAGAAGGATGGTTCATGGCAGATGTGTGTCGATAGTCGTGCGGTAAATAAAATTACCATCCGCTATCGCTTTCCTATCCCACGCCTGGATGACTTATTGGACCAATTGAGTGGTGCGATGATCTTTAGCAAACTTGACTTGAAGAGCGGATACCATCAAATCCGTATATGGTCTGGTGATGAGTGAAAGACAGCGTTTAAAACTCGCGAAGGCCTCTTTGAGTGGCTGGTTATGCCATTTGGCTTGTCTAACGCATCGAGTACATTTATGCACGTCATGAACCAAGCAATGCGCCCGCTCATGGGCTCTTGTGTCATCGTCTACTTTGATGACATTCTCATCTACAGTAAGTCACTTGCTGAACATCTTGATCATTTGCGGGCTGTTCTGAAGATCTTACGCGCTGAAAATTTTTATGCTGCTCCTGCCAAGTGCCATTTTTTGTCCGACTCGGTCATTTTTTTGGGCTATAAAATTTCAGCGCAGGGCATCAGTGTGGACAACTCTAAGATAGCTGCACTTCGTGATTGGCCGACCCCACGTTCTATGACTGACGCACGAAGTTTTCATGGCTTGGCTTCTTTTTACCGCTGTTTCATCCCTCATTTCAGTTCCATTATGGCGCCAATCACAGATACTATGCATGGCAAGACCTTCGTTTGGAGCTCAGAAGCAGATACAGCTTTCTCCCTCATCAAGCATAAGCTCACCAATGCGCCTATACTCGTTCTTCCTGACTTTGATATTCCTTTTGAACTACATTGTGATGCATCAAAGGTGGGCATTGGGGCTGTGTTAAGCCAAGCAGGACGCCCAGTTGCTTATTTCAGCGAGAAAGTGACGGGAGCTCGATCATGATATAGCACGTATGATGTCAAATTCTACGCTTTTGTGCGAGCAGTCCAACATTGGCGTCATTATTTATTTTAGCGTGAATTCATACTCTACACCGACCATGAAGCCTTGAAACATTTGGCTACCCAAGACTCTTTATCTGCTCGCCACGCCAAATGGTCGTCTTTATTGCAACAATTCACGTTCGTCATCAAGCACCAGTCTGGTTCCTCAAACAAAGTTGCAGATGCTTTAAGTCGTCGCCATTGCTTATTGTCCGACATGCAGGTGGCCATTGTGGGCTTCGAAAGCTTTCGCACATTGTACCCCACTGACCCTTTTTTCAGTCCTCTCTATCTTGCAGCATCCTCATGCACTCATCGGGACTACACATGCTACGATGGCTTCTTGTTTAAAGGCACTCAGTTGTGTGTGCCCACTTGTAGCCTTCGCGAAAAGCTTATTACTAATGTTCATTTGTTAGGCCACGTTGGTCGGGATCAGACCGCTGAGCTACTTCTACGTCGTTTCTTTTGGCCTTCTTCTCGAAAAGAGGTTGCCCGCTATGTTTCTCGATGCCGTGTGTGTCAAATCTCAAAAGGTACGGCCACCAATGCTGGCCTGTATCACCCGCTACCTGTACCCTCGCAACCCTGGGCAGCAATAAGCATGGATTTTGTACTTGGCTTACCTAGAACTCAGCGAGGTAATGACTCTATATTCGTCGTGGTGGATCGGTTTTCCAAGATGGTGTATTTTATTCCCTGTAAGCGGACTGCGGACGCTGTTAATGTTGCCCAGCTATTCTTTCGTGACATTTTCTGCCTCCATGGCTTGCCCTCATCCATAGTCTCGGATCGGGATACTCGCTTTGTTAGTCATTTTTGGCATTCTCTATGGCGTATGGCTATGACAGCACTTCACTTTAGCAGTGCTTATCATCCCCAAACCGACGGCCAAACTGAGGTTGTCAATAGATCCCTTGGCAATCTACCCCGTTGTCTCGTAGGGGATAATATTCGTTCTTGGGATACCAAATTATGTCAGGCGGAGTTTGCATATAATATTGCAGTGAATCGAAGCACTGGCTACTGCCCTTTTCTGGTAGTCTATATTGTCGTTCCTCGCACACCTGTGGATTTGTTGGCCAATACTGCTGCGGCTCCAGTTCATAAGACGGCTGCGGAAATGATTTCTAATCTTCGTCAGCTTCATGAGTCCACCGTGGTTCGTCTGGAAGCATCTAATGCTCGCTACAAACGAGCTGCTGATGTTCGCCGTCGGGATGTCCAATTTGTGGAGGGCAATTTGTTTGGGCGATTTTGACTAAAGATTGTTTCCCTGCACACGAATACAATAAGTTATCTTCCCGCAAGATCGGTCTGCTTGAGATCATTGAGAAAATTAATCCAAATGCTTATAGGTTGCGCCTTCCCAGTCACATTCGTACCTCGGATGTCTTTAATGTCAAGCATTTGGTTCCCTTTGTGGGTGACAGTGACGGCGATGAAGCTACTGTCGATTCGAGGGCGAATCGTTTCGAGGAAGGGGGGAATGATGGAGATGAAGCTGTCCTCTTATTTCTAGATAAACATGATCGTTTGCAGCTTCCGCATGCCACCACGAAGACTCCTATTTAGCTTTTAGTTGTGTTTATTTTATTATTATTTTCGCATTTTAAGAGTTCCCTTCGGACTCAACTAGCTAGTATTTTCCTTTCTTTAGAAGTCTCAATTATAGTAGGAGCAGGGCTCGTTGGCCCTATATATTGGGAACAATTGTATTGCTTTCGGGGTCGATTATTGATTACAAAACAGGGTTTCACCCAAAATATCGTTATGTTCGTGTGTTTCGTTGTGCTCGTACGTTTTCGACTGCATCATATAGGCATACTACCATCATTTACCACAAAAAGTTAATGATGATTCCTTCGACTTTCTTTGATGTATGTATAATCTATTACAATATAGAGATTGGTGACTACGAATTGCCAATAAAATTATAAGTACAATACTGGATACTCAAATACCGAATTTTAATTTTCAAACTTCGAAGATATTAAGAAAATTTATGGATTCTCGAAGGTAGAAGATGAGCGAGGAAGGAAGGACACAAAATTAAAGAATTTTAATAAATGTATTTCACAATTAGTTGAAAATGAAATACAAGTTGTACGAATAAAATATGTGAAATGCGCTAGAAATTTGCACAAATTTTCTTGCACTAGGCGTTGTAAAATTTAAAGAGATTCATAGTTTAAACTTTGTCATGGAGTAAATCTAACTAATTAATCAAAAAGAAAATAGATTATTAAATATTCATGAATCATGATCCAAATGGACTCTTTCCTTGGTCATGGGTTTCTGTCCTTTTTCTCTCAATTGAGCCCGAAAATTTCTAACACACAAAACACTTTAGGGCTAAGTCGATTCCTTGTTATTTATAACCAACATCAACTTCACGTTTGATCTTCCGCATTCTCTCCATAAGCTGGATTATGGATGCAAAACAGTCCAAAGCTTGGAGACATGAGATCAAAACAATGTAGGTGACAGAGGCATAGTCATGACGTCTGCTATTTATTGAGCAGTTGGAACATGGAAGCACTTTGGCAAACTAGTTTAGATTTTTTCGTGAATTAAACGACAATCAATTCTAATGTGTTCGATCGCTCGTGGAATACTGAATTCTCAGCAATGTGAATCGTTGACTTGTTGTAAAAAAAAACTATAGCTGAACAGGGAAGAGCAACCCGCAGATCCTCCAAAAGATAAGAGAGACATTGGATTTTGCTTACAAGTGTGATGTTAATGCTCAATATTCTATCTCACGTGGACTACTTGAGATTGTGTTGTTCTTCTTCGATTTCCAAAAGACTAAAGAGTCTTCCAAGCACAGACAATAGCATGTTATACATCTTCTTGTATGTGGTTAGTCAGCTCAATCAACATCATAAAAATCTGACGGTTTAAACTTTGATGTAACGGAAAAGAACAAATCAAGTCTCGAATGATAGAATTATGTGAGCAGCTTCGCTATGTAACGTCGAAGAATTACTCAAGAACTGACTTAATTGATGAGTCACATAACATATGTTCTGCCTCGTATTCGTATTCGTATTCGTATTCGTTGAGTATAGTAACTTTTCAATCAACCTCCTATAAATATAATATGTTGGATCTTCAATTGAGGAGATTTCTGCAGTTGCATTGAGCTTATGATTACGGACTATGGAAGTCTTTATGATTTCGCTATTGAAGAATCCAACATCCTTATTTCCATTGACAAACATTAATGCTAGTTTTTGGCATTGCCACCTACCATCCAAGGAAAAATTTGAGTGATCCAATATCATTGACATTTAACTCAACATTCAACAAAATTTTGAATGCTAAATAAAATTAATAAATACAAGAAGAAGGTGGAGCGGATGACAATCAATCTTTTTCCGAAATAATAGTATCTTCATCAAACTTCACAATAGAAATATATATTAACTTGACGTAATAATACTAAAAAATTAAACTAAAATTAAATCAATCTAAATATGATCAACAAAAAGTAATGAATGTATGTATGTACATATATATATATATATATATATATATATATATATAATGAACTTTTGAATATATTTACAAATCAGTTATTTGACTACATGCCATATAAAAAAGAGGAAAGTTCATAAATAACACAATTAGCTAGTTTTTTAAATTAATCAAAAAACAACCAAAATTTACTTCTAAATTTTCTTTATCATAAATTTTTACGCACAATATCAATGTTTGAATTTTGAACCTCAGTCAAATCATGCTACATCTTGCCCCTTCCGACCTTTGACAACTAGGGAACAGAATTAATAACGTGATATATCCATCATTATTATATACAGCAAAGTAACCATAAAGCAAGTAATGTGAATGTTATCGTAATTTTTTCCATTTTTTTACTTGTACCCAAACTAGCCCTAAGAGTACGTAGAAGATGTTACTAAGAAGATTATTATCTCTCTTCCATAACTAATCTATCCAACTCCTAGCTCAACAATCTATAATGTTCAGTGCAGGCAAACGTAATGACTATAGAGTAACATGATCGACATCTAGAGAAATATTTTGGTTCAAGGAAAGAAAGGTGGCCAACATAAATGACAAGATTGGTTTACTCGAATATTCAGCTTTCTGCAAGTAATCAGAAACACACTAGCCGGATTGTGGACATATTCATAAATTCTGAAGGACACCCATAACTGTTGAAAGAAACCAAGCCCATATATTAGCCTTCCTAGCTACTCCAGTCGGACCAAGCAATTACTGTTTTCAAGTTTCCTCCTCCCGTCTGTGCAACCCAGCGGCATCTACCATCCGCATTGGCCGAAAAAAGAGACTCAAGGTACACACGAGTTGAGCACGGAAAAGAGAAGAAACACGGCGTTCAAATGGTCCAGCGAATCAGTAGTAGCTGCCATAATAAGGCTGCGGGACAGCTGCGGGATGCTGCACAGGGGCCAATGCTGCTGCTGCGGGTTGTGCATAACTCTGCTGGGGAGGGGCTGACTGAAATTATGAAGACGAAGAGTAGTTCCATAGTTAAATCTCAGCATGTAACAAGGCAGAAAACCAACCAAGACAAGAATTACGATGAGTAGATGCAGGTTAAAAGTTCATGTGATGAATGCTAAAGAAATACAAGTCAGATGCTTCATTCACAAGATGCTATTTTTAAGGGGTTTGGAGCTTTGGGCAGGGAAGGAAACCAAAGATGTAGATCCCCAGGCAGCAAAGCAAATGACATCAAGATTCAAACTTCTTACTTGGAAAGCACCATTAACAATATTTCACGAATGATAAATACACAGGTTCTGAGACTGATTCGATCCAGTGAGCCTTCCATGTACACACCCAAAGAACAATATTTTTAAACTTTCAATGATATCTGGTGCATGTACTACAGAAAAATTATTTGCCAGTGGTCCAGACTCCAGATAATGTCGTCCTGAACCCAGCTCACATACTGATTTTATATCTTCCAACCATTTTTTTAGGATTCACATAAAAATAATCACAACAGAGGGAAGGAATTTTACATGCCAAACCACAATGAAAACTTTGAATCACTAAAAAGATCGAAAATTGCTTGGGTTTTTCAAACCTGTGAGGGATATGTGGAAGGATAGCCGGCATAACCAGCAGCTTGAGGAGCCGGTGCTGTTGCTTGCGGGGTGGTGTAGCCGCTTGGGTAACCACCATATGCGCTATATGCAGCCTTATGCACAACAATCAACAGAGTTACATGAGAAGAACAAGCTGAATGCAAGTTATCAAGTTTGCAAGCAAACAAAGACAAGCTAAAAGTTAGTTCTGGTCTATAGCCTTGGCTTCTCTGCTGGCAACCACGTGATGAAAAGTACAAGTTAATGGTAAAAGTTCAGTTGATATAGAAGTCCACACAGAAGCTCACAGAAGCAAGTATATTTGGTTACAATATCCAAAGACTTCTGACATTAACAAGAGTCGGTTAAAATTAGTTTACTAATGTAAACCATCAAGAGTAGTTGAATGGCCCAGGCCCTTCAATTATCAAATCCTTTACCTCACCCCCTCATTCAAAATAAGAAATAAGTAAACTAAATCAAGGCAAGTCCGCAGTAGATGATCTATCTAACAGCTCATAAAATTACTGGCCAATTTACGATCATTTCCTATTTCTTTTGATAGGCAATCTTCACTTATGTTTGGAATAGATAAAACTGACACAACGACAGTGAGACGTTACACCAAGAGAGAGTGGGTAACATGATGGGAATAGACGAGCCATTCACATCTGACCTCGGTCAACAAGGCAACAAGAAGATACAGGGACATGAACAAATACCGTCTCTAAAAGGTTTAAGATATTACTTTGAGAAATATAAAATCACACCCATGGGTAATATGAATACTGGAAAATTTTCACGAGCATAGAAAATTGTAAAGCACCATACTTGTTGGCCATAAGCAGCAGCATTCCAAGGTTGTGCTGGTGCTTGCGCAGCAGGGGGCCAAGCTTGAGGCTGCATACCATAGCCAGCTGGCCATTGATTTTGAGCGGTTGGATATGCACCCACCAGAGGTGCATTGCCTTCGCCGTAAGATTTTGCTAGCTTTGACTTATCTGAAGATAGGTAATCTTCTGCCTGACGCTTTTTAAGATCTGGTTTGCTCCTGTGTGGCATGAAGAGCTTGGCATGCCTATCTTCAGCTTTAACTATTGATTGCGCATCTCCAAACATATCCAGGAACTGAAAAAATATCAGCAAGAATGTTAACTCTTGAGTCCTAAAGTCTTTCCAACGTTGATCATGGACAATTATAACTGAATACTTTCCCGGAAATCCAGCTCCCAAAACAAAAATTTTATTAGAAATATTTCTACCTCCAAGAAAATATATGATAGCTCCTCTCTCTCAGCAGCACTTGCAACATGAACGTTATCTGAGCTGGGGTTGATGAACTTCTCAACTAATGAATCAATGTAGTCTGTACGCTTTTGAAGAGACTGAATGGATTCAAAATGTATCAGGGCCTGAAAGTGGGAAGAGAAAGGTCACGTTCGAGAACATTGTAGATAATGATTGGCGTGCGTATACAATGGTGCGGATGGCAGGGGGAGAGAGAGAACCTCGAGTAGCGGCTTGGATAACTGGACGTTCTCTATTGCTTCAGACAGAATCTCCCTAGCCTTTTCGTGATTTCCACAAACCTACAATGGAGATTTCAAAGTAATTTCACATCTCAAATAAAACCGCTTCACTGAATCACCGGGGTTGCCACTCTCCAGATGCAAACAACTTACCACTTACTACTTCAAAAAGGAATCATTCAAAAACCCTAAATTTGTGAATTCTTCTCTTCAAAAAATTATGAATAAGCATGATATTTAATCATGGCAATCAATAATTAACAGCTATCAGATAATTTTAGACATGCAGTCTTCAGATTCAAACAATAATCAATTACAATATAAACATAAAAACTTATAAAAAAACATAAAAATTGCTTTAAAACCTTGTCTATTGTAATCCTAGAGCATTTAACTCTAAAGCCAACAGCAAAGTCACTCTCCCAAAAAATACACAAGGTGACAGGAATAGCAAGCAATCAGAAGACATACCAAAAATAGAAACCGGGAGTACTGTGCATATAAAATTTGTAACGCCTGTGAATTCTCTTTCCCTTTCTCGATGGCTATTGCCTGCTCATATAAAGAGAAAGCATCTTTGCTATTTCCCTGCAATATCAAGGAGTGTCCAGACAATGTGAGAATTGAGATCTAATAGCTTGACAGCACGTTTACACATACACACATGCCCAAACACAAACAGGCAAAGACAATCTCTTACCACACGATGCTCCATATTAGCATGTTTAACAATAGCATCCAGAAGACCAGGCGTGATTTGAGTGTGTATCAGTTGGTATGCAGCTCGAGCACCTGTTATATCCCCACTCTTCTCTCTGAATCTAGCAGCAAAAAGATGAATATCTGGTTGTCTCTGTTGAATTCAGCAAAAAGAAAAAAAAATATTACCACCTAATGGAAACTAAAAGCTGCTAAATGCTCTCATGTACCATGCATAACCTTCACATTTATCGAAAAATCATCAAAATAAGATAATAATTTTTAAGTACAGGAAACAAATTAAAACAACTCGGGGAAATACTGAATAATATCCAAAAGCTGACAAATTTTGAAATAATTCATATCTAGGCAAATATAAATCAGGAAAGATGTAACATTGTAGCAAAGAAGCGGATCCATACCTTGACAAACACTTGAGTTGCACGATCAAGTGCATTATTTACAAGATCCATGCTTTGGAAGGCTTCCATGCACGACACGTACCGGATCCAGTAATCAGGATAATTGGCACATGCAATCAGGCATCTCTCGTACAGCTTGACCACCTGATCCACAAAAGCAAGGATGATCTCTCATAGATCGTATACTGTGTATAGCCGCAACAATATCAAATAAATGAACAGTCAAAGCACAAAGGAGAAACGCATCAGAGATACTCCATTGGGTAACAGAAAGGCCCCTCAAACATGGGAGGGACCCCTCTTGCCTGACAGACAGATGATTAGGAAGAGAAGAAGATACCTGCATGCATAACATATGAGCTTTTAAGACAAGTAACACTTTAAATACAACGATGAACCTAGAATGTCCACTGACAAATGAGGGTTTGAAGTACTTAGCCTCACAGTAACCAAATCGAAGGTCCATGCTTTAGTCTCAGTTCAATATCTCGTTTTAAAAGTTGCTTCATCGAACGGTTTAGCCAAAACGGCAATGATGCAGCAGATATTACTTAACTGTAAGCCATTGTATAAGAAAGAAAACTATAAACTAAAAACCACATAGTAATAGAACTAAAGATGGACAATAAACAAAATCCAATACCTTGTTGATGTCACCTTCTCTTTCCATAAAATCCAGGTAGTTGTGCCAGTTTTCAAGCTCTGCATTATTAAGGGGCCGCACATGAAAGTAAGGCCTCCTAATAGCATTTTCAAAATCAGAGATCTTAGAATCGAACTCTTTAGCTTTCTTGTAAATCTCTTCTCGAACAATGATATACTTCTCCAGCTCCTCCGCTTCTGTTAAGCCAGCGCTTACAGGTCTCAAAGCTTGCTCTGGCTCATCGGGATGAGCCTCTCCCTCGTTATCCTGTCCAACAGGCTGTGATGGAGCGGGCTGTGCAGCAGCAACTTCTTCAGCTGTCCTCAACTCTGATAAAGGCCGACTTACAGCAAGAGCTTTAAATCTGCAAGAACAATGACAACATTGTGAAGTTTCATACTTGCTAGTTTTCAAGGGCAAGAAACACATCCATCAATCTGAATGCATATATTAACTGAAGGAGCAACAGAAGGAAGTGACCACAAGAAAGGTGGTGACGTGAGAAAATTCAGATGCTTGAAAAAACAATGCGCTATTATTTTATCTGGGGAAAATATCGACGAAGAAAATAAAGATATCACAATTTTCAAAATGAGAGGAAAGATATAAAAAAAGGAGCATGTAGTCATAATATTCTAGAAATGAAGCACAATGACACAAATGCTACATTATCATGCTATGGAGGAAAAGATGATAATCAAGAAGATAATTATTTAAAAAATGAGGATATCAGTCAGTCTAGTCATCTATACGGCTGACGTTACTGGGCCAGAACAAGCATAGTGAGAATTTCTCTTGTAATTTGACAAGCTTCAGAAGGATCAAACAAAGAAACGCCAGATTCTCTAATTGAACATTTCCATTATGCATTATCGTTGGCAACTGCGGGCACCCAACTTCAAATCGAAGCAGATTAAAAGCATACTCACTTATCACCAGAAAACAAAAATCAAACACACAAAAGCCTTTTTACCATATTGGCGACAGTATTGCTTTAGTTCAAATGCAAAGGGAAAAAATGATGACATGGTGAGGTCAGGGTAGGAGGCTATGACTAGTTGTCTACAATTCAAGCCCAAAGACACATACTCCCAAGTACATACTAATATTCAGCAGAAGAGCATACATTATACAATACATTATTAGCCAAATTTTGATTCGTGCTTTCTAGTTATAAAAAAAGCTGCAGCGAGGAAAAAGTTGAAAAGCCATAAAAACCTGTTAATTTCTTTGAAATGTCTTATGGACAAAAAGTGATGCACAAGACAACTAATCATAACAGAAGAGCATACATTATATAATACATAATTAGCCAAATTATGATTTCTGCTTTCTAGTTAAAAAAAAAGCTGCATATCTAAATTAAAAAAGCTGCAGCGAGGGAAAAGTTGAAAAGCCATAAAAACCTGTTAATTTCTTTGAAATGGCTTATGGACAAAAAGTGATGCATAAATAACAGTTAACTTGAAAAAAAAGAAGCGTACATAAGAATAGCCAAAACTTACTAGAAAAATTTGATATACCATGTGCACATTTTATAACATGTTAAGCTTCCATTTTAGTAACATCCAATGAGAAATTTAACACAAATGAATTTCCATATCCAGTGTACAAATTTAATATGATGAAACAAATAATTACCGAATGAGATAATCATCTAGTCGTCTGTTTGGAATTTCTAATATCCTTGTGTAAATCATGGCAACACAACTCCATTCTGAGTGCATCTCTTCATATTCAATGTACTTGTCCCAAAGAGGGCAAGACAAGTAATCAGTTCCAACATAAGCTAATGCCCGCTCAAAAAGCCTGTTGCAAAAGAAGAAGTATACAAAATGTCAAAGCAAAATTCTCATAAATCCAGCAAGTTACAAAAAGCCCCAAAAATAATACACCAACAAACTAATGTTTGAACAAGGAACAATTCACTCTTAACAGCACAACACTTCCAAACACTGCATTTACCTTCCTGGTAACAACCATACCATGTCCGAAATGCAGCAGGATATCAATGCCCTTAACCGAAGAGATCTTCCCAGCAGCATTTTGATATTGATCACTTCAGATTGTCATAATTAAAGATCCATGAATTATAGAATAGACTACTATGAAAGAAGTTGGTTGGAGGAGCCCAAGGAAAGGTAAAATGAGAAGAACAGGGAAAAGAAAAAGAAAATCAAAGAGAGAGGATGGACATTTAAGTGGCAACACGCAGCATAGTGCCAACACGAATGGGATGGAAATCAAGAAAAACGCATCTATAAAGCATTCCCATCACCCTTTCGCCATAACGGAAGGAACCACTGTTGCAGCATACTGAAGTAAAGTTAGAATATAAGATAGCACCCAGCAACAAGAAAGCACATGATATCCTAAAAAGAATACCATGTGAAACTTTATTACCTTCTAATAGTTTCAGGGTCTCCATAAGTGCTAATGCAAAATGTACAATAGTGCAACCAGATATCCACCGAATATGTCACCCCTAGAACAGCTCGTTCATAAACCTCCACAACTTTGTCCATAGAACCTAGGCGAGCTTCATGATCTGCATACTTCTTCCAGTAACCATAGCAGAGGGGGAATTCAGCCAAAAAAGCATCATAAACTTTTCGTATTTTCCATATTTTCTCCTGCAGGGGATTGAGGTAAATAAGTGCATCAACAGATATTAGAACTTCAAATTCAAGTTGCTGGCTGCAGGTACAGCCTTTACAATCTAGATACACAACCAGGGGGTCTTCAAATGAGAGGCAGACAACATCTACAATTATCAACATAAGCAAAGTTCTCCAGCAGCATCAACATTTACCCAGTTGATCAATATGCTCAATCCAAGAGTTCCTATTTCGTTCCCTCCATATGTCCACTATATTTAACCAAGTCGGATGTTTAATTGCATTTACAGATGCACCCAGGTTAGAGAAAGAAACAGCCAAATGTACAATCATCCCATAACCTGCTTCCAAAAATACATCAAATTTATGCCACAAGCATTATTGTCCAGACAAATTTCACACCCTATGCCCTCACACCCCATGATCCATCACTCCAGAAAGAGAACGACCTACAAGCTGAGTTTTAGAAGAACAAGTAACTGGAACTAGCTAATTGCAAAACTGCAAAATCATAGATCCATACCCCTGCAGCCTTTTCCGTCTCCTCTATCAAAGCAGTCCAGGCATCAAAATCTGAGTTAGTCTTCACAATGCTCCACAAGCGATCTTCTTCCGGTGACATTCCTGGAATTTCATGGATAGACAAAATCAGATAGGGGGAAGGAAAGAATGGGAAAAGATGGAGAAAAGCAACACATGACAGGAGAGAAAAAACTTTTTGTGCAAGAATTACTTGAGAGGGGAGATGAGGGAATTTCTAAATCACTGACTAGGACTAGAACCAATTTAAGACATAAGAGTTCGTACTAAATAGTAAGATTATTCATCCATGAATCTATACATGCGACCCCAACGCAGATGATACATTCTTGAAGCAGAAGCAACCATAACTACCAAATTGGGAACTTGTTGCACAAAACAGGTGACGTATTTTAAAAACTTTCATGTCGCTTCTGATTGTCAAATGTCCTACCTGTTCACCACATCACAAAGAGATATTCCTGGGGAACTATTTAGGTTTAGCAATTCAAACAGCATCTAACCAAAATATAAAAGGAAAAACCCCAGAGATGTTCCAAATTAGTAAGAAAAAGGGCGACTTTCCTGTCCGGAAGTCAAATCAGAAAGTAGGAGAAAAGAACGACTTCGGGCATCATTCAAGCAGCTCTCGAAGCCAAATCTCTCACAAGAAATAACCAATACACGAAAACGGCAAAAAGCATACCAGATGTGTCAGCATCAGCAGCACCGTTCTCGACTGAAGCATTGCTACCAACTCCAGCCCCAACGTCTCCGTTAACGGAAGAGCCATAACCAGCAGCAGTCAGAGATGCGGCAAGCGAAGAATCTCCAGCAACCGCCCCAGATTCATTTCCAGGAACAGTATAAGCACCATCAGAGCCTGTCTCCGCGGGGAAAACACCAGAGTTCGGGGCGGCAGCATCCCCGTAACCAGACGACACGTAAGCGGCCTGGGTATATTCCGCAGCCGCCTCGGCCATTGCTGCCTCACTGTCTCCCATACTCAACAACAAGGCCCAAAACCCTAACCCCTAATTTCAACAAGCTGAGAAAACGACACCACTTAAATCAGTAAGCCACGAGGGTACACAAAAAACCAGCACCACAAACTAACACTCTAAAAGGACTATAACCGCTTGGCCGCGCTAAACCCTAACTGGTAAATCGATAAATTACCTGAACCAACAACGGCGCCGTTTTCCTATAAGGGAGAGAGAGAGAGAGAGAGAGAGAGAGAGGACCGCGTGGCTTCTTCCGATTTTCGACTTCTTTTTCTTTCTTCTAACTAAGGCAACATGCTTGGATTTTACTTTATTAGCACTAACTCAGAGAGCGGAAAAAGGATTTCTTTTTCTTCTTTTTTTCAAGCACGAAACGAGAGAAAAAGAAAAAAGAGACTTCCCGGGTGGGTTGGTTTTCCAGCTTTTCTAATCTTCCGACAGGTTTTTGATTTAAATGGCTCCTCTCGCTTTATTAGGTTTTAGTATTCTGAGGGACTGGAGAGGGGTTCATGGGCTTTAAATTGGATCAGGCCCAACTTATCCAATTTGGAAATGCATGTTTTGATTTCCTACAAATCTCCATATCATTTCTTTTATGAAAAATTCACAAGGATATCGCGAGATATCACTCGAGTACTTTGTGGGAAGAGAGAATGGAAGGAGGAGAGAACAAGAATGTCGAGATGGCAGGTTACATCATCACCGAAATTTGATGTGGCTAGTCCAGATAGTCGCGCAGAGTTTGGGTAACTCTCTTCACCTATAATTGATTTTAATTAGAATAAATTTGACTTAATTGATAAGTTTTAAAATAATTTTTTGTGATACTACAGAATACTAAAGTAGATTTTTCCATTTTTTTATTAGTACAAAAAATCTCCAAATCATTATAATTAGGATACTTCATTCGTAAAATTTTAGATTAATTAACACTTTAATCTTTCCAATTATTTTTTCTCAGTCCTAAGAAATGCATCAATGATAAATACTTGTTGGGAGAACTTTGTTATTTAAAAGTTCTACCTGTCTTGAATTAAGATTAATAATGGTCGTATACCAAGTTGTATAAAAAAATTATTTATGTCAATTGATTTTCATGAAAATCAACAAATCCTCGGTTTTCTTTGAACTATTTTCCATTTTACTCTTATTGCACCAAAAAAAATTTTAATTCATATTTTCTTTCCACCTCGAAGCGCAACCATGCATGAGGTTCTGATATGAAATAACATTGTGGAATTGATAGTTGATTTAAAAAATAAAAAGAGTGTCAACTTGTATTTCACAAAAACAAAAATAAATTTGAGAGTATTATCTTTTATCATTATAATTAATTACTCTATTGTTTTTAGAGGCAATTACTCTATTCATTACTCACATATAATTTTGTGTAATTATTATTAGATCGCACAATTTTGTATTATTGTCCAAATTTATTGTATGGTTCTCACATTCTTTCTCCTTAACATAATTATGTCCTCAAACTAACTCATACACCCAAAGATAATGGATAATTATTCCAAATCAGTTTTCTAAAAAATAGTTTTATTAGAATATTTAGTAATTATATAAATATTAAGATTACCCCGTATATGAAATGTTCTATTCTGAAAGGCCTTAAGTAATTTTTTTTTGTTTATAACCACTTAGTATCCGGTTCACTGGGCCGACTAATCCAAGTTTGAACCGGGTAGGACCTTTGAAAGGTGGCAAAGCTCTCCCAACAAATATTTAACACTAATGTGTTCCCAAGGACTCGAACCCGAGACCTTGGTTAAGCTAGAACAACTCCCTCACTAGTTGATCTAAGTGCTTGTTGGTAGTAGGGGTGCGCATTCGGGATATCCCGATCCCGAATACCGAATACCGAATATCCCGAATACCGAATAGCTAAAAAAATCCATCCCGATCCCGATCCCGAAATTTAATTCGGTATTCAGTATAATACCGAATTAAATTTCGGTATTTTGGGATATACCGAAAATACCAAATTTTTTGGGAAAAAAAATATGATTGCAAATTAAATTAATTTCTTGAACTTTCTAGAGGAAGAGGGATACATGTTCTTGCCTCAATGTGGTCGCCGATGACGAACATCTCGACGCCGGTCTTGTCCGAGAAAGCAACCACTTCGGCTCCGGCCCGAACCTCCCAGACCTCATCTTGGTGGCATCCGACGATGGACAAGGAAGGTTTTACTAGTAGAACAACATCTCTAAATCCTTAGTAAAACATTAATTTGAAAAACCCCCAATTTTTAAAACCCTAATTTATTTTTGCAACAAATTCGAGAGGGATGGTGGGGGCGGAGGACCGGAGGTGGTGGAGGCGGAGGGATGGTGGACGGGTGGTGGAGAGATGGTGGGGGCGGAGGGCCGGAGGAGGTGGTGCCGTGGTTGAAGTTTGAGAGAGGGAGGAAGGGGGGAGAGGAGAGGAGGAGGAGGATGAGAGAAGGGTCGTTTCTTTCTGGAAGTGGGAAATGGGTGGGGGTGTGATTTTTTCATTATATATATAGGTTGGTAAACTTACATTTTAGTACTTCGGAATGTTCGGTATTACCGAAATAATACCGGTATATACCGAACCGATCCCGAATACCGAAATTACCGAAATTTTCTCAAAAACCTTACCGAATTAATTCCCGAATACCGAAATCCCGATCCCGAATTCCCGAATACCGAAATTATTTTGGGATATCCCGAATACCGATCCCATTTGCTCACCCCTAGTTGGTAGTACTTAAGTGATTTGATTGGTACTATCTATATCAACAAGGTGCACTTCTTTTCCAGCAAACATCTTGAGAGAACTCAAAGATTAAACCATTGTTTTCAAAAATGACCTGGAGAGCGACCTAGATTTTGGTCTGACTTCCAGGTCAACCAGTCTGACCGGTAGGACTGGTGGTTGGACTGGGTATATATATATTTATTTATTTAAATATTTATATTTAGTTTTTTTAGGAATACCATTGATATATTAATGAAACCAGATGGTTACACCAAGTCTGATGCTAGTACAGAAGCAAGATTCAGCGGAGGATAAGTATAAAGTTTAGATGCAACTCCAACTGGCAAAGCAAATTTAACTAAGAAATGAGCAGCAGCATTAGCATCTCGACGAACAAATCGAAACTTTGCAGTTTCTAGGCAGGAGGTCGCCACTTGACAAACTTCGATAACAATGAAAAGATCACTACGGTCATGACAGGTCCGACTCATGGCAAAAATAATAGGTTGGCAGTCAGACTCAAAAACCACCTTCGGTATCCCAAGCAAAATAGCAAGGTCGATACCCATGTGAAGACCATGTGCTTCAAGAAGCGTCGGATGATCAATAAGAGGGAACAAATGAGACGAAGCAGCAATGAACTCTCCATTAGAATCCCGAAGTATAGCACTGACTTGTCCCAACCCAGATGAGGAGAAACTGGCATCAGTATTGATTTTATGCCAGCATTGTTCAGGAGGAAACCACAGTGTGATGTCACGTAAAGACGAAGGGCCTTTCTCTTGTATTAGTATCCAGATAGTCAAACAAGAACTTCAAGGCTGACTCCATCTTGCCAGGAACGTTCACCACTCTGTCTGAGTTGAAAATACGTTAATTACGTATTTTCCATAGTCCTCACATGCAGGCTACTAGTCATCCATGTTCAACCACAGCTACCCTACCAAACAGGTCTTGGCTGTTCGTATGAAAGTGAGGAGAAACCACAGAAGGAACAATTGGACCAAAGTCTTGCCAAACCTTTAATAAAGCCAGACATTCCAAAAATAGGTGAGAAATGGTTTCAGGGCTACTCCGGCAAAGGGGACACAAAGGATCCACTGTTATGCCATATTTTAGTAAATTCATTCTCACAGGAAGATTGTTGTCAAGAGAGCGCCAAAGAAATATCCTCAATCGAGGGGGGCAGATCAAGTTCTAATAACTCTTCCACATAGCAGTAGAAAGTCCCTGCATAATGTGCGCATTAAGGGATTCCTGCCACCAGCACTCAAAATTCGTGTGATAGGCACTTCGAATTGTGAACTGGCCATCTCTAGTATGCATCCATCGCTGAATATCTGGTGGTCGGCGATGACTAATGTGGATCGCCTTAATGCGAAGGGCATCATCCACTAAAAATAGAGTATCCACTAGCGGCTCATTCCAGGTGATAGCATCGTCATGGAGGAACTCAGCAATATATTGGTAGAGATCAGAACCCGGGGACTGATAGGTTGGATGACCATTTGGAGATGCAGGTAATCAGCGATCGTGTTATATATTAATTTTAGTACCATTATTGATACGCCATTCTAGCCCATTAAGAGTAAAGAGATACCCACGTGAATACCCTGCCACATATAGCTCGGATTATATCCGATTGGAGCTGCCAACAGAGAACAACGTGAAAAGTAGTGGTCTTTTAGGACACTTATAATTAAGTTGAATGGCACAACATTCGTCAAGCTTGGTTTGCCAGCATGGCCTTATTAAAGTTATGAATATTCATGAACCCCAATCCACCTTCACTCTTCGGACGGCACATGTGTTGCCAACTCTTCCAATGAAGCTTCTTCTTACCATCAGCACTCCCCCAAAAGAAATCACATAACCTTTGCTCAATTCGAGTATAGGTATCCATAGGGAGTAGATATATATGGGAATAAACTAGAGTGCAGACTTAGTAAGAGTCTCTCTTCCCACATAAGATAAACAACGCTCTTTCCAGGTGCCAACCTTCTTCCGAATACGGTCCTTCAACTCAGCAAAAATAAGTTTCTTTGACCGGCCTATGATAGTAGGAAGACCCAAGTATTTATCTCCCTCACCACCTAAGCGCATTTGGAGGATGGCACGAAGATGTTCCGCAGTTTTAGTAGATATGTTCTTGCAGAAGGTGACTGAACTCTTCTCAAAATTGACCTTCTGACCTGATGCATGTTCATAGATAGCCAACAAACTCAAAATACTCCAGAGTTTATGTTCAGTTGCCCGGGTGAACAGAAGAGATTCATTAGCAAAGAAAAGGTGAGTAACAGTAGGAGCAGAGTGAGCTATGCGAATACCATGAGTAGTGCATGATCGTGCCGCATGCTGTAACAAAGCAGCCAACCCCTCTGCACAGAACAAAAATAGATAAGGAGAGAGTGGATCACCCTGGCAAAGCCCTCGACTTGGAGTAAAATATTCGCCCACTCTCCCATTAACCTGTATAACATAGCAAATATTGTAGACACATCTCATGATAAGACTGATAAAAATAAAGGGAAAGCCCATAGTAGCCATCATATTCTCCAGAAAAGTCCACTCAATACGGTCATAGGCTTTCATCATATCCAGCTTCATGGCACAAAAGTCCTTCCCGCCAGTCCTCTTATTTTTCAGATAATGAAAAATCTCTGAAGCTATGAGGGAATTATCTGTGATCAATCGACCTGGCACAAAAGCTCACTGATTCTCATGAATTATGTCAGATAAAAATAGCTTGAGACGGTTAGCGATAGCCTTAATAATTATTTTCATAATCACATTACAAAGGCTTATTGGCCGGAACTCAGAACAGGTCACTGGCTTTTTTACTTTAGGAATGAGCGCAATGATCGTTTGATTAATACGAGAAGGATCCTGACCACCATTAAGAACATCTAAAATAGTCTTCACAATTGTATTACCAACCACCAGCCAAAATTTTTGGTAGAAAATGGAAGGCATACCATCAGGACCAGGAGCTTTAGTGGGATGCATTTGACGTAAGGCTACTAAGACATCCTCCTTTGTGTTGTAACTCTAGGTGTAACTTTGTCTGTGATGTTCTTCACCTGCACACAACCCATAGAGGTAAACAATGAAGAGTAATAGTTCCTAAAGATCTTCTGAATCCCCCCCGACTCCCTTACCATCGCTGCTCCATCATCCCTAATCTCCTCTACCCGATTTCTATGGAACTTATGGCCGGCCTTCTGGTGAAAGAAATGAGTATTCTTATCACCCTCCTTTAGCCAATCTACCTGAGATCGTTGTGCCTACAAGATCTCCTCTCTGGACAATAGCTCATCTCGTTCCTTTAGCAATATATCCAAGCGCACCTTTATATCACTCGTCAAAGGCAGCTCCTATAACTTCTTAACCTCGTCCTCCAATGTCCTCTGGTGCTTCCTAACATTCACAAACACTTCTCTGTCCCAAATAGTCAACTATTTGGCGCAAGCCGATATGCGAATGTCTATATCAGCATTCGATGGCACCAAATTCCAACTCAACTCCACCTGTTATCGAATATCCTCACTTCGTAATCATATTGCTTCAAATTTGAAACATCTAGTAAAAGGCTCACTAGCGACTTTTCAGACTTGGCAAATGAGAGGACTGTGATTAGAGCCAAAACAAGGCCTCGCTTCTACACCTGAGGCAAAAATAAATCCAACCAGGACTGGGAAGCTAGCAATCGGTCCAACTTACTTAGAATATTTGCATCATTTTCTTGGCCATTGGTCTATGTATATTGCATTCCAGTCTAGTTAACCTTCATTAGACCACAATATTGCATTGCAGAGTAAAATGCCTCCAGCCTAGCGTGAGAGACCAGCATACCCCCTCGCTTCTCCTCATTGGCCAAAACTTCATTCAGGTCCTCGCCACATAGCCAGGGAAGGGTGGAATGATCTCTCAATTGCTTTAATAAAGTCCAAGTTTTGTGTTTATCATTTGAAGCTGGCCAGCCATAAAGTCTATTAAACTGCCAAAGCACACCCTATGAAACTGTAACATCAATATAGTTACAAGAATAGGATAGTAATTGAATCGAGATATCCCGTCGCTAAAACAAGGCCAGCCCACCACTCTTGTGACGTCCTATACCAGAGCAACTAACAAAAGGCCACACTCATATCCTAATCTCCATTTTAAACATTCTGCCTCTATCTCCAAGAGTTTAGTCTCCGAGAGAAAGAGGATTTGGGGAGTACAAGTCTTGATCAACCTGCATAACTGACGAACTACCTCCGAGCACCCTAACCCGCGACAGTTCCAACATAAGAGATTCATTTTAAGCGGCAGAGCTGCTACACAGCCTCCGCCAAAGCAGTAGAATCATCTAAAGCTACAAAAACACCAGCAAGCTGCTTGCTAATATTAGCCTCATCTAAAATCTCTTAAAGTGCAGTTCTCTTTCCAGAAATAGGGGACGTATTATTTGCCATTTGATCATCACCAGAATTATCACCTTTACGGGCTAATCTCTTCCACCATTTAGAAGTAACAGTGCTTGCAGCCTCAAGAGATGAGTCAATTAGCAATTCTGGTGTCAGAGAAGGGATTATAGTTATAGGAGGATTGGATGAATTGTTAAGTGGGATGGGCAGGGAGTGGGTCAGTAGGGATGGGTTAGTGTCAATTTTGGTGGTGATAGGATCTGTAGTTGAGTTGGTAGTAGGAGAGTTAAGTGTAGGGATGACCGGTGGCATGTATCAGTAGTAGGGGTATCAGGGATCGGGATTGTGGGTTTGGTGGGTGAAGATGATTGTTCAGTAACCTGAGTGGATTTAGGGGCAATGAGGCAGAGAGGTGGCAGAATATATTAGCTAGAGTTGGGAGTGGCGGTTGGGGAAAGGCCAGCATGGTTAGGGGAGGACGGGTGTGGTGTAGGATGAAGATTATTGACAGTGACATTGACCAGAGAAGCTTGAACTGTATCAACCATAGAGTCAACCTCGGTAGAAATCACGACAAGAATGTCTAAGGTAAAGAGATTTTATCTGAAAATAGATGGAGCAGACCGGTCCTTTTCCATTTCAAAATAACTCAACGGGGTTTAGCAGGCGATGCCCGCATTCAAGCCCCCATATGAATCCACCGATACGGGAGAATGATCATCAACAGGAGAGAGTTCACAATCCTTCTCAGTATGGCCTAAAGTCCTGCAACTGTAACAAAAGGATTGTAACCACTCATACTTGAAGTAAACCATCGTTAGAGTTCCACCCATAAATCGAAGGCGCTTCATCTGTAGTAAAGCATTACAGACATTAATCACCACTCTGATCCTCATATATCTGACTCGAAACACTGGTGAGTCATCCCATTCCATAAAAGACCCAAACAACCGTCCTAGGGTTCGTGTTATAGGGAGAGTGTACCCCCTAATGGAAGATCATAGACACGGACCCAGAACGGTGTTGTGAATAACTGAACAATAGATGGTTGTACAACATTATCAATCTCCTCCAAAAGAACCACATGCCTATCGAAGTTCCATTGCCGACCCTGCAAAACATAAAGCATATCCTTGCATTCTTGAAACCGAAAGAGGAAATGGTTACTAGCAATTTCAGTAATATATGCATCAAATTTATGAAAGCTTGAGCATTGAAGGATTTCTCAGTCCAAACCATCTCGATCAACGTGGCTGCATGCTTCATAAGATTTTCCCAAACCAGATCGCATGGCATATCCATAAAATCTTCCACTAAATCCATGTCACGAGAAGGCCCCCCAATATCCTCCGTCATAATACAATCCACAATTCCCTCCTTTTCAATTAACAACGAAAGAACCCCAACCCAAATGAACCTACGAGGACTCTACCGTGATCCCGCTAATCTAGACAAACAAGAGATCACTATTACCTTCAAAGAAACCTAAACAAGTGAGTGCAAACAGAGAAAAAAATTCGAAAACGAAACCCTAGAGAGGGACAAAACTCGGAGCAGGAGACGAAACCCTAGCAGAGGGACGTGGGTGGTTAGTTGATTTTCCCAAGGGTCTTATTTATATTTAGTAAATAATAGGTTTAAAAATCAATATTCTCGATATGTTGGTCAATTTATTTCATATTTGGTATAATAATCTTTGTTAATTTAGTTTATTTTTTGTTGATTTGAAAAAATTGATTATGTAATCTAATTTTTTTTAATTTTTTTGGGTTGGTTTGGGTGAATTCCTGATTTTTGGTCAAATCTAACGAACCGAATTTTTTTGGGTCAAAAATCTGAGCCAACTGCTCGGTCTGACCAGAAATCATTCGGTTTGTTAGGTAAGCGTACGTACATAGTTTTCTGACATGCCCAAGGCTCTGATTCGTGGTCTGACTAGTCGGATCACATCTTCGAAAATAATGGGTTAAACACGTTTGGCCGGGAGTAGGATCAGGATGGGTAACCTCCTGAGAAGTTTTTGAGATGCATGTGAGTGAGGAAAAAATACGCTGGAAAAGATATGTGTTGGTCTATAGAGACAGTCGGTTGGATCACGGGGCGTTAAAATAGCATCAGAGCAATACATCGACTAGTACGGTGTGGTTCGGGGATTGTACGCACCCAAATACGAAAGATTCTCGAATTATCTAATTCTGGCGCGATGTGGATGTCACGTATTTAAGGAGGGGTGAATGTGATACCCCGTATATGAAATGTTCTATCCGAAAGACCTTGCGTGATTTTATTGGTACTATCTATATCAACAAGGTGCACCTTCTTTTTCGGCACACATCCTGAGAGAACTCCAAGGTTAAACACGTTTGGCCGAGAGTAGGATCAGGATGGGTGACCTCCTGGGAAGTTTCCGAGATGCGTGTGAGTGAGGACAAAACATGCTCGAAAATACTTGTGTTGGTCTGTGGAGACAGTTGGTCAGATCACGGGGTGTTACACTGTACATATGTGAATTAACAATTAATTTGTAAAAAAGACGATTCTCATTTGTTAAAAATTATTCTATTTCAAAATTGACTTATAATTTTTTTAATCGAAAATTGACTTATAATTGGATTCCATAAAAATGAACTTGTCAACCAACCAAACCCCTCCGGGAGGCCGCCGGAGAAGCAACCGAAGCCAGAGCCGAGCGACATCCTGGCAAAGATTGCCAACTCTGACGTCGTTTCGAGGGGAAAGCAAGCCGCCATCGACGCCGGGTATGTGACCAGAAAGCTACTGAAGAGCACGGGGAAGGCTGTCTGGATAGCGGGGACCACCTTCCTTCTTCTTGTTAGAATCTTCATATCTAAGGTTTTAGGTTGGATATGGAGATTCTAACATGGTATCAGAGCGGGTTGATCTCCGTGCCCATTGTTAAACTCGCACGCCCTCTATTTATCGCACTTTGGTGAAATCAAAGCTAATACAATCTTCGACCCATGGGTTTCATTTGAAGAGGCATGTTGAGAATCTCACATAGGTTAAAACATGAGTGGGGGCAAGTTTATAAGTGTTAGAATCTCCATATCCAACCCAAAATATGATACCATATCGATCAGAAGCTCACCGAGCTTGAGCTCTAGCAGCAGACCCTCCTCGGGGCCTCAACTCCCCTTCCTCCTCTCCCCAAGTGAAGAAAGGTAGCATCTTCTGATGCTTTTGTTTCTTGTTCTTAACTTTTTGAGTTAGCGAGAATCTGAAAGGCGGTGATGGACTCTCTTGCGCGAATTCTCCATTGAGTTAATATTGAATTCCACATTGAGTGTAATATGACTATTCTCTGGAATGTTCTGTCTCTGCTGACTGGATGCTGGCAATGCAGATTTTGTTTTGTTGCCATGTTGGGATGCTAGTAATGCAGATTTTGATACGGGTGGATTTTGTATCGAGTTCGTGGTTGTACAGTCCATTCTGGAGCTAAATCTTGATTTCATGTTGCTTTGAATCTGGATGTCTGGCAATTAGTGTGTCGGTGATCATCTGCATTTTGATGTTAGCTGTGGACTAACATATGGTTTATGTTGTTGAGTTGTCATTCTCAGGGACGGACGTCGCTTGAGATAACAGATGAATTCGAGGGATAATTTTGTCAGTAGGATTTTAGATCTGTTTAAGATTAGTGATCTCTGTCATGGGTTGAATAAGGGGGAGTTCTAACACGGGATTTGTAAAACCCGGTATTTGGATATGTAATTTAGAAAACTAAAATGACAAAAATTGTGATACCTTTACCCTTCAACCAAATTTGTTACAACAAAATAAGGTTGATTTTGGAAGGGTTTAGGCTTAGTCCATCGTCGTTCGGTAAAATAGGCTTAGCTTCCTCATCCGGACTTTAAATTAGGTAATTCTAATTTGTGTAGATTCATAACACCTAGATCTATAACTTTTTTCTTTGAGTTTTATGATTTATGAAATAATCTGGCCGGAACAGAGAAATAATTTAAGGTGCTTGGATATAAGTCTGATTTCGTCGGTATTGGAAAGTTCTATGAAAATAATTCGTTATGTGCTTTATTTAAATACGGCTCATTTTAGGGACTTATTAGAACATATTAAAAAGTTTAGAAATGATTTTGAATGGCTGGAAAAGTCTAGGATCAAAAGGAAAATTTTGTTGCAATTGGCTAGGTGGCAAATGAAAAGTAGGATATGCTACTTAGCATGCAAATAAATGAAAGATTTCTTTTACACCAGGGATTAGGCACGAACCATATAGACATTAGGAGAGAAAAATAGAGTTGAAAGGCAAGGAGAAAAGGAGAAACCGAAGGTAAAAGAAGAAGAAAGAAAGGTAGACAGATTTGAACAACTTGAAAAAATAGGTAAGTAACTTTATAGGATTTTGCTTAATTTGAGTAGAAATTCTTTCATACCTTGAAGAAGCTAGTAGGTGAAGATTATAACAGGTTAATATAGACCTAGACGAAGGAAGTTAAGGTGAGTTTTAGCTAGGATTCGTATGCATAGAAGTTGGAAGAGAAATTGATCATCGGGGAGTGTAGTTTTGTGAAATAGCTTAGGTTTTAGGGCTGCCTTGTGTAAATCCAAATCTAAGAAATGAAATAAGGCATTTTTATGTTTCCTATGATCTATTTACATGCTAAAGAGGCTGGTAATGATAGTGGTTTATGTTATTTTGACTAGTTAACTGACGTTTTGAATCCGAGTGCCACGAGTTGAAAAATGAAGCATGGAGCTTCTCTTTGAATGGTTTGAGCAACCATTATCTTGTAAGTGGATATTCTTTATAACATGTGTTTAGTTAACTAGATGTGGATGATATGTATGATTTGGTGTACTTTTGATTTATTTAAAGTATGGTTATATGATTGGTTTTCGTCTATATGAGATTTGATGATGTTTGTGGATTGTTTGTCTATTTGGGATTGTTTTGCCCAATTCGTGATATGGAGCTGTTTTGATATGAATTTGGATTTGTGGCCAATATGTTTTGGTCAATGTGTATTATGTGTGTTTGGTATGTCATTTGTGAGATGGCGGATGATGAGGTCTACCCGTGACTAACTGGGGATGTTGGTATATGTGCACATATACTGAGGATACATTGGATATGTATACGATATGATCTATTTGGCCGGCGGGGTCAGTTTCTGATGGCGCCTTTAAGATATGGTATTCTCGTGTCGGTGTGAGAGTGACACTATCTAGGCCTATCTGAAGTTCATCTAATTTATGTTATGTGGTTGTGAAGGTCTATCTGAATTGTGGTTATGTTTGATATGTGATTACTTTGATGACCTTATTTGTGAAGTGATCTTTTATCATCGTGGCCTTGTATTAGTATTTGGGTTTGATGGAGACGACTGGTTGGTTAAATACATGTTACTTATAATATTTGCTTGCTAAGTATTTCAAAATACTTATCCCTAACTTAAATCAACATGTGAAGAGTTTTGAGTGGTGTTTGCATCTGGAGAAGCTTTTTCATCCGAGTTTAGCCCGTTGTCTTCCATCTCGGGCTACATTTGAAGGTCTCCAGATGGTCTTTTTCTTTTGTAATCTAGGTCGCTCCATTGTACATATTTGTTGGCCTTTTGACATATGACCTTAGATTAATATTAGGGCAAATTACTCTCAAGTCTCTGACCTTTGGTCACCCTTCCCCTAGGGTCCCTGACTTTTGGAAAATGATTATCCCGTCCCTAAGTTTTGACGATAATAGACTCTCGGGTCCCTGGAGCCAGAATATTCCTTTTTGTCTAGTGAACCCCTACTTGAAATGACCAAAATACTTTCCCTTGTTAAATTTTACTCCACCCAAAAAAAAGTTACAACCTAACTTGTAACTTGTACTCCTTGTAGCCGCCAAAGGAGTTGCCGCTCCAGCCCTGGGTCTTATATGTGGCCATGACGGAGAAAGAGATCAAGTTGAAGATCATCTCGCCAACGCTAATCCCCGTTCTCGCGACATGCACGAGCTCCTCCCGCTTCGACCTCCTTGAAATCTACGCCACGGCCGTCGCCCCGGGCCGCTCTGGCCCCACCTTCACTGAGGAGGTCGAGGGCGTCCCCTCTGCCCTAGCGACCATCGCCATAACCGGGGAGGGAGGTGCCGCGACTTTTGTCGGCACGAGGGACGGGAGCGGGCATAGCGCCGGCGAGTAGGAAATTGGGGGCGGAGGCGGCGGCGGCGGCTTGGAGTCGGGAGAGCCCTCTCTGGGAGATGGGAGTTGATAGGGGGAGGAGTAGGGTGGGGTGTCGGGCGGGTCGCCCTAGTCGGAGCGGAGCGGTAAGTGAGGCAATTCCTCGTAGGACAGCGAAGACGACGAGGACCACTTCATTAGGAAGAGTCAATTCCTCGTACAGGTTACAGGTTGTGCGAGAAGTTTTCCTCCAGCGTAGATTTCATCATTTTTGGTTCATATGCATCGGAATTAGCGGACATAGCCTAGGTTTTGGAATATGGCTGAATTTGTATTTGTCTTTTCAACGTCTGGAGTCGATTTGTGAATCTTTAATTTGGGAGGTTTAATAATAATTTGCCAAGAACAATAATTTGGGAGGTTTAATTTGGGACCTAGATTTGTGAATCAATTTATCTTTTTGGAATATGGCTGATTAGGGCTTCGATTAAAGAATCATTGGATTTCTAAAAAACCTAATAATCTGCCAGGGAAGAAGATGAAGTTAGAACTAAAATATTTAAGTTTAAGTTTTGATTCTTTCTAAATGATTTGGAATGTTCAAAATTAAGTTTTGGTTTTGATTGAAGGTGGGGAAGAAGATGAAGTTGGAGGAAGAAGGAGGTGAAGGTAAAAGGAGAGTATTTTTTATTTTATAAGTGGGAGGGGCGTTTTGGTCATTTCAAGTGAGAGTTCGCCAGAGAAAAAGGAATATTCTGGCTCCAGGGACCCGAAAGTCTATTATCATCAAAACTTAGTGACGGGACAATCATTTTCCAAAAGCCAAGGACCCTAGAGGGAGGGTGACCAAAGGTCAGGAACTTCAGAGTAATTTGCCCTTGATATTAATATGTAATATATGTGTAAATTATGTTTATGTTTATGTTTTAAAAGGATGAGTTTGATGATACTATGTTGGAGATGTATACTCCAACTTTTGAATTATGCCTACCAGATTTTGGACACGATAAATATGTATGTTTGAAGAGACAACGTTGTTGAAACATTTTGATTATTCTCTTAATGAGAATGATGCATTATGTTTGAGGCTTACTAATTTATGGTTTATTATTAAGTTTGATATGATCTAGCGCCAGTCACTGACCACGAATTTAGGTCGTGACAAAAATACAAATAACTAGTGATCAAATTGTAATTGGCAACCCACTCGCCCCTAATAAAACTCAACTAACCCACGTTCCAAATTCTTTCCACCTTGATCTCCATGCTCAAAACCCATATGCTTGAATCTCTCTGCCTCTCAAATGACAGTTCAATTCTAAATGAAAGAAATAGAATAGAGAAAACCACAAAACGACTTCGAACTAGGTGAAACTGAATGGTGAGAGTGGTGTACATCGCGAAAGGACGTAGGACAAGATGCGTGAGCCGCTTGCGAAACACTACGGCTGCTGCAACAGGCACTCGAATGCGGATGCCCGAAAGCTTCTGTGGCACGTCGTTGGCTTGGTTTGGTGGCCTTAGAGAGAATGGAGCTAATGACTTATGGAATTCTTATGGTCAGATTACTCAAAGGTCTCCTTTAATCTGCGAATTAATAATGATGCGATATTTCGAGGTAAGTTGTTCATGGAATCAATTTAAAGTCTTTTAATTTAAAACTATTCTTTTACATTTGGGCCAAGTAATTAAAATAAATTAAAAATGGTTACTTGGTTAGGTAAGTATGTAGATTTCTTTGCCATTAATTAGTGTACCAGTTCCTGCGATGAGATTGTATAACTTGATTTAATTGCCGTGAGTTGGTTTGGTATTTGATGATTAACTGACTGTGGTGCACTGTCCTTGCCTTGCTTTGATTGAAAATTCTTGGTGAGGTGGCTATGTTTCTGTCAAGCGATGATGTACTGCTCTTGTTGAGAAATTGGTGCGATATTGGTGGACTGGATTGGTGAGGTGGATAATTTGGTTGATTGATTCATTTATTGGAATTGTGGTGTGAATTGGAATTGTGGCAATTAAGGTTCAATCAGATTTGTTAAAGCATGTAGGTCCTAGTGAGGTTATTAATAAGGCCCATAATGGTGGGAGTATACGCCAGGACCCTACTATTGTGGGTGATATGATGGTCCCCATAACGGCTGGGGTATGCGCCAGGAGCCTACCATTGGGGGTGATATGATGATCCCCATAACGACGGGAGTATGCGCCAGAACCCTGCCATTGTGGGTGATTCGATAGCATAGCCTCATTAGGAGGATCTCCGGAGTTCCAATCTTCATATCATATCATGTCTAATCTTTGGAGTCGAAACTGGTCTTGGTGAACTCGTCTTTATGTAATCTGTCTATATGGTGTTTGAGTTAGTGTCTTCATTTATCATGACTAGCAGCATCAGGGAGTCCTGCATTATCGTGTTGCGTAATATTTCATACATGTTTGAGCAATATGTGGTTGATGAAGTGGGTAGTTAATATGTTTGGAAGATAATTTGTTATACATGTATTGTGAACTGTTTAGAAAATACTTGGGCCTGACTTCGAGTTGGTTGTTTGGGCAATTTATTGAGTAGCGAACTCACCCAAATTTACAATGTGATTTTTTAGGAAATATGGAAGATTCTTTGGGGTTAGATGTTGAGTATGATTGTATTTAATTCATTTGTATTCAAAGATTGATTAAGTTATCTCGCTCTTATAAACTTCATATTCAAAATGTAAGTTTTCATATTGTAATAGCGTTTTGGGACATGTAATTTGGTAATTGTTTAAAGGGAATAGAATTGAGCCTTGCGCAGCGGTTGTCTCGGTTCCGGGTCGTGACAGATTTTCATACTTGTTTAGTTAAAAGAAAGCCAATGTCACTCGTCCTCGGAAATGACCAATTGGGCGAGTGATGAAACGAGGAACTGGAGACGTGTTTCAGAATATGAATAGGAACTGGGAGTATTTTAAGAGGGAGGAACTAAAATGAGAAGTTTCCCAGTAGCATGAAGCTCGGTTCTAGAGGATCCTGAACTGTGGTTTGTATGAATTTCGCACTCTCGAGGTTCACTCGAGTTGATAGTCATGGAAATGAGGAAAGTGAGATGGAAGGAGTATGGCCCGGCGGAAGATCTAACTTCCTACAATTTTCTTAAACATGCCGTGGTGTTCGTAGTCAATAAGTTGCAACCAGAAGATTCTGGTGGCCATTGCATAGCAACACACATCTCTTCTTTGTCAATAAGTCCCTGAAGTCTATGCACTTTGTAATTGATCCTCCTTCGGGTTCGAGCGATAGAACATTTGTCTTTTCAAGGACTCGAACTCGAGACCTGATCAAGTTTCTTTGGTATCAATCTCTCTCACGCCTTCCTTTCTGCCTTTAGTTTAATCATGCACTAAAGGAGAATAGCGAATATGGTTTCATTTAGCAATTTAGGTATGCCTGGCGTGCTTATGAGACTATTCTTAAAAAAAGCTTATAAGACTAATCCATTCAATCCCTATGATCATTGGAAGATGATTTTTTCCCATTTTGCAATTTGGTTGAGTTGCTTTTTCAAATTAGTACCTTGTGGTTTGCTTGATTTTCACAGATAGGTCTGTGGTTTAAAACTCATCAAGAAGGTCCCTTGTGGTTTCACGGGCTCATCAACTAAAGGCTCGGATAGCTCCTCGAGCCTATTCAGCGTCCTTGGAGCTTGCCACGTCAGAACGGTGCCATTTTTTTGCCTATGTGGCACACCACAAAGGATTATTTCTTAATTCAAAGTTGTTGATGTGGCAAGGCAAAAATATTCAAAATAATCTCCGATTTCTTTAATTTTGTTCGAAAAATCCTTCTTCTTCCTTCCTTCTCCCCTTTCTTCCTCCTTTAAAACATCTCAACATTTAAAGTTCAAATCAGCGAGTTTCTAACCCAAGTGAACCGTGCTCACCCCAATTTCGACTACAACCCGAAGGAGATTTAAGGTAGAGTGATGGTCTTTTATTCTGAACTTAAATAAATACTCATTCCCAAGATTAATTTCTCCCGTCCATGAACCACTCCTAATCAAACTGGCCATGGCTGTACCGAAGGAGATTCCTTTCGGATCTTCTCCCGCCTTCCTCCCAATATAATCAAAACTCCTCCACCTCCATCTTATTATCAACTCTATTTCTAAAAAGTATGAGATCGATAGATTCCAGGTTCTTGCTCATTTTGTCGAACACGTAGCGTGCACCGCTGGCGAATTGCCTCGTCTGTCGTCCGCCCAAATGGTCCAAGGCAGGAAATGGGTCCATCTCGAAGAAGCCCAGTTCGGCATCGTCCTCGAGCACTACGAGGTCTGGGGGGCTAGGTATGAGCTGTTGCCCGCGCGGATGAGGAGTGAGCACCTTAAGGTCGGGGAGCTGATCGAGGTGGTGATGGACCTCGGGAAAGAGCCGCTCGCCGTTCCCTTCCGGTGACTGTGGAAGTACACACTCGATCCGTGATTGATTAGTTAAGAATTGGTTTGTTCTTCCTGGTTAATTGGACCCGTGGTTTGTGCTTCACAATTTTGGATTTTAATTGATCCACGTTTGATTTCAAGTTCATAATTTTGGATTAGTAGAGAGGTGTTTGAGTTGGGTTCTTTTGGTCGATTGATGTCGTTTGGTGATGTTTTAATGTTTAATTGGATATTTTAAAACTAGAGAAAGGAGGAAGAAGAAGGGTTTTTGAACAAAAATAAAGAAATTGGGGATTATTTTGAATTTTTTATCTTGCCACGTCAGCAACTTTGAATTAAGAAATAATCCTTCGTGGCGTGCCACATAGGCAAAAAAAGGGCATCGTTCTGATGTGGCAATCTCTAAAGACGCTGACTAGGGAGCTCTCCGAGCCTTTAGTTGATGAGCCCGTGAAACCATAGGGGACCTCCTTGATGAGTTTTAAACCACAGACCTATCTGTAAAAATCAAGCAAAGCACAGTGTACTAATGTGGACTTTTCTCTTTTCAATTTTAGACAAAGCAAGGGAAAGGAGAAACATAAATATTTGGGAAAATAACATATAAGTACCATGTAATTTCACATTTTCATAACGGGGTACCCAGTGGTTTCTAATGTGGGTAGGTCCAGGGCAATTGCCCGTCCATATGGTCTTCAAAAGACGTCATTTTTTGTCCTACTTGGCGGACATGTGGATACCGAGTTGGATAAGTCATGGCTGACTTGTAACATGATTAATTATCTATTTAGTCCCAAATTATTTATATTTTTCAAAAAAAATCTATTATTTAAATACTATAAAAAACGTATCATTCTCTCTCATCTCTACCCCTCCCCTTCCCTCTCTCCTCCCACCTTTCTCCCTCTCCTTCGATCCCATCATCATAGCACTATTCTTTGGACAATATCATCAACATTCCTACTCCATCACAGACATCAAGCTAGCCAACACCAAAACCACCAACCCGCAAAGTTCATATAGCCCAACACAAGACAGCACTCACTTGCCCATACAACCGAACCGAACATAGTCATCCATCCAAATGAAAGATCATTCGAAACAAATAGAATGCCAGGCCAGAACCAGATTACAGGTTCCCCATCACCAACAAACAGAAACTAGCAAACCCTCATCTCCAACAAACAAACATACATTCAACAACTCCTCAGCCTGGGCCCACAAACAAAACAACCCCCATCCATAACAACCAAATCCAACCTTCCACTCCAAACAACACCCAACCAACCATTACTACAAAAAAACCTACATTTAAAAATGTTATAAGCAAAAAGAGACCTCGTCAGCCTCTTGGTCGGCGACGGAAGCCCCAGAGTAGAAATCGTCGTCCGGCGCCGGCTCGCAGCCATTGTCGGGACTACTGAGGAGTTCCAGAGCTCGCTGGCACTACTCGAGCACAGCTTGGAGGGTCTTCCTCTTCACCTGAAGCCGATCCTTCTCCTCCTCCAACCCCCGCTGCATCTCCTCCCCGGTGCCAATTTCCATTTGTACCCCTCCCCGGGAGCCTCCCCCTGAGATGGTTTATTCCCTTTCTCCCGGGAACTCTCTTTTTCGTCAGAGGATTTCAATTTATTGTGAAAGAGGGAGAAAGGTGGGAGGAGTGAGGGAAGGATAAGTTTTTTATAGTATTTAAATAATAGGTTTTTTTGAAAAATATAAATAATTTGGGGACTAAATAGATAATTAATCATATTACAAGCCAGCCGTGACTTATCCAGCTCGGTATCCATGTGTCCACCAAGTAGGACAAAAAATGACATTGTTTGAAGACCATATGGACGGGCAATTGCCCTGGACCTGCCCGGAAAAATTTTCGAAAACCACAGGGACTAAATTACCAATTTGAAACCACAGGGTATTCCGTTGTGAAAAAGTGAAACCACAGGGTACTTATCTGTCCTTTTCCCTAAATGTTTTGTCGTGTACACTTGTGTCGCTGTCTCAAGTGAATTATCACGGACCTTGGCCAAATAAAGCTCGTATCAGTGAACAATAATGCATCACAATCTTGATCCCACTTTCATAACAACTAAGGATAAATCCGTAGCCACTTTCTTAACAACTCACTGGGCTATAGATGAAAGAAAAGGCTGAACACATGACAGACGGCTCCAATTTATGGCTAGCACTGCAATTTGGGACTCTAACCACAATCATTTTTCTGTTGAAGAAAAGCAAGATTAGTTTTGGGATTAACTCTAGCATTTTAATATAAAAATTAAAGTTGCATATATTGATATAGCATAAAGGTGAATTCGTAGGGACTTGGATTCTTTTAAGCATATTTTGAGTTTAAATTTTAAAAATGAAAAAGACATCGGTTACGAGAGCCACTCAGTAATAGAACGTGACAATGCTCCACAACTTTGAATAAGATTAAAAGAGAGTGGATTGGTACATGCAACTTACAACAAATTCTGCAACAAGCAAATGAGCAAAATCAAAATTCAGGGGAAGGGTAAAAGATAAGAATCTGCGTGGAATAGTAAATGTCTGCACTTCATTGACGCATATTAAATTGAATTGACCAAGCATTGCAAAGATAAGTATCAAGAGTGAAGAAAATTAGCAACATTGACTTGCATACTTCATTTCAATATATACAATGTCAATAACACAACGCAAAAATTTTGCTGATATATTTCACTATTTGCCCTAAAGATGTACATTAAAGGGAGCAGCTAATAAAGCTAGACAAATCCCTGGAAAAAATAATTCCCTTTAAATCTTTAACTTTCTTCTCTTTCTCTCTATGAATAAAGAAAACTTGACCCACCATCAACACCGAAAGATCTTCACTATTCAAACGATCCTGTTAATGATCTGCAGAGAAAAACCACAATTTTTCCCAGTGTAACATAAATCACGCTCCTCCAAGTTAGCTTCTTCTTCTTTTTTCTCACATTACAAAGACAAGTGAAAAGTGAAGCTGGTGAAGAAGAAAATGGCAACGTTATTAGTCACCGATCTCCATGCTTACCACGACGTTTCTTGAGCGAGGACTTGAAACACATCAGCAGAGCAACTAAGAACCCAAAAGCAGCCACTCCACCCACTGCAATTGCCACTGTCCTCTGTGTGTGTTCCTTTGTCCCTACAACACCCACCATAACCAGTATAAATTATATCATCCGGCATCCAGACACCTACTAAGTCGACTAATCCAAATTAGAACTCGTATAAATATCAACCACACTGGGAAATGGATGGCCATAAACTAAAAAAAACTAGCTTTTCAAATCTAAACTGGACTAATTACACCATTGAAGCTGCTAAACTACATCATTTGCGTGTTTCACCTTGCAAGCCAACATTAATTTGGAAATGCAAAACATCTCAAGTGCACCGAGTACAGGAACCTAGCCAAAGAAAGAAAAAAGAGCCATGTGTTCCTTGCTTTCAATAAAGTAAAAAACAAGTCAAGGATGGGCCAAAAGGGAGGATCCCCTGCGTGTCCCCATTACCGTCAAGAAAAGACAACACATCATAAAGTTGAAAATATAGGAATTTTCGGATCCTAATCAAAAATTTTAAAAAATAGATCATCCGTACTTATAAATAGGTTCAATTGAAATCTATCGGGTTAAAGTTTGCACAAATTTAACCACTAACTTTTGTACTTTCAAATAGAATCGTACGAGTACAACAAATCATGATCTCGTTAAAACAATTAACTCTCGTACGTATACAAATTTCCATATCCTTAAGCCAATAAACACAGAAGGAGAAAAGGCCAACTAAAAAACTAACAAAGACTCTCAATTTACTCGAAATTCTATACCTGAAGAAGCAGAAGAAATGCTGGGCACCCCATTAGCGTAGTAGCTGTAACTAACGTAGCATCTGTTAAGGTAAATCTGGCCAGAAACGGCCTCTCCACACTCGCTCTTCACACTCCCAACTGCACTTTTAACACAGTCGCCACAATCCCCTTCGGACAAGTCCCCTTCACACTGTCCCAACACATAAACAGACTGGTAGCTCCCGGTGTAGAAAAAGCTCCCATTTTTAGCCACCCCGGTCTCCACCATCCCCAGAGCAGCGTCCCTCAACGCATCAAAACCGGAGCTCGACGCCCGGTTGGACCCGCAGGTTTTGTACAGCAACTGGGTCCCAGACTCGTCCCCGAACCCGGCCGCCGCCTGGTACCGGAGGTAGCACCCGGCGAGCTGGACCCTCGCAGCTACGGCGGACCCACATAGCTTGGCGGCCAAGCTCTGGGCTTTACTTATGCAAGTGGAGCACTGGTCGTTCGTAAGGTCCCCCCTGCATTGGAAGAGCCCGGAGATGGACACTGAGGAGGTGGTGGTGGTGCTATAGAAGGGCTTCGTTGAGGACTGTGTGAGGAGAGAGGCGAAGAGGGTCTTGAGGGTTGAAGAAGCCTCAGTTGGGTCCTGGAAGTTCTGGTTTGAACATCCTTTGAAGGCCAGCGTGGTGTAGTCTGATGAGGTTGAGGGTTGGAGGAGGAGGAGACCGAGGATGATGATGATGATCAGAGTGGAGAGGGTGGAAGAAGAAGAAGAAGAAGAAGCCATTTGGGGCTTTTTGGGTTCGGGGTTGATTCTGGTGGTTCATGCTATTTATTTATTTGGAGAAGAAGAAGCGCTTGAAATATTTTGGATTTTTGCTTAATGAGGAAGTACCAATTCTGACCCAAATTTTTTGGTTCTAGCCCTGTACAGTTGTTTTATGTCATGTAATATCGATGAATTTAGTTAACTAATCTAAATTCGAATCGAATAAAATTTTAAATTTTTACTTTTTACTTTTTTTTACATTTTTTGCTTTGCGGAGATTGGATCCCACCATGTTGGTTTTTATTAGACTCAAATACTTGCAAATCACACAAAAAAAACCTAATGACGCTCTCGACACCACCCGCCTCTCACACCCAAACCCTACCGGCGCCCCCACCTGATCCCGGTCGCCCGCCACCGACTGGTGGCCCCGAGGCCCATCATGACCACGCTGAGGACCCCATGGTCCCTACGGCGAATCGAAGACGGGTGCGCTCTCCTCCGCGAATACTGTCCCTGAACCGACAAATTCCACCTTCAGGGATAAGGTTGCCGGAACACATACATAAAAGTTTACACATATTTACTCTTATATTCGGAACACAAGTTAAATAATTGTTAATTTTTTTAATCATATTTCAAGTTTCGATTTAAACATGAATTAGTTGATTAAATGAATATTCGAATATCATGTTGTATAGAATAAAAATTATTAATTAACATGCATCACTTTTGGTGAATGTTATTATATCGATTAATTTATAAATTATTAAAATTTAATTTCAAATATATTAACTTACGGAGATTTTTGGCGTAACTAAGCAATAATAGAGTAACCTGCCAAAAAATAGAATATGATCGGATCTGGTTCTTTTCTACTGTTTCCAGGGTGCGAATGTTGACCAGAAGCACCGAATTGGTTAATGTTTGACTCGCTCCCATTAAATAAACCGACAGTCGTGTCACAAAGGATACATATATTACAGCTGGATGGGTCCAGGTGACGCTCCCGGCTTATTTGAGACACATCGAAGTTCTATTGGACTGCATCGTGTTATTTAGAAGAGCCACTAGTATAATATTTGATAATATTAATTTTAGATATCATAATTTTTTAATCTTATTTTATAATTCGGTATTTTAAATAGTGTTTTAATTTTGAAAACAGATTTTTTAAAATAAATGTTAATCTTTTACTTCTTAACCCTTGAATAAATCTGGCGAGTGCAAAACTCTGCGAACCTCCTCCCAAAAACAATACATCTGGTGAGTGCAAAATTATGCGGACTATCTGGCGCAAAAGATCATAATTTTAAAAAATACGGTACGACTGGCAGTCCGACTAGTCGGACCACGAATTAGACATCAGATCGGCCTGTTTTTAGGGGTAAAATGGCATCCGGTCAGACCGCCCAAAATCTGGTCGGACTGGGTGGTTCGTACTAGTTTTTGAATCGGACCGCCCGTTCTTACTAGATTTTATCCAAATCAGCAAAAAATTAACAAAATAGTCATATTGTATGCTCGATTTTTCTTAGTCAACAAAGAAAAATGGAGTTTATATGTTATAAATTGGTTGATATTTCTAAAATTTAGATTTTAAAACCTATATTGTGACTATTTAGTCTACATGATAATAAAAAATTAATTAAAAAGTATTCGGTCCGACTAGTCTAGTCAGGCCAGAAAATAACAAAATTCAGCCCGTACCAAAACCCATATTTTAAAACAATGCAAAAGATGAACTAGGTCTAGGCAGGTCTTCAAATAATCCTACAAATTATTCTACATGTTCACTTTCTTTTTTAAATTTATTTAAATTTGGTTGATTGAAATCTTAACAACTAATAATTACTATTGTTCACTCGCTCATCTCTTATGACATCCTGACCCCTGCAACCTCTAAAATTCATTTACTTGCCCCATCCGTGTTAAGGACATAATTAGATCTTGAAGTTAGCAGGCGTATATAATATTTCGTTACATAGTTGAATAAAATAATATAATTAAACACATACGTTAACATAAAAGGTAGATCAAAATTGAATCGAGTAAACTAAAACTATCATAGACGACTAAGAATACGAGGTCATTATTACAGTTTAAATTAAATATTGAACAAACAAATGAAATAGTTGATTGGGAAATGTGCGAACAAAATATATTGGAAAATGTGAAGAAATAAGTATTTGTTGAGACTGTTTTATAAGTATTAAAAATTTATCGACTTATTGTTTTAAAAGTTTTGAGATTGAATGTAGATTTTAATATGGTATCAATACTAATTGATCTAATGTTCATTATTATACTTACACGACTCATATTTTATCATACGTTAGTAAAGTCAAAACACGTTCAAATTTAGACTCTCGAATATATCAGATGTCAATTTAAACGGGGTCATAGCCATCAACGTGGAAATGATCTCTAGAAATTTGTGATATAATTACCGGTACTAGTTCAGGGCTTAACATTTAAGTTAATCCTATCTAATTATCGCTGCTTTTTATATAGATTATTATCTTTTGATTATTTAGGTAAAATTTGCTCACAAACAAAATAGTAAGTATAATTGCATACTATTTTTACGATTTATTTTTTGATAAATAAAATTTGACTTATTAAAAGAAAAGTCATTTACACAAGCATATAAGTTGTTGGTAGCAATCAGAAAAAAGGTATTGTGTGGGAAACGCTTAATATAATTGCCAGCCGTTTCTTTGCAGCCCATGTGTTCTTAGAGCAGATAGTACTACACGGCTTCTCGACGCCGGCCACGGCCTGGACTCGCTTCATTTGTCACCCCCGACATGTTGAGCACACCACACGCGCTTAACCACACATCCCTCCGCTTCAATAGAAACACGAAAAAACAGGAACATTTTGTTTATTCACTTTTGGAATTGGGGGAGAACGAGATCGGAGGGCGTTTAATTTTTATTTTAGAATAAAGATCATAAAAAAATTATATTATTTGATGACGTCGGTGAAGGACACGAGAATAGCATAACTACATGTGCATTAAGATATCATTGAAATAATAGAAACTATGTCAATAATTTAACCATATCACATGGGCTCAAGAGCAAACCTGATAATTGTATCGGTGTGTCTCGATTTTGAGTGCTCTTAGCCATATGGATAGTTGAATGTGCTCATGCGCCTGTGATCATCCAAGCACATTAACATGGAGTACTTCTCCTGTTGTACATGGAGTACTTCTCCTGTTGTAGGCAATAGCCCAGAGGAATTTGAACATCTGACATCGTATTTCGTAGCCACGTGCTCAGATCCTCTGAGCTGCAAGTAGGGATGGCAATGGGCAGGATCCGGGTAGGATACATAGTACCTAGATTCTTACCTTCTTTTTAAATGGTGGACCCAGATCCTTACCCTTATCTTCTTTAAAAACTAATATTCGGGCATGATCTGGGTCCTAAAAAACTGGACAGGATCAAGGTGACCTGGGGTCCGTATTTTCTTTAAAATATTTAAATTTTAAAAATTAAATTATCTTTTGATAGTTTTCAAATAGCAATGCGATATTTTCATTCATTAAACATATCAATACAAAGAAACCAAAAAAGCAAATCCAAAAAAAGTTAAAGTTAGGTAAGTTAAAATTGAGAAATTGGTTCGTGATTTTTGCTGCTATTACTTAGGGCTTGTGGCTGCTTTGTAATGGTATTATCTTCAATGAGGCTATGTGCGATAATGAGCTTCTTTTGCATTCTGTGCTCTTTCATGTCCAACAGTGGATCCTTTGGACGGATATCTCGATCATTCACAATCAATCGCTGCTCACTTTCTTGATTGCCTATAAGGATTTATAGGTCCCTCTTCTCCACCTCTTGAGGTTGAGGGAACGTTTTGATTAGGGGTGGGGTTGTAACTGATGTAAATATCGGGCCCCTATATCTTGTCTTTCTTTTTGCGCTTGCTTTGTTTTGAACTTTAATTTTAATAAAGAATATTTACCTACCAAAAAATTAAGAATTTGGTATTATGTCTAATAATTAATATACATATATATTATTTCAATATTAATTTAAAAATTCATGTAGAATCAGGGCTAGATCCTATAAATCCATATCCATGCCCTTATCCTTTTAAAATATCAGGATCCAGACAGGATCAGGGTCTAGACCCGGTCAAAATCAACGAGTCTTGGACCCTTCGGGTCTGGATTAGGGTAGACCCTCAGGGTAAGGGTCTAATTACCATCCATAGCTGCAAGCAGACTCCAGTCATTTTTTTCATATTGAAAAAACCATTCTTTTATTTATAATTTTGCTCTCTTTTTTAATAATGAGGTATTTTGTGAACAACAAAGTTCATTATTAGATTTTGTGGTTAGATCGACTTGCATGCTACCTTTTAATTTTAAAATATTTGATCGAGTGACATATATGTGTGATTGGCACCCTACTATATGAATATGTTAAACATAAATTCTCTAAATATAAATAGGAAAAAATAGTTGTAATTCTTTTAGAAACAAATCACAAACAAGGAAACACATTTCTCCCGCTATTGTATTATCAGTTTCAAAATGTCCGACCGAGTAAAAGATGCTTCTCCAATTGACACCCTACTATTTAAATATATTTTTAAAAACAAATTTCTTATAATTTAATAATTATTATGAATTATTTTTTTCTAAAAAAATTATTCGAATAGTAATGTGTAAATTAGAAAAATATATCCCACTTGGTCGAACATTATAAAAATGCAAAATATTAGTGTAAAGATTGGTCAAATTGTAAGGTATTGAACAATATCAAAATATCATAAGGTTGAGAACAAAAAAACTTTATTTTAGAATAATACATTAAATTTTCTTGGACCAAATGATATTTTATTCTTATTATTTTTCCCACACATTATATATTTTTTTATTAATACATATTATAAATTTTAAACTCCCAATTTTAACGAATTATTCTAACTTAATTAGGTTTAGAGTTCGGATTCTTAACGATACAACAATATTGAATGTCTGTTAGGAAAACTTTATCACACAAAATTCAAATATAAATTTGTCTGTCAAATAAACTGAATATCAAAATATATAACAAAGAAGAACCTACACCCGTAGTCCCACTAACCCCGACTTTCAAGAAAAATAGTCAGTCCACTCCACCCCTCTCAAACACACTCCGTGCCACTACTCTCTCCTTTGTTCAAAAACCCACAGGCTCTCTCTCTCTCTCTCGCGCTTCCGACCACCGTCTCCTTGTCTTCTGGTAAGCCCCTTTTCCCTCCCTCCGTAAAAACAATGCCACTTTGCTTAACTTGTGTCTCCACCAGCGGCAGCTCCCCCTTTTTTTTTCTCTTTTCTTTCTTCCGATTATGGCCTTTTGGGGAACTCTTTCTTTGTACAATGCGATTGTTTCTTCATTGGTTCAGCTTTTCTCTTGAGCTGACTCTCTTGAGATTGGCTTGCATGTCCTCAACAACGTCCCAATTGTAAAGTTGCAATCTTTTCCCCTTTTGTTGTTGTTTTCGTAAACCCTAAACCCTAAACCCCTCGAGTTTCGTACTATAAGCTGTGCTTTCGGACTAGATGTCCCGATTCATTGTTTTTCTGTTACCAGGGATATATGGGTCAGGATTAAGTGCTTGTGTTCCTGTGGGTTTGGTTAACATCTCGTGGCAATGGCGCCAAATCCCCGAGTGCAAAACGCCTTTCGGGCCATGAAGGCGATCGGAATTGATGATGCCAAGATTAAATCTGTCCTAAAGAAGCTCCTCAAGGTGTATGATAAGAACTGGGAGCTAATCGAGGCAGAGAACTATAGAGTCTTGGCAGATGCTATCTTTGAAGCCGACGACATCGAGGTGCGGGGGTTAATTCTCGCAGTATTTGTTTTTGTGCAACTTTTCACTGTGGTTCTCTGGCGTTTTATTCCGGTGTCGTGTGATGTTTGTGTCCTGATGTTGTTTAATTTTTGACTTTTGACTCTCGATCAGGTTCCTGAAGAGAATCAAAATGTTAATGTAAGTGATACTGTCTAATTGTTTAAGATGTTCTGGCCTATTTTGTGTCTGATTTTGCTTCTTTTTTTTTGCTCACTTAATAGCACGAAGACAATGCCGAGGATGCTCAGTCTCATGAAGAGCCAGAACGGCCTCTAAAACGGCTGCGCTTGAGAAACCAAGAAGAGCAAGTTACTCCTTCCAAAAATACCAATCCCAATGTAGGTGGAGTGACTTACAAAGTGCCAAAGGAAGAAAAGGTTCAATCTCCAAGCTCTGGCACAAACTCTGCACCGACGACCTTGCCAGTTTCAGCTTCAGCTCCTGATACTACAAACATGGACATGCAACTAGCTATCTCAGATTCAGATGCCCCTCAGATGCGGCATTCATACAAGGGTAAGGAACCTATGATGCCTAAGGTTTCAATGAAGAGAAAGGAATCGGGACCACCTCGTCCTCTTCAAATTAGAGACCCAGCTGCTGATACAGGGAGCAGAGCTACTCCCAAACAGACTGTCTCTGATAAATGTGTCCTGATCACGCCAAAAGATGAGCCGTACACTGATTGCATGCCTCTTAATGGCACACCAAAGACTGCCGTGATCCAACCAGGTAAAATCTATTCTGCGGTCAAAAGTAATGAACCCCTACCAATTATAGGCTCGTGTCACTTGTTTTTTGTTTCTTCCAAACTGTTGTTTTGTAACTAAAGCATTTTGTTCAATGTTGACTGGCATTTTGGTACTTTGATCCATGGCTGATGTCCTACCTACAAAATCCTCTTCGGATCATAATGCTTCAGCAGCGCGCAAACATGCAGAAAATGTTCCAGCATCAAATTCCAGGGTTGGAGGTGATATAATTGAGAATGGTTCTGCCTCGGAAAATGGTGCTAAACGCAATCATGAGCTGGAAAAACTTCCAGAGGAATCTGCTGCTAGCATAGATATTGCCACTTCATCATCAGGAGAGGTGAAGCTTTCATTGAGCTGCAACTCTATGCTTGGGAGACAACATTTCTGCATGCCCAGTCAGGATGAACTTCTTAAATTGATGCAAGAGAAATGTCTCAGATCATATAAAATCCTCGATCCAAACTTTACTGTAGCAAAACTGCTGAAAGATATGTGTGAGTGCTTCTTGGAATTGGCGACTGATACTTATAATGAATCGCAGGAAGGATTCATTAATGTTACACCTGCTTTGGACTTATTGAAGAAATCTCCTGCTCGGGATACTATAGGAGATGGTAGCTGCATCGGAAACAATTTTGCTGCTATTGTCCTTAAACCTCTCGTTCCTAGGCCACTACAATCCTCTAGTGGAATTGAGCAGGAGCCCATGGGTGAAGGTTCTGAGAATGAGCAAGTAACATATTCAAGAGAACTGGTTGTGGTTCCTGCGTCTCAAATTTCTTCTGATGATTACAGATCTCTTGTCAACCTTTGTGACATAGGCAAAGGAGAAGAAAATGTTGAGATTCCATGGATAAATGAAACCAACAAGGAGTTTCCACCATCATTCAATTACATACCTCAAAGCTTGATTTTCCAGAATGCTGTTGTGAATTTCACTCTTTCTCAGATCAAGACTGGCAGTTGCTGTCCTGGATGTTATGGCGATTGCCTTTCGTCCCCTATAACTTGCATTTGTGCAGATGAAGGTGATTACAAGTTTGCCTATACTGTAGAAGGCCTTCTTAAGGAAGACTTTCTAGAGAACTGTATTAGTCAAATTCGTGATCCACAAGGGCTCTCTTACTGTGTCGCCGATTGCCCACTGGAGAGATGGAAGAATGACGACATGCTGGAACCATGCAAGGGACACCTGAAGAGGATGTTTATAAAAGAATGTTGGACCAAATGTGGCTGCCATAAGCGGTGTGGTAATCGTGTTGTACAGCGAGGCATACAATGCAAACTACAGGTATAAAAGATTCCCTTTAATCCTGCTGCTTGTTGCTGATTAAAGGTTTCTTTGTCTTCATGGGATTTGTTATATTTGTCTTCTGATCAGATTAGTTGCTTAAGACCTTCGTGTATTCTTTCTGTTTAGAGTTTCTGTTTTGCGTTCAATCAATGTGTACATTCTTCAGCTCACCCGTTTATTCTCTGGCTAATTTACTCTGTACATAGTTATTTTTTACAGCAGAAGGAAAAAGATGGGGTCTAAGGACCCTGCAAAAGCTACCAAAAGGTGCCTTTGTTTGTGAATATGCTGGGGAGATATTGACATGCAAAGAGTGGTATGAGAGGGCATCACAAGAGAAAGGCAGCACCCTCGCTGAAATGCCGAACCAGCCTGTGCTGTTAGATGCATTTTGGTGCTTGAAGGACAATATGATGGACGAGGAATCTCTTTGCCTGGATTCGACATACTTCGGAAATGTTGCAAGGTTCATCAATCATAGGTAATACTTGAAAGTCATGGATGATGCTACAGTCTCTCTAGATGTAGTTTCTTTCCTTTTATGGGTTTGACTATGTTTTGTTTAGTCACAAACGGTAGAAGGTCGAGCAAAACCATTATTTTCTACATGTTTTAACCCGCTAATTTCTACTTTGACAGATGCTTTGATGCAAACTTAATTGAAATCCCTGTGAAGATCGAGACACCAGAGCATCACTACTATCATGTATGCATTTTTTATGTTTAATGTTCTACATTATAATGTTTTTAAGTTTTGTTTGTGGAATTTGTCGTTCATGATGAACTAATCTTCTTCTTTTTATATAGCTTGCATTCTTCACAACTAGAGAAGTAGATGCCTCGGAAGAGCTCACCTGGGTAAGTTGCATGGTATTTGTCATATTGGTGCAGTACTGCTAAAATTTCTCTTGTATTCTACGTGTTCTAGGAAATACTCACATTTCTACTTCGCGGACTTATATCTCTTGGAGTTATTATTATATCAATCATATCATGATTGCTGCTGGCCAGTGATCTTGTAACAGCTGTCAAGTGTACTTCTATCTTTGTATCTTAGGTTCAGGTATCGGCACAATGCTATTTTAACATACCTTAGGCTTAAATGTTTAGGCCTGATATTGTCAGGGGTCTAGATGCATTTGAACTGAACTGACCGAATCAATTCCCTTAGCTGCTTGGTACCGAATAATAATATTCATCCTAAAAATTTACTTGCTTCATTCACTTCTCCTAATCAATCTCTTGGATGTATAGCTCGATATTAGAAACTTTGCTATAGTGAAAGACTGGAATAATCTATTTGTTTTGAGGGCTTTGCAAAATTGTGCAAATCTATCTACTATTGAAGAAACAAAGCATCCCTGGTGTCTTAATGAAACATGGAGCACAATGTTGCTGGTGATAATGCTATGCAGGAAAATACAGGCATGGTATTTTTAGTGTTAAAGCTCACCAAAGGTATCAATATATTTCTTATAATGCTGAAATGTTATCAACAGTCGTTACAATACGGTGACATCCTAAAGTGTAAAGCTACCAACAGTGACTACAAATTTGAAGCTGAACACAGTGCTTCGAACTGTGCTTGGTAGTTGGTAATGAGTTATGGAGGAAATTTGATAGCTTTGAATCTTGCACATCGAGAATTTAGGTATTAGGTTAAACTGAGGTACACAATTATAACATGTTGGTTGCTGTCTTCTGGTAACCATCAAGACTGACTCCTGGTTTCACACTTTTGTGGTCGTCATGTCTGTTTATGTCTAGTCTCTGCTGTTAAATCATTTGTGGGTTTAGGTATGAAAAGTATCAGCTCCGAACTGTCCTTGTGTTTAGTAGTGGTAACTAAACCAGTGAAGCAAGTTTTTGCCATATATCACTTGGCCACCAATCTTAATGCGTCCTAGTGTATTTTGAAATGAAAAGGCATATTTGGTGTACTTGTTCATTAACAATTCAGATTAAGCACCTTTCGACGACCTCGTCTATTTTGACTATCTAGTTCATTTCTGCAGGATTATGGTATCAACTTCGATGCCAACGACCTAATTAAAGCCTTTCCCTGCAAATGTGGGAGCAAGTTCTGTAGAAATATCAAGCGTGACCGCAGTAAGTTGTTTATCGATCAGTGTCCATTAAATGCTTAAACATATTCCATCTCTAATACTTGAAACAGTTTTAGTCTGCCCTGTGTGCTGCCTAATGCTATGTTGGCTTTTAGTGTACAGTTTGGTTTAATATATAGAATAATACGCTCTACTTGAGTGAGAAAATATTTATGCTGCGTGTAGGTGCGCATTTTCTTTTCGTGTACTTGAGTGAGGAACTTTTGACAGTATTATCGAGGAAAGATGCTACATATGCTGATTAACTAATCCTACTTTTCGTGTTCCCTCTTCCACTCACCACTGGCCTTTCCTGGTATAGGATTGAGATCTGCATCAAGCTGACTGGATATTTATGCATCGCAAAAGGGACTTGCAGCCAGTAGTCAGCAGTATGTTTTCCATCCCGTGTGGTTGTTGTAAGCTCGCGGCATAAGTTGTTGTTGGTATCAAGAGCAATCAAACACCAGATGTTATTTTTTTAGGATCTGCTACATTTTTCCTTGGGCGTATCTATCTTACCAGACCTTCTGACAAACTTTTGACGCAGAACCCAAGTCTCTGCTGCAGCTGCTGCTTGCTTGTCCCCGGAAACCGTAATTTGTAAATACGTCCGTGCTTAATTGAAATGCTGGTACTTAGTCAGGCCCCTTTCATCTGAATCGACGGATCATTGTTCGGTATTACCGTCGGACTTTAGGCTTCCGTTTCAAGTTACATGACATGTTTTCCTTATCCGGCATTGTGGTTTACTACCGTTCAAGTTGTTGAGATATTTATTCATACAGTCCGAAGTAGCCATTCATGGTGAGATACTTACTGTTCAAGGCACAACTTGTTTCTGCAGCCCTTGGCATCCGTTCAGGCATCGACATACATCAGAAGCATTCTGGCGCTTTTTTGGTTGGGCTCTTGCATCAGTTTACCAATATTGGATAATGGACTTTAGTAAGGAAAGGACCATAGTATCTCGGAGATAACTTGTGATTGACACGACGATGAAGTGGTGTTGCCTATAAGCCACCTTGGGGTTCCATAATTAATTGCGTGATTCGAATTTGAATTAACCTTTTTTATCCTAAAAAGAGATATTACAACCTGTCGGAATTTTTTCCATTTTTTGTTAAACAATTAGATAAATTTTCAAAATGAATAATAACTTAAGACATTTTTCAAAATGACTCAATTATATTTTAAGAAAATTAATTAAAAAAATTTGGAGATAACCTATTAGTCGGTCGTCTCCGTCCATTTCGAAAAGTTTTAAAAAATGATGAATTATTGTTCGATTGTCCGAATGAGTTAATACTTTTTTATTTTGCATAACTTTTCGAGTTCTACTCATTTCGCTTAAATGGGTCACCTCCACCACAGTGGCTCCCGCGTGGCCACTATATTTTTCTAAAAAAAGAAAATCAAAAGTTTTTACGAGGTGATAAATTGTTGTTCGGTTGTTCGAATGAGATTTTCTTTTATTTCACAAACTTTTTGCAAACTACGTGTAGAGTTCAAAATGTTATGCAAAATCATAAAGAATTAATTCATTCGGACAATGAGTATTAACTTATAGCTCTTTAAAATATTCAAATTAAAAAAAAGTTATTAAGGAATTGACTGAGATCATTTTGTAAAACTTTTTTAAGTGCTATAAATTGTTGTTAGATTGTTTAAATGAGTTAAAAAATTTATTTTGAATGAACAACTTTTCAAAATATACCCAGATTATATAAATCGTATTATTATTCTTCTCCCCGCATGATAAATCCCTACCCTGTCTGCATAAAGTGGCTCAATTAAGGATCTCTCATGGCATTTGTTCTCTCTTTTGTTTATTTTTTGTTTAATCATTGGTGTCCGGCCCACTGGGTCGACTAATCTAATTCGAGCCGGGTAGGACCTTTGAAAGGTGGCAAAGCTCTCCCAACAAGTATTTAACACAGCTGCGTACCCAAAGAATCGAACCCGAGACCTGGTTAAGCTAGAACAACTCGCTCACCAGTTGATTTAAGTGTTTGTTGGTTCTCTCTTTTATTTATTAATGCTTCTAATTCCTGTATTAGCCAATCACAAAACCTCTAAACAATATTTATGACCAAAATAAGTTTTCAACATTAAGTTACGAGAATTTATTTGATTCACGTAATGTCTTGAGTTAAAGTCTTGTTAACGAAAAATATTATTTTGAGACACCTTTAAAGCTTTAAGGTGAACATGTAAACCAACTCGATGTTAAGCAAAGACACTATTAACCGTCGTCTGGATGGAAAACTAGCCAACAAACAATTAGCTTATGTTCTGGTCGAGACTCTTTGGAAAACTTCAAATCAAACTATGGTAATAGAATTGATCTATTTCCTTGTAAGCGACTAGCCAATAGAGTGAGCCCAACTAAAACAGCTCCATATCCACCAGCTTCATCAATCAATACCGACCAAGGGAAAAGACCTATTTACCCCTGCTGGAGTTACGAGCCCGAAATCCAGCGGAACATCTCGGAGATCTCCTCCCCAACCCGACCAGCCTCCACGTCGTAGCCGACCACCTCGCTCCGCCGGCTGCTTCCGGTGAAGAAGAACCTCTCCGAACCTCGAAACGACATGGCGCGGGAGGAGAGCGAATGGGACACCCTGTCCACGTACTCCATGAGCCTGCTCCTCCCCGACGCCGCCACGTCAGCCTCCGGCGCCATCTCCTTGTTCTCGTGGATTTCGACTTCGGACTCCTCGTCAACGACGTAGTCCAATGAGCCGATGGAGTAGGAGCCGCCGCGGTTGCTGGTCTGGCCGGGATCGCGGGGGCTTATCGAGCCTATCTCCAGCCGGAAGCTGCGGGAGCCGTCGCCGGAGGAGGAGAGGAGGATCGCCTTCGCGAGGAGCTGAGAGTCGTCGTCGGCGGAGGCGTCCACCGGGGAGCGGCAAAGGGGACAGGTGCGGTTGGAGCGAAGCCACGTGTCGATGCATCCGACGTGGAAGGCGTGGCAGCAGAGAGGGAGAAGGCGGAGGCGGTCGGCCGCCTCGAACCTCGAGAGGCATACCGCGCAGTCGCCGGAGTTGGACGTGCTCCGCCTGATGGATCCGTACGTGAAGATTGGGAGGAAGGGATCGATATCCTCGGGGTTGACGGCGGATGAGGAGGAGGAAGAGGCGGCGCGGCGCTTGATGTGGCGCCAGATGTAGACGGAGAGGATGACGGCAGCGGAGAGGATGATCGTGACGATGACCGGAAGGCTGCGGGCGGATGAGGAGGAGGACGACGTCGTTGTCGGTGGGGTCGGAGGAGAAGCCATCCTCTCTTTGCTGTTTCGTCGCCGGCGTGTAAGGACAGAACTCATAAGCCGGTGGGTTTGTTAGAGCGGAGAAATGGTTTATGGAGGGTATTTATTGCTGAGGTTCACTTAATCTTTGCTTGGGAAGCGCCACTAATTATGAATGAGTAACTTATTTTCAATTTGTTTTTATTTATATTATCATATTAGTGAGATTCGAATATTTAATGTGGCCCGTGGTTAATGCTTAATTGCTTATTTAGTGGTCCCTTCTTAATTTGTCCTTGGTTCCTATTTACCTTCCAAATATAATCACGAGAAATTTTATGGTGTCTTTGCATACTCAAATGTATTTTATGGTGATTTTATATGTACCTACCAATCAATGATTGACAAATAAATTTGTGCAATTTTTAATTATGAATGAGCAAGATAAATACTTATATAAATAAAATGAAAGTAAAAATTATTACCTAAATTAAGTTTCGTCCATTAGGAAACAACCACAAAATTTATGGGAAGTCTGACTTCAATTCTCCTTTTAACCATTATCGTTGTTGCTTGGATTTTCTTATTTTTTTTTGCTAATTTCGTTTTTTTCCCTTGCATGTGTTAATCATTTGTGATTATTGCGATGAACAATAATAATAATACTCAAAGTATATTTACTGCCCCATAAATTAAAATTTATTTTGCTCAAACAAAAATGAGGAATCAACCCACATCTTGTATATGTGAGTCATTCATATATCTTATAAGTTGGATCATAGATTATTTCAAATATGTATGTTGATTATTGTTCAAATGATAATTAGATAATTTTTGATAAAATATCATGATTTAATTAACAATAAAAAATACCTATATTAACTGTGTAAATGTAATAATTAGATTTTGTTGTGGTATTGCCTATAAAAAATATAAAACGATAATATTAGTATACAATTATCTAGTTAATTGACCATGAATATTATGTGATTATACATATTACTTATTACAATAAAAATGAATATATTTACCGTTAGGCATAAGACGTTTGCTACATCAAATAATAAACAAAAAGCCATTTTTTTAATAATGACATCATGTAAGTTATGTAGTAACCTATGCTAGAAAAACATAACGAAATTAGCAAAAAGAGAAAAGAAAATCCAAGCAATAGTGAAATGGTTAAAAAGAAAACTGAATATAGATTTTCCATTAATCATTTGGTTATTTCCTAATTGACGAAACTTAGTTTAGGTAATAATTTTTAAAACTAATGTAACTTGATTTTATTTCTATAGGTATTTATCTTACTCATTCATAATTAAAAATTTCATAAATCTATTTGTCAATTATTGATTGGTAGTTACATATCAACTTATCATGTGATTTGGTATGTAAGAATCACCATAAAATTTCTTTATTTATTGCGGGCACCATATGTTGTGCTTGCTTTGGTTGTTTTGGACAATTGAATTTTCTTTGAATTCCAATCTCACCGAAATAAAAATATAACTAGAAAAATTACTGTATAAAATAGAGTCCGAGAGATTTCCAAATATGAGAGCGTTTACCAACAAAATTTAGAAACATTGGGAAATCACCCGGGATGCTCCTAATATTGCGATATTTCCTTTGTTTGTTTCAAGTTACAGGGCGGGGGCAAAAATAATTTCCCAAGTGCACAGAAAACATAGACGGAATGGAAGCAGTTCTCGTGATGAGACAATATGATTTTGTATAATGATTAAAATAGTGATGCAAATTCTGAAATTGGCTGCTACAGACTGCCAACAAATGTGCTCTATGCAAGAAGCGCCGCGACCTCAGGAATATGTTTACTATTCGTTAACTTCAGTAACTAACAATAATTTGGTAAAAATATTATTATAGTTAAACTAATAGATTTCGAGTTTAAGTCATCATAAATATATCAATGCTAAATATTTATTAAAATTTTTTTTATTTTGCAAATGTAGTACGTTATTCGAATTTAGATTAGTCGATACGTTATTGTCCGGATACCAAATAGTCTAGACAAAAAAAATTACGTCCAGTAAATCGCGATATAGAATAACATGCCAAATAAATAAATAAAATTGGACAAGATGAAGATACCTACGACCAGACCATTATCCGTTCAGCCAAATTTAACAAAGAAAAGCGCACATCTGTTCTGTCCTTGTGCACGCTACGGCATGCTTCTGCGGGAACTGATGCTTAGGAATTCCCACCTGACATACTTTGCTTTTGCTAATACAAATATAAACAATTGATTTTTTATCAATTGTCAAAAGCTAATCTATATTAAGTTATTAACTAGATTTTTTAAAGTGATGTCATCACGTATTCCAGTTAATGGGATTAGCTCAACCAAATGGCAGACTACAAATCTTTGAACCGTCGATTGAATAGATCATAAACGTTGTACTGAGAGGCTTTGTATTTTTAACAAGTAAAATCTTATTTATTAAATTTACTATTTTTTCATCATTAGTGTTCGAGAGCACATTTTGCCTTAGTAAATAAAAGATAACAACCTATTTAAAAAGAAGCACTAATTGGATAACGATTATCTTAAAATTAATTCATTAACATCTTCTGAGATAATTTTTCGTTTTAGCCCTAAATTTCTTGCAAGTTTGTACCAAGAAAATTTTCCAAAAAACCAAACTCTGAGTTGAATTTGTTAAAGGTAGAAAACTTTGGGCCAAGTGGCCTAAGTCACCTTATCCAAAGAGTAGACTAAGAGTTTTGACTAAAGCTCTCTCCTCATTTCCTACACTTTTTCAATTAAAAGCTCACTTCTACCTTTTTTTTTTGTCAAGAAAAAAGAGAGAAGAAGACCAATTTGTACCTTAAGAGTGTACAACCATGCAAATGTTGATAGACCAATTTGTAACTTTCTGCTCTTATTCAAAAGAAGTTATTTTTTCCTATTTCCCTTTTCATCTTTCTTTTTTGTTGCAGTTTCCACATGCACGTTAGACCATCAGCATCCGTAACCTGCCCCAACCTAGGTCACGAAATAAATAAATAATTTCTCTCTCATCCACATCAGCACAACTCAATTATCCGTTATTCTACCCACATCCGCAACCTGCCCCAATCTAGGTCACATAATAAATAATTAATTTCTCTCACATCCACATATTATCTACTTTCATTTTTTATATAAAAATTATATTAAATATACATAAATATTTATTCCGTAATTAAGATAACAAGAAATATTTTTTGGCCAAAGTAAAAAAAATTTATTTTTCTCGAAGTGAGAATACAAAATTAGAGAAAAATAATTAGAGGTACATAGAGATGTCTTAAGTGATATATTACAAATACAGAAGATGCAAATTACATAATATATAATAAAAGAAGAGAGAATTTGAGATTGTGTGTGAAAATATGTTAATGTTGGACTCTATTTATAGAGATTTGCAATATATAAATTTTCATATAAATTATAATTATTTTTTATCACAGATAATTTTAGATTTTTTTAACCACATAAATAATATCCAAAAAATTTATTTATACGAATGATATTATACCAAGTGTAACTAACTAGATAGAAAAGTAAAAAAAAAATTAAATAACGAGGGCGAGGGCGAGGGCGAGGGCGAGGGCGAGGGCGAGGGCGAGGGGGCGAAGATGCAAATTACATAATATATAGTAAAAGAAGAGAAAATTTGAGATTGTGTGTGAAAATATGTTAATGTTGAACTCTATTTATTGAGTTTATCTTTTTTTTTTCCACCTGGCTTGGTGAGGGCGAGCTGGGGCTTGGATGCGGCTGGTCTTAGGCGGCCGCAAAGGTGGAAGAGCGAGATAAATATTATTTTCTATTTTTCAATAATTTACACAATTAAATTTCAATTATCTGCTTGTGCTTATTGATAATGGTCTCTATGTACTTTAATTGATCTCTATGCCACATTATTACTTAATTCTAACATAAAATCGAGCAAACAAGGATAAAAGATAACGCGTAAAACATCACGATTTTTTTATAGTGTTTGTCCATGCTTGTTTATTTCTAACTACATGACCCTTGTCGAAAATTCTTCTACCCAATGGTACTAAATTGAAATTCGAACAAAATAGAAACCAAAAAACGAAATATACGAAGAAACGATGACCACAACTGTATATATATAAAAACCTCCCCCGAAAACCCTAATCCTACTCATCAAAGCAGCCGGAGATGTCGAAGCGAGGTCGCGGAGGGTCGGCGGGGAACAAGTTCAGGATGTCGCTGGGTCTGCCGGTGGCGGCGACAGTGAACTGCGCGGACAACACGGGGGCGAAGAACCTGTACATCATATCGGTGAAGGGCATAAAGGGGCGGCTCAACCGCCTCCCCTCCGCCTGCGTCGGCGACATGGTCATGGCCACCGTCAAGAAGGGCAAGCCCGACCTCCGTAAGAAGGTCATGCCCGCCGTCATCGTCCGCCAGCGCAAGCCCTGGCGCCGAAAGGACGGTGTCTTCATGTACTTCGAAGGTCTTCTTATCTTCCCTCTGCCGTTTGAAATTGTTAGGGTTTGGGTTGCTTCTTTGGTGTACCGTCTACCTAGTCACTTGCGTGGAAGAAGCATATAGTAAATCTGTTCAGAGTACTGTGCGATTTGATTTCTTGTCTGGTATTGTGCTACCTCCTCGTATGAGTCTGAGTCGGTTTGAATCCGAATCGAATTTTCGACATAGGTTTGCTGATGGTTGCTATTTCTCTGTGTGCTTACAGATAATGCTGGTGTCATCGTGAACCCCAAGGGAGAAATGAAAGGTACTTGAATGAGTTAGTGAAGTAGATATGCAATGGTTAACTGTCTCCCTTGATTTATGTTCAGTTATGAAACTTGGTAATTTGTTTTTTGACTTATATATGCTTAAATTTCCGATGAATCAAATGCTCGTGTCTCATTGAGTTGCATTAGTTTAGGGGTATATGTGCCTTGCTGTGTGCGGCACACGTATAATTAATACCCATGCGTCAGATTTGTTCTTTTGAGATAATTTGTAGTGATGGTGTTTGTTTGTTGTGAGGTTATTGCCTTTTCACTTTCCGTAATAAGAACACCCTAACTACTAACGATCAACCAAAGGCTAGAAAATCACACGGGATGAGATGTTTTGATCTCCAGTGCGCTGATTGAAACTAATGGGTTTGGCTGCTAAAACTTCGAAACTAATGGGGATTGGCCATTTATGCTTTCTTTTTGGTTGAACATTGAAACATTGATATTACATATTTGGAAATGGGTGTTTCAGTTTGCAGCGTTCATCAACCAATCAAATTTTGTTGCTGTTACTTTACACTTGCAGGCTCTGCAATTACTGGTCCCATCGGAAAAGAGTGTGCTGATTTGTGGCCGAGGATTGCTAGTGCTGCAAATGCCATTGTTTAAGCTTGAATCCTGGTGGTTTTTTTGTAGCTCGACACTGTAGGTCGTGACAAACTTGAGAAATGTTTTTGGTGTGGTTTTGGTATGTTCCCAGACAGAAGAAAGTACCTTGTTCAGTCTTCAGATGCTCGTAATTTTCATTTTCTTCTCTAGACATTCTGCTATTACGCTTTTTTTGTTCTGAAAAACCAATATGGATGGTGGGGAAAATATTTTGCTCTGTTGTCCTAACTCTACTTTTCGTTGGCAAGTTAATCCGAAGAGTTTCTGTCCAGGAAATCCCGGATGCCCTTGTGAATTATTGTCAGGGGAATGTTCGTCGAAACACCATTCACGAGAGACATTTTCATGTTCTCGTTATATATGGAGGAAAGGAGTTAAGAGGGGTAGGGGAAGTTGGGCAAAGGGCAGAGGTAAAGTTCACGATGTTTTTAGTTAGTCGGTTGATCTATTAGGTCGTGATGCGAAAAGATTAAGGAGAGAATTAGTAATAGTATAGTTGTACTTGTCACCATTCATATACGCGTGTAGAATAAAACAAATTTCCCTATGGTTCGTGCCCATTATTTTTGTCGTTTTTGAATTAATTATTTTTCATAATTTGAAATTATGGTACTACAAAATAAGCAATGGGTTTGTTCGTTGGGTTGCCGTTTGATCTGTTTGACGAGTTTGAGCTACTGATCAGTTCAATAATTTTTGCAAATTGTCCTGGGGTCCCGGAGATATGGCCAAAATTTTAAGGGAAATTGGGAAAATTATGCTCAAGTTCCTGTGGTTTGGTTTCCTTTCCTTTCGGGTCCCTGCATTTCTAAAATCCATGTTGACGTCTCCCGTGTTTGATTTTAGAAACTCTCGGGTCCGTCGTTGAGTCATTTTTTTCAATTTTTGTCATGAAAATGATCAAAATGTCCTTAAACAAAAAATAAAAGATCTCTCTCCTTCCTCCCTCTTCACTTTCCTCACCCCATCAGAGGTTCTAATCGGAAATGACCACCACGTGTCCCACGAGATATTAACGGTGACCCCGTCGACCTCCTCCTCCCCATCATCAACCCAAACGACCACCATTCTTCTCTCCTTCCTCCACCATCTCCTCGTCCTCTTCCGCCCCTAAAGTCTCGAACTTGAACATAAAAATTGCGTGCTCGCCGCCGCCATTACCTTGGAAAAGCCAGTTATAAACGTCCCACGAGATATTAACGTTGACCTTGTCGACCTCCACCTTCTCGCTTCCTCGGAACTTCCACTTCAGCCTCTTCACTAACAAAACCCTAGCTTTGTCGACGTTGAACGACAGCCTGGCGTCGCTGTTGACGGAGCAATCTATGGTGATCTCCCTATTCTTGCCGCCGAGTCTGGCTTTAGTCTTGAACGTTTTGTGGCCATACACGTGTTCCCTTCTTAGGACGAGGTTTTGGTCGTCGACGAGGAGGACTAGGTCGTGGTCAACGACGGTGGCTATGTAGAAGTTGGAGATGGGTTCGGGGCCCATTTGGCCAAATCGGGCCTTGGTTAGATCCCAGTAGAGGCAAAGTTGGGTGGGGCGACGGGGTGGGGAAGTGGTATTTTCTTGGAGCCGTGCTTTCTCCAGAAATTGAAGGGCTTCAGGTGGAGGTGGAACGAGACGGTGGCGGAGGAGGAGGGGGACACGTGGTGGTCGTTTCCGATTAGAACCTCCGATGGGGTGAGGAAGAAGAAGGTGAAGTGGGGGAAGGAGAGATTTTTTCTTTTTTTGTTTAAGGGCATTTTGGTCATTTTCATGACAAAAAAAGAAAAAAAGGACTCGTGACGTCAGCGAGAGACCCGAGAGTTTCTAAAACCAAACACGGGGGACGTCAGCATAGATTTTAGAAATGTAAGGATCTGAGAGGGAGGGAAACCAAACTACAGAGACCTGAGCGTAATTTTTCCAATTTTTAATGTGGCATTTACTATTGATTGACATTTTTTTCCCTTCTCCCAAGTTCAAAAGTATTACTCACAGGTTCCTAGCATTAGAATTGAAATTTTTTTTCCGACAGAGGAACTTGAAAAGACCCAATTGGCAATTGCTGCTCTGTAAGAAATAACCCAAAAATAACCTAACCTCTTATAAAAGCCCTAAACACTCCCAGTTTAAGTGTGTCTTCCAAACAATACTCAATATTGACCCAACTCCTAGCTCGAAAGTGAGAAAGATGTTTGAAGGAGCAAGAGCTTGGGTTATGGACGAAGCTTGAAGCTTGAATTTTTTATAGGCATTCAGGTTATAAGTGAAACTTGAAGCTTTGGTTCTTTCGAGATAGTTGGATTCTCGGGGAAGCATGAAGCTTGTGTTCTTTTGAGGTAGCTAGTTCTCGGTGAAGCTTGAAGATTGGGTCAATTCGAAGCTCGTGTCTACCTATAACAAATGGTATCAAGCATATATACAAAATAGTAGGATACAAAAATTAATCTACTATTTAATGAACACACCTTAATTGATGAACATGCAGATCAAATGCTTTTGAATTATGGGAATAATAGTAGCTTTTAGTTTCTGACTAACAAATATTACTATGTTTTTCACGTTTTGTAAATGTGTGAAGATGTGAAAACAATAAATCTCATCGTTCGGGCAGACCACATTTTTTTGGATGGACACCAAAATTGGAAAATTTTGGAAACGGACCCAGAGTAGTAAAACTTAATAGTTCCGACACCTGATTGGGAAAACCCCCACTAATAAAGCTCAATCATAACATTAATTTGGCTAGAAGAGATTTGTACTTTATTGATTTTTTAAAAAGATTTATTAAATTTTTTCTTTGCCCTAGAGGCGTCCCTTCACTAATAAAGCACCATCTTATTGCACGCCAAATATTTTGACAAATAGTTGGTAAAAAAAAAATTCATTTGAAACATATTGAGTTCATGTCTTAGGGAAAAAAAATTAAGAGAATTGATACTTAACCATGAACACTAGAAATAAAAAAAGTCAACTAACCTTTGCTTTCTCCGGATTTGGTTTATATAAACTAGGGAAAAGGGAAACACTTTCAAAGGGAAAAAAACGCAGTCTTTCATTGATAAGACGATAATTGTAAACCACATATTTAGTCGTCCAATCCAACTTTGGTGAATCTATAGTCATCCCATTTGGGTTTACTCATTCAAAAGTTGATAGTTGACTCCGGCTGTATAAAGAGTCCTTCGATGGGGTGTGGCCAATCTTTGACTTTTAGCTTCTTTTAACAGTATCTTCTGTCACGTGCTGAATTTAATAATTGCCTAGTCAAGGCACGTCAGCAGTAGTCGGTTATTGTTTTTATTATCTTATCATCATTTGAATTGCCATTTGAATTCATAATCCACAATTGTGGGGATTAGCTCCTGGAATCGTGGAAGTAGCTGAGTATCACGATGGTCTCGGAAGGTGGGTTATTCCCCTCCCTGGCATTGCTATAAATTTGTACTTGCAGTGGATAATTAATCATCATATGAAATATAATTATCCTCAATTGCTTCTCTTCGTATCTTAATTCTTCTCATTCCCACCTTTCTTTCTAAATTCTTCCTTCTATCAATCTTGTAACGTAACACCTGGTATCAGAGCCATACTGCCATGGAGACGCGCTCAACAGATTTGAAAAAGCTCGAACAGTTAATCATCTCCTTGTCACAGGAGACCGACGCAAAGTTGCAAGCGCAATGGGATCGGATGGAAGGCCATTTCCGCGAGTCCGAGGCCAGGTCCGAAGCAAAGTTCGAACGAGTGCACGCCGAGCTCCAAGCCCTCGCTTTTTGGCCTTCTGGTGAGACTGTCATGGCGCGAACGGACAAGGATAAGGGGATCCTGGGGGCCTCTCCAGCAGAATCGGAGGTATCGGGATCACCCGCTACAGGAGCCAATGCTATTCCAATAGCCCGTCGACCGAGCGGAGAGGTCTACCTAAAGACAAGGTTGAACTTTCCTGAGTTTTGCCCAACCAATCCAAGACACTGGATCCGCAAGTGCGAAAATTACTTCGAAATCAACGAAGTTGCAGATGCTCGACGGATCAAATTGGCAAGCTTGCATTTGGATGAAGAAGGCGAGATTTGGTTCGATGGCTGGTTCCTACAGAACCGCAATGCTACGTGGACTCAATTCGTTGACAACTTATGCCAACGATTTGGATCTCGAAGCTCCGCTACCATCGTCGAAGAGTTCAACCACCTCCAGCAATCCGGAAGCGTCAATGAATATGTGCGCAAGTTCGAGGAACTCAAGGGCATGATGATTCGAGAGAATTCTACTCTCTCGGACAGGTATTTTGTGTATAGCTTTATTGGTGGGCTAACCGATACTCTAAAGTCCTTGGTCCGTACACATTTTCCAGCTTCAATGGGCGATGCAATTGAGCTAGCGCGATTGCATGAATCCGCTATCAAATCAGCAAGCAAAGACAACCCTGTGCGACCAGCAACTTCGACAACTCCATCACCTGCTGGATCGAAGCTTAATTACTACGTTCGGGAGAACAATTCCGACAAGAAGGAGAACCCATGTCGTCGATGTGGAGAACAGTGGTTCAAGGGGCATTTTTGTAATGGAAACCGAGTTGGTGGAATTAATCTAATGGAAGAGACAGTTGGGGATTTGGCTAGACCTCCTGAAGAGATCGAACAAGGTAGGGATGAAGGATTGGTCGAAATTTCCATGCATGCTATACACGGTAGTAGTGGAATTGGGACTTTGAAGCTTAATGGATCCATTCGAGGTCAAAATGTATGGATCCTTTTGGACACAGGGAGTACAGGTTCTTTCCTAGGCGCAAAATTGGTTGGAGATCTTAAGTTGGATGTCCTGGAGACAAGTGAGATAACTATTTCTCTCGCCAACGGGGTCAAGGTCACTTGCTCGAGAATTTGCCCGGAATTAGAATGGAAAATGTGTGGTAGCAATTTTAAATGTGATTTTCGAGTTTTGGAACTTGGAACCTATGACATGGTTCTTGGGACCGATTGGATGCATGGAGTTAATTCGGTAACATTTGATTTTGTTCGTGCTCAAGCTACAATCCGGAGTAATGGTAAAAAAATTGTGCTTAAGGGTCAACCTACTAATGATGTTGCTGAATTGAGTTGCTTAAGGGAAGAACCTCCGCTCAAGACTATTGCTCTGAGTTCAATTCCAGGGTGGCCAAATCTGAATTCTTGAGGCAAGAATTCTTTCAAGGGAGGTCGGGTGTCACGTGCTGAATTCAATAATTGCCTAGTCAAGGCACGTCAGCAGTAGTCGGTTATTGTTTCTATTATCTTATCATCATTTGAATTCATAATCCACAATTGTGGGGATTAGCTCCTGGAATCGTGGAAGTAGCTGAGTATCACGATGGTCTCGGAAGGTGGGTTATTCCCCTCCCTGGCATTGCTATAAATTTGTACTTGCAGTGGATAATTAATCATCATATGAAATATAATTATCCTCAATTGCTTCTCTTCGTATCTTAATTCTTCTCATTCCCACCTTTCTTTCTAAATTTTTCCTTCTATCAATCTTGTAACGTAACATCCTCCGAAATAGTCATTCTTCCGAAAAAGAAGCTGCAAATTTGGATTCTTTTGATTCTTTGTCAAAACAAATCTCTATTCTATTCCCACCAAGAAAAAAAAGAAATCTATTATATTTTGTGTGCGTAAGATACCATCGCAATAATAGTTTAGAGCTTTTATATTTTCTCTGCTGACTCTGATTTTTTTCAACTCTTCAAAAAAAAAAAATCTAGATGCATTAGCCGAATGGTATACACATACAATTGTGCATTATTGCATGTAGCCCCCAATAGCATATAGTAAAGAGAGGAGAGAGGAAAATGGATAAAAATTCAGCACATGCATCGAAATTAAATGGAAATAATTGCATTAGTAGCCAGAAAATATATTTGTATTGTTGATTGCAATTTAATCATTTGAAGCCGGTTAGCCTTAGGGTGTCCAATGGCTGGCGTACATTATGGGACAATTCCTGTGACACAAAACGCATAGTTGGTCTCTCTCCCGGGCTGGTGCTAGTGCACGCCAATGCAGTCTTGAAAATTAAAGCTACTTGGTCAACTATTTGGCCTTGCGGAGGTTGCAACCGCTGGTCTAACAGATCCTCGAGCTGCAATCGAGAGTCGTCACCCGAAGTTATTAGAAGGTCTCCTGGGTGCCTTCCCATCATCACTTCTAATGCCACCACCCCGAAGCTGTACACGTCGCACTTGTCTGTTACTCGTGCTGTCTGCGCCAACTCTGCAATGACGTAGCCAGAAAATCAAATTTAATGGTCAAATCGCACTTACAAGAGAATGCATTGAATTAGTTGGGAATGTCTGTGTACCTGGAGCCATGTAGCCATAAGAGCCGGCAACTGAAGTCCAGTTGGATGAACCTGCATTCAACAGCCTGGCCGTGCCAAAATCCGAGAGCCGCGGCTCGAAGTCCGGTTCGAGCAACACATTGTTGATGGAAATGTCACGGTGCACAACAGGAGGAGAGCAGTCGTGGTGCAAATATGCAACTGCATGAGCCAGCCCTTGCACTATCCTCACCCTCGTAGCCCAATCAAGCTCTGCTCCCCCTTCCACTCCGTACAATACTTTTCCCAAGCTGCCTCTCTCGACGTACTCGTAGACCAGGTGCAAGCATCCCATCTTTGAGCAGAATCCGTACAGCTTGATTATGTTCCTGTGCCTTATCTCTGTCAGCATTCGGATTTCGTTCTCGAAGCTCTCGGGAATGATGGCCGGTATGTCTGCAGAATCCGAGAAGTTGAGCTTCTTGACTGCAACAACTTGACCTGTGGGAAGTACGGCTTTGTAAACGGTTCCAAACCCTCCTCTGCCAATGTAGTATTTCTCATTGAAGCCATCTGTGGCCTTCACAATGTCACCAAATGTGAATCTGCCTTCTCTTTCCCATATCATCGACTCGAAGCTCTCGTCGTCTTTTCCCTTTCGTGTCTCGTCGTCTTCGAGTCTGGTCGTGCGTCGCATCAGGACTAGTGCGAGGCATAGTGCTACCAGGAATGTCAATACACAAACGGGTACGAGGACGCCAATAAGGATCCGTTTGTGTTTACTCGATGATCCGCCATTCGAACCCGTTGATGGACATGTAGATAGTCCTTGCACTTCCCCGCAGAGGCCAGCATTTCCAGCAAAACTTGCTGCAGATGCATTTTGGAAAACACCAGAAGTTGGGATGGGGCCTGTCAGGTTGTTGTACGAGAAATCAAACGAACTCAAACTAACCATTTCGGACAATGCTGATGGGATTAGACCGGAGATCTCATTGTGAGAGATGTTCAGATTCTCGAGCGAAGTGAGCTTCCCTAAACTTTGAGGGATGGTTCCCGAAATCGAGTTGCTACTGAGGTCCAACAAGGTCTGCAAGGTGATCAAGTTTCCGAGCTCGAACGGGATCGCACCTGATAGATTGTTGCGACCAAGGTCCAGGGTCAGCAGCTTCTCCAAATCTCCAAGCTGCTCAGGAATACTTCCGGTCAGACGATTATCAGACAGATCAAGAGATTCCAGCACTGTCAAATTGCCCAATGTAGAGGGGATCTCTCCTTCTAAATGGTTGTTGCTCAAATTGAGCCTCAACAAAACGGTCAGATTTCCGAGTTCAAGAGGAATGGTGCCTGTCAGATCATTGGAAGCTAAACTCAGCCCTCCCAGGTTTGACAATTCTCCAAGCTCAACTGGGATGCTACCCGAAATCCTGTTTCTATCCATCAGAAGATTGGCGAGGCTCCCGCATTTTCCCCACGTCGACGAGATTTCGCCAACGAACTGGTTGTCGCTGAAAGAAATGTAAGAGAGATCCGGATGAACTCCAAAAGCATCAGTGATGTTTCCTGTGAATCTGTTCCCGTCAAACCGGACCCTCACTAGTCCACTGCAGTTCCTCAAGCATGCTGGCAATGACCCTGTCAGGTTGTTGCCATTGACAGTAAGCTGTTGAAGAGCCAAACTGCTGCATATTTCAGGTGGCAATTCTCCGGAGAAGCTGTTGTCCGAAAAGCTTGCATAGATCAGAAAAGACATGTTCGTCCCGAAGTCAGTCGGGATGCTGCCCGTGAAGTAATTGGTGAACAGGTTGAGCGTGGCCAAAGAGCTGAGGAGTGAAATGCTCCCTGGCAACTCACCATTCAGCTGGTTGGTATTGAGATCAAGAATCTGAAGGCTCGACATATTTCCGATCTCCGGTGGGATTGTCCCGTTAAGGCTGTTGTTGAAGAGGTTCAGGGTTTTAAGATTTGTGAGGTTCCCTAGTGTAGAAGGGATGGTTCCGGAGAGAGTGTTTCCTGAAAGGTCTAATTCCGACAGGTTTTCGAGGTTCCCTATGGATGATGGGATTGGACCAGAGTGTCTGTTGTTGTACAAGAAAAGAAGCTGAAGATTTGTCAAGAATCCAATTCTTGGTGGGATATTGCCAGACAAGAGATTGTTCTGAAGCTGCAATGAGCTAAGTCGGGTCCAATTCTCGACAAGACGAGGCAATACCTCGCCGGAGAACGAATTATCGGACAGACCAAGTTCGACCAACTTGTTTAGACTAGACAAGGAAAGAGGCAGCTCCCCACTCAGCTGGTTCTTGGCCAATGCCAAGTAGGTGAGATCAGTGCACATACCGAGCTCGGGAGGGATCGAAGAGTTCAAGGAATTCATCCTAAGATCAAGAAGTTGCAGACTTTTTAGCTTGCCTAAAGAAGAAGGGATGCTCCCCTGAAACGAGTTGTTGTACATTTCAACTATTTCGAGCCCCGAAAGGGAGCCAATAGTTTCAGGAATTTGACCACTAAAGAAGTTGTTGGCTATCCTAAGATGTTTGAGGCTGGAAAGTTTAGACAAGTTTGAAGACAACGGACCCCGGAACGAATTAGCTGTGAGGTTCAAGTACTCAAGCTTTCCTAGGTAGCTGAACACCGGTTCGGGTATCGAACCAGTGAACTGATTCTGTGACAAGTCCAGGAATGTCAAGTTCCGGGAACCGGAGACGAAACCAGGGAATTCTCCATCAAGGTTGTTGTAATAAAAGCTGAGATGTTGAAGCGAAGGAATTGCAGAGAATGCAGACCAATCAGGGGTTTCCAAATAGTTTGCTCCCAGGTCTAAGTACCATACCTTGCCAAGATTGCTTATCTGATAAGGCACTGTTCCATTGAGATTGTTGTTGTAAAGACTCAGGTACCGGAGCTCCGTCAAGTCGCCTATCTCGGGAGGGATTTCGCCCGCGAAGAAGTTGGCGCTCAGGTCCAAGTAGGCCAGCACGGAAAGGCTGCCAATCCCCGGAGGTATTGCCCCTCCAATGCTGGTGTTTTGGATGATGAACCCCCTGAGGCTGGCAGCAAATGGAGTGAAGTTGAACTCGGACAGCGTCCCGACAAGGTTGAGATTCGACAGGTCTATCTTCGAGGCCGTGGTTCCGTGCTCGTCGCAGGTAATGCCTGTCCAGTTGCAGAGGGCGTTTGCATTGGAGAGGGACCATGAAGTGGTGATCTCAGGAGGTGGGGAGTCGAGGGTGTTCTTCCATATTACAAGGGACTCTGCTTGGGCTAATGGTGATGGTTTCGCCTCAAGTGGAAGGGAGGAGAGGATGGAAATGTTGAGTAGAAGAAGCACAAGAAGCTTTCTGGTTCTCTGCATTTTGGTTTTGGTTGTGGGAGATCTGACCATGTATGTGCTTAAGGATGGATATGGCCAAGTACTTGCTGCCAAGTTGTGTTATTATTTTATTCACTGGAGGTATGCCATTTGAAAGGTGATAATTTTTTTTAATAAATATTTGACACTATTGCATTATCAAAGATTCGAACTTGATACCTAGTTAATTATTTGGTATACGGTTCACTGAGTCACCGACTATTCTAGATTCGAGCCAGATAGAATATTTTGAAAGGTGAAAAAATTCTTCCACCAAATATTCAGCATTAATGAATTCCAAAACACTCAAACTTAATATATTTGATTAAGATATATCACTACTTGATTGGTATTTTGGCTTTTTCCCTTAGCATATAGTTGACCAATCTTTTCACGCGGCTGAGCCTGAGATTATAAATAAATGCCACAGTTGGAATATTTTTTTGTGGTCGTCCATATTGATTTTGCCAGAGCGGGGTTGGAGAATGCAACGACTAAATAAATGTAGTGAGTTTCTGGCTTCAATTCACATTGGATTGGAGGAGATTTTTTTTCCAACGATATTCTAATAGAGTTGTAGTTGACTAATTGTCCATTGCGGTGAACTTTCACAAGAGTCAACTGAAGATGGATGTTTCCTATGTTAATGAGAATTTCGTATTTAATAATTTTTTGTAAGTGTATTTAATAAAGTTATAAAACCCAAAATGACGAAAAGAAAAACGGAAACATGAAAAATGTCCTTTTAGATGTCAGTTTCTTGTTACCGATCGAGTAAGGATGCCCTTCTCAAAAAAAACAATATCGAGTTCAAGTGTCCATTCGGTACCGCTTCGGACGAACCATTCCATCATAACCGGACGAACTGTTTCATCATAGCTGAGCAACCCATTACATCATAACTGACCAACCCAGTGCGTGTTCTAGGACGGTCCTGGACGAATATGGTTCCCTCATTATATCACTATGCTAAATGCTATTGGTCAAACAACTTTACTTCACGAATCAATTTTATCTTCGGTCAAAGTCAACTGATGTAACAAATTTGGAGCAACTTTACTTTACAACCAACCAATTTTATTTTCAGTAGAAGTCAACTGTGTAACCAAATCAATTGTTAGACATTTTGGGAAAATGACAAATAGAAAAGACGGAACCAGATTTTCTGATTTTGGTTCATATAACCAAATGGGAATGCATTATCTCCAAAATGACTTGTCAACGCGTGATTAATAGAGAATAGTAGATCATCGAATGTTTCATCAAAAGAAAGTAGATCGCACATAATCCTTAACCAACCACCAGGTAATTAAATCAAATAATCAATGTGTTGTTTTATCCTAATCTAGTCTCAAATTCGAGTCCTTGACAACGTAATAGTGTCAAATACTTGTTAGGAGAACTTTATTATTTTTTAAAGATTTGGTCCGATTCAAATTTGAATTAGTCGATACAGTAGGTTCGAAAGACATAAAAAAACCTTATTGTTACCATATGGAGAAGTCCAAAGTAAACCACTACATTGGAAGCTTCCATTGGAGACTTGTAATTCAGAAGCTTGCTTAGAATCACCTTCCAAAAAAATATAAAACAGAAGCAGCAGCAGAATTATGTAACCCTAAGTCAATGTAAATAACATACTTGTAATTCTAACGTAAGTCTCCAATGTAAGTTGGTCCTGTCACCAATATGATTTCTGAGTTTATTTTAGAACTTCCATCTTGCAAACCAGAGGATCCGACCAACGAACTCATACTGATGTAAATCAACGGAACTCGTAATTTCGCTACGTTCGTACATAATGATGTATTATCGACTGTTAGTTATTTCCCAACGATAATAAACTAATCTGATACATGGATAAAGGTTCTAGGAGGAATACACCTCGAAGAATCAAACGGTAATCTAAGATCTAGGAAGCTCTATAGGGATGAAGAAAGAGCTTCGAAAAACTCAGTAAAAATGAATAGTTAGAGCAAGAGGCGGAAAGTTATGGATGATAAGATAGTAACCGTTTTTGTCATTCAATTTCAACATGACCCATGCTTCCTTTTCTCTAGCATATATATATATATATATATATACTAGTTTCAGGGATAGCTCCAGCTAAACCAGAATAGTCCAAATTGCCCTTGGGATTACAATAACTAGAAAGTCGCAGAAATGGGCCTAAAATAACTCTGGCCATAAACACAAAGTAAAGATAGAAAGTAATGGGCTTCGTAACTCCAAGTCCATCAACGATCCACAATCATCTTTTTTCAACTTTAGGTAGTACGTACACTACCACCTTTTCACTTTGAAAATTCCCAATCTGGAAAACATGCATCATGAACCCTAACCATCTTGAATTCCCAATTCGACCCATATTGAGCCCTAGCTCCCAATTCCACATTCAACACATAACATAACCAGCCATTGGCTATGAACCGAATTTCATGAGTTGTACAAAACATTAAACCCTAAACCTACCATTAACATCAAGTACTTAGACTTAGTTATTACATAACATCCAATCAAAAAATTCACCCATATCTTCTAGAGTGGCCTTCCTCTTCTTAATATGCGTCCTATGTTGCTGATGCTGCTCAGTCTCGTCAGCATCTACGGGATGCTTGAAGTAGTAGAAATAACCAATTATGAAAAAGAAGACAATGTTCATCGAGGAGACAATTGCCAGCACCTTGTATAAGTAATCCAAGTGACTTGCATCTGCATCATCAGCGAACCAACCACTTCGGCCACCCTTTTCGGACAGCTTTTGCAATGTGAAGATCACTGCAAGGCTTAGTATGGTTCCCGAACCAGATACGCCTTCGGCAAGAGCGTTCGCATATTTCTTCATTGATTTAGGCGCGCGGCGCTTAAAGAAGCCCTCGACGCCATCTTCCGTGAGCCCGTTCATTGCACCAAGCAGTACGAATTGCGGAGTAAGCCAGAAAACCGACATTGGAATCGGAATGTAATTGCCTTGTTTGTCCAATATGTGATTGCCATCTTTGTCCAGTAAGTGACTGTCTCTGATGACTCTAAGCCTTTTCTCTTCTACTACTAGAGCAACCGTGCAACATATAACGGATAGCATCAGTCCGAGAGCTACCTTCATTCCGGCTAATGCTTTTTGGACTGACCGTGTCTGTCTTTTCATAATCAAATCATAGATTTTGCTGGTGGCTTTAGCGACAACTTTCGCGATTAGCCCGAAACCCGCAAGAGGGAACCCATCCAAGGATCCGATTCTTGAATCCATGTTATTACCTTGCTCATAGAAGAAGGTGTTCCCTATGGACTTCACTATGCCGTACATCAAGAAGGTCAAGGTCATCGGCAACAGTTTGATGAACTGCTTCGTATCCTCTATGTCTTGCGCGTCGCAACTAGGTGCAGCTTTGTTAAGACACCTGCAATTAGTACGTCAAGACCAAACTTCAAATATATCAGTATGGAGATGAGTCGCATAATGGGAATAACTCTTGAAGTTCTTTTTCTGTTTCCCTGACTCCCTACTATGTATGTTAGTTTTGTAACTTAATCACTCATGAAAAAAAGTTAGTGGTAGTGGAACTAAAGGAGATATCAAGACAAACGTTTTCAAAACACGGTCCAACCAATTTGACTGCGACCAAAGACCAAATCGGGATAATTTTTGCACCAAAACCCAAATGGTGGTCCAATCATGGTCAACAATGTTGATCATTGGTTTAAACGATTGGATTAACTGGTTGGATCTGTCGGTCAAAACAAAACAACCAAAAAAATTTTATTTTGAAAAAAAATTTGTTTTTGAATTTTGTTAGATTTTTTTTCGGCAGAAAAATAGAATATAATTATAAAAAAGAAAAAAATGTACATGACAAACAATGAAACCCTATGACCTACAATGAAACCCTATTACCTACCCCCGCTGGGCCCACATCGGTAGTTCAAGGGGTGGGGTCCCTTGATCAGTAAACCAAGAGAGAGCCCGAAGACTCTAAGTCCTATTCCGTTGAGACCCATAGATCGGGTAGTCAGAGTGATGTCCCCGGCCAATAGGCTAGAAAAGTATTGCCTATTAACTATCCCAGCTGAAACCACAAGTCGGCAATCTGGGGGTCCAGTTATTAGCCAACAAACTGATTATAAAATAATTAAATTATGATTTTATTTGTAAATTATAAATGTTGTATAAACTGGATTATGGTTTTTGTTATTTCACATTGTAATACTAAATATAATTATGTAAATCTTTTTTATTTAAAAATATTAAGTCCGACCGGTAGTCTGACTCGTCAAACTGAGTTAATCAGAAAATAGATAAAATTTCGAGTTGTCTTCTGATTCGTTTTTAAAACATTTATCAAGAACTCAATAGTTAACATAACTGCACTATTTTATTGCATTAGGAATCAAAATAATTCTTAAGCATACAAAGTGTTACTTTTGAGATTGAATAATTAGAAGATGGGAGTTTATTTTCTAATACCGGGGATGTTCATTTTACGACGAAACATATTACGAAGATTTGTCAGATTCGGAAGCAACTAAAATCCAACACCTTCAAAAGATTTGGAACATTGTCTCCTCTTTTTTTTTTTTGATAAGTGAACATTGTCTCCTCTTATTGCGCAGCCAAATTTATTCCAACTTTGCATGCATTAAAAAAGGTGACATCCCCATAAACACGAATTACTAATTGCAGCATTGTAGTAGTTGAAAAAAATTCTCTTTTTTTTCATACATACATGTAAAATATATATATATATATATATATACACACACATGTATAGACACATGCAGGCACACATATATGGAGAAAGAGAAATAAGAGATGTACCTTAGTATACCATTGCTTAAGACAGGTGAAGGGTTATGGTGATCATGGCTCACATTTATAATTTCAGCAGATTGGTGGGTCGGATTTGCATCCACGATAGAGCCACCATCTGGTGGATGGTTTTGTTCGTGGATGGCACCGATATTTTCGTCGTCGCCATAACGAAGACGCCAGTTTCTGATCGCGGAGATGATGACTTTGAATACAGAAGAAAGCGGGCTTCCTTTCGCTCGAACAGGTGCATAAAACAATGTCCCAAGCCAGTACAAGAAAAAGCTTGCAGCCATCATAGAGGCACATACTTGCAACTCATGATTCCACTTCAACGGAAGGTAGGGAAGAGCGAAAGAACCAATTAGAGACCCTGCGATCAGAAGGATGTACCACAAGTATCGTATAAACTTCCTCTCCTTCCGATGCCTCCCTTGTTCCTCATCGTTACTTGGATTAGTCGGCCAAAATTCGTCCAAGGACATGTCAGTAGATGACTGTCCGATGGTTATTAGAAGCAGGGCCAAATAAAATCCGAAGTTCAAATTATGGTAGGAGAACGACAGGATGAACAGTCCCTGCACCAATAGTGGAGATTACCGGTAATGAACCTCATGTATTCGCAGTGTTATCGGGATTGCAATAGTTCCGAAGGAGGAAGAACTTACGGTGCAATATGCAATAGTTCCGAAGAACAACAACCAGAAGAACCCGAGGCAGGAGTCTGCGAGATAGACCAGAAAAATCTCGAGGATACTTGATGATCCTTCTTGAAGGTTTGTGATTAATATGGATGTCAAGAGACGTTGATCCCAAAAATCTGCGTCGGTCAAGATTGTAATCAATATGGAAAGCACGTATCCCGTCGTTATGCTGCTGAGAAGTAGACCTAAAAAGAAAGGATGAGTCCGAACAATTAATGGTCAACAAAAAGGATATGGAATTTTTACAAAGTTTACCCATGTTTTTTTTACAATAATATCCTGCTGTTTAACTTTCACATTGCCATAAAATCATAACCCCCGAGTGATTGAAATTTCAATATTTGGTACGTAAATGACCAACTCTCAAGTGGCACACTTTCACTAACCAGTAAGCCCTACAAAAGCAATATTACTATTGTATATATTTTTTCATTATTTGGTACGTACGACGAAGGGTTTATAAATAAGAAATTATAGGGAGAGTAAAAATAGATAAGACTGTGGAGGATGGAAGAAATATTTCATGTTGCGTGTGTTATTAACCAAATAGGCAAACACTGTTGATCTTACCCTCGAGATGTGAGCGAATTGGACCGCCACGTCTCTTAGCATCAAGCTTAGATTAAAAATTAACAAATTATTCTAGGGTCTTAAGTCTATGTCATAATTATGGAATCTTTGCTATTCACAAAATCATTCTATAATTTTTATTTGTTTAAATATTGGTACATCAGTATTTTTTTCATTTTTTGTCATATAAAATGACTTTTACATCTTTACACAAAAAACAAACAAAAAATCCATCTCCTCTAATCTTCCAAACACTTCAGCACGAGATCAAATTGAGTGGAGACTAAAGAAAATTTGTCCACATGTGGAGACTATATTTTGGGCCGTCAAATTTGATTATTTTTAAATCTGATGGTCAACAACCTATTAGGTGATATTGGTTTGTATGTGAAGTGATATTGGTTTGCATGTGAAGTGATATTGATTTGCATGTGTAATAATATTGGTTTGAGTTAGTCCCATAGATGGGGACTAGCCCAGTCCCCACCAAATCCGTCCCCACTCCAGCACACCCCAATCCCAACTCAGAAAACCAACCAACTAATCAACCAAAAATTCCATTAAAGAACACCCAAAAAAACCTAATTAATTAATTCTAGTGGACTCTCGACATTTGAGATTGAATTGCATCTTTTGAAAAAGATCAATACGAACACCACGCTTTTGAACAAGACATTTGAGATTGAATATAATTAATTAATTCTTGATGTTCCCGGTGGGGATCACACGCATTTTGCTGGGTTTGGCTCTTGAGGTTTTAAATCTGCTTTATGAAGTGTAGTTGTTATGTTCTCGTTCTCCAGGGTGATAGCGACAAGGAGAGGAGCTTGCTTCGCCCGGCGGTGATGCAGCTCGTGATTGGGAGCCCGACGTTAAAATTTCTGCCCAAAAAAAAAAGTAAACATTTCTGCCCAAAATCCAATCTGTAAGAAGAGAACCCACAACTAAGAGAACCAACAACATGTGATTTGGCCGAGCTAGGGAGCAACGATTAGGAGAAACACTGTGTTTCTCGCGAAGCTAAGCAAGAGGGACGGCTGGAGATCTTAGATTTTCGGGCAAGATCTCAGATTGTCGAGAAACGATTTTGGGTTCTTAAATCGATTCTGGAGAAGGCTTCGGCGAAGATCTCAGATTGTTGAGCAAGATGGTTTTGAGATGGAGAAAGCTGGGCGAAGATGATTTAATCTATTCTGGTCCTTGGGTTTGAGTTGGTGTTAGTTTCTGGGTTTGGATTGGTGTTATTTTTTGGGTTTAAGTTGGTGTTCTTGCTTGTGTAAGAGTATAAAAATTATTTCATATAATAATAAAAAGAGATAATTACTCTCAGGACCCCAGGGTATAGTAAAATAGACTCTGAGGATCCTGTAATTTCTCTACTAATTGCTGAGCCCCTGTAGTTTGGTTATTATTATACACTCGGGTCCCCGGCTGATTTCAGCAATTATTTTTTCTTTTTTTGATCATTGAAATAACCACTATACCCTTACACAAAAATAAGAAAAGCTTCTTCTTCTTCCTCCGGCACCGGCTCCACATCGTCCTCCTCCGACACCGGCTCCACATCGTCGGCGAGGTGCAGCTTCAACACGGCCCGCGAGGCTGTCGACGACAACGCCGGCGCCGCGGCAATCGCGAGCTTGAGGCAAGCCTCGAGCGAGTCAAACATCGTGGAGTAGTAGTATAGCACCTCCGTGAAGCGGTCGAGGAAGTTGTCCTGGTTGTGGTTGGCTTCCTGCTCCACGACGGTTACGATCTTCAGGTTCAGGCTCCGGATCCACGCCAGCACAGTCTCGATCGGCTCCCCAGCGAGGTCCGGCCGGAGGAGTTTGTGGAGTTCCATGACGGAGTTGACCGCCAGGGTCTCGCCGGGGTTGACCTGGAGCATCCACGACTTGACGTCCTCGAGGCGGGAGGCGGCGACACCGCGGAAGGTGAATCTTACGTTGACGGAGCGAGCAAGCTCGGTGAGCTTGAGGCCGATCTCGCGGAGGGCGGGCCGATGCCGGTAAGGCGGAGTAGCGGGGGGCCACCGAGGCGGAGTCGCGGCCGTCAAAATTTTATTTACTTTGATTTTGATTTTTTAGTGGGAGGGACAATTTGGTCTTTTCAAGTGACAAAAAAGGAAGAAACAAATGCTGACATCAGCCAGGGATTGGAATGTATAATAATAACCAAACTACAGGGGCTCAGTAATTAGTAGGGAAACTACAGGATCCTCAGAGTCTATTTGACTATACCCTGGAGTCCTGATAGTAATTATCTCTAATAAAAAAATAGGTGTTGGTGTCAACGAGGGACCCGAGACCAATATTTTTACAAAGAACAGAAATGACCAAATAATTTTTTGAATAGCAAGAACCTTATCCGTAATTATAACATAGTCTCGATTTGTCCTAAAAAAACTTGTTTAAATATCAACTTGAACGATGTTAATCATATTAAGCACTCCAAACATGGAGAAAATAAAATGAAAATTAAACTTGAGTAACTAGAGGGATATTAGGGCAGTGGATACAAACCTAAGATAAAATACGTCTCTCTGTGTGTCTTTTCTTCGGCAAAGAAGCTTCGAATCTTGTTTGGTATGAACTTTCTTGCAAATATGATCCTTCTTCTCTCTGGTTCTTCTGCTCTTCCGATTTCCATATTACAAAAGTATGCCAAAACTAGAAAACAGTTCTGACTATCTTATATTAAGATGCAAAGTTCAGCTCCTGAAGTGATTGTTTGACGAATTGATTCGACTGATTTTCAAAGAACAATAGGTTCTTCCATATCCCTGTCAAAGATAGTTTATTAACACATGGAGTATTCAAAACACACATGATTGAAGCAAAATATATACAATTGTACGAAAAATTAGTCATTTTTTTACCAACAAAATGAAATTTCCAATCAGACTATTGTTCGAAATTGGAACACGTTAATGGGGGTACAATAGGCAGCAAATTAAGAAGGATGCATCAACCATTTAACAATGGACTGTATATCCCCCCAAGTATCTTATCAGCTATGCAACATCTGTATGAATTAAACATAAGATTCAAGCCTAACCGAATGCTATATGTTTTGTTTGCTTTGAAAAATGGAGAAGATCGTGTGTTATAAAATTATGTTAAATCTTACGAACCCGACACCTATATAAACAATTATCAATATATTAAACATTTGTGATGTGAGCTGAAAATTATAAACATTATGGGGGTAATTTTTAGCTTGGATCCGTAGGTTTTAGGCCATTCCAAATCTGACATCTTCTTGTAACGAGAAGAGCTTGGTGCATGTCGAAGCATCTTCTGAACATAGACGTTTCGAAGAGATTCTGTTGAAAGTTTGCCTCAACAGCTATCATTGGTTGAGGAAAACTAAGAGATGTTGGGTGTGTTTGGGAACCAATAGTTTAGGAGTAGATCGAAGATTAGGAGTAGAAAGTTCAATATACATGTTTGGTGAAATAGTAGATTGGGTAGTTATTCTATTCTACTAGTAGATAGAAGATAAGGTAGTTATTCTTTTTTTTTCTTAATAATTTTGGTTGCATTTTTTAGTAAATTTATTTTTTCTAAAGATAAGAATTTCAAATTATTTTATTTCTAATGTACATCAAATTAATGATATCTATTTTTTATTGCAAAATCATCGAAAAGAACACACACAAAAATTTTGGAGAATAAAATTCTCAATATTACTATAGGATAAAAAAGTTGTAATTATTATTTTAAAAATATCAAATATAAATTAACAAATAATTTTTTATCTCATTCCTAATATTTTTTAAGTACGCGTATGTTCTTAAATAAAAATGAAATTATTCACTATATATGAAATTACATGATATTGTTATTTTAATTCTCAATGAATATGAATCTTTACTAAATAGTTGTATTTTATATGTTTGATCAAAAGTTTTATATTTGTATTTTATATTTTTGATCAAAATTTTTCAAAAAATTTACAAAATTAATATCTCTTAAAAAATAAATTTCATAAATATAGTAAATAACTAAGTTCTTCACTCATTGAGACATCAATTTTTAAAATAAGTAATATTAAATTATTACTATTTTAATTTAAATAAATAATTTAGATTATTTTATTTAAGTTTAATTTCAAAATTAATAATTAATTTAACCCAAAAATATGATTTAATATTATGATATTTATTCTGCACGAAATTATAAAAATATAGTTTTGAATTAGTTAACTATAAGAATTAGAATAAATTATAATTTTAACATATTGAAATAAATATTGACATGGTCTTGTTATTCTTATTCTTATTCTTATTCTTATATCCAACTAAATATAAAAAATTAATATATTCAATAAGTTAATCATTTGTCCTTTATCAAAATATTTATTTAGAATATAAATAAGTTATATATTAAATTATTGCTAGTTTAATTTAATTAAATAATTTAGATTATTTTATTTAAGTATAATTTATTAATTAATAATTAACTTAACCAAAAATATATAATCTACTAAATTGAATTTGCTATCTGCTAGTTGAATTTACCAAATACATTTTTCAATCTACTATCTGATATCTGCTCACAATCTGCTATCTGTTATCTGCTATCTGCTCCCAATCTGTTTCGCCAAATAGGGTCGTCGTTAGAAATTTTAGGAGCAAGTTTGATGTTAGTTGCTAGAAGTCATGGTCATAAACTTAGGAGTGTTTATTTTCTGTTCCTATTTTTCAACGAGTTATTAGTGTCCTGCTACTTAGTTGTTTAGTGGCTATTGTGGTTCACCTTTTCTAGGAATTTCATTTATGTCCTAGGCTATTTAAGGCTGCAATATGAATCAATAAAAAGGATTCAGATTTCAAATCACATTACCTTTTTTCTTCCATTAACTTCTACAAGAATTACAACCAAAATTGCAATAACCAAAACTAACAATTGTTATCAGAGCCATAATCTTTTTAAGGGGGGTGAGAATTGAGTGAGCTTACCACCAAAACACTAAACCTTACTAAAATAGACCACCTAGATTAGAAACCATGCAAGCTACAACTTCTTTTACAGCCTTAGATCCTCCTATGTTCGAAGGGGAAAATTACTAGATGTGAGCCATCAAAATGACTTCTTATCTGGAAGCTAATGATCTATGGGAGCCAGTAGGAGGAAGAGTGTCATTCAGCCCCTACCTGAAATTCCTACTTTGGCACAAATCAGACTCAACAAGGAGCAAAGGCAGCGTAAGTCCAAGGCTAAAGTCTTGCCTTCTCTACTATGTCGCATCTTCACCAGAATCATGACTATCAACTCAGCAAAAGCTATTTGAGATTTTCTCAAACAAGGTATGAAGGTGATGAGAAGATCAAAGGAATGCAGGTGCTGAATTTGGTAAGGAAATTTGAAATGCAGAAGATGAAGGAGTGTGAGACTATCAAGGAGTATTGTAGGTTGATGAGCGTTGTGAACAAGGTAAAGTTGTTGGGTTCAAAATTCAATGATTCAAGGGTAGTACAAAAGAGAATAGTCACCATCCCTGATCGTTTTGAATCTACAATTGCATCCTCGTAAAACTCCAAAGATATATCTAAAATTACCATGGCAGAAGTAGTAGGTGCTTTGCAGGCTCAACAACAAAAGATGTTAATGAGGATGGAGGGAGTTGTAGAAGGTGCAATGCAGGCCAAGGTTGGTTCTGGAGGAAAGAAGAAAAAAGGCAAGAAGAATGCAAGGGATCAGGTTGAAAATTCAGCAAGAAAGATGGAAAAGTGAGGCAGAATTTTTCCCCATGTGAGCATTGTGAGAAAAAGAATCATCCATCCTTTAGATGTTGAAAGAGGCCTGATATAAGATGCAAAAAAGCCAAGAAATGGGCCACCTTGCTAAGATTTGCAAGAAGAAAGAACAACAACCAGAAGCTCGAGTTATCGATGAACAGGAGGATGCCGAGTTGTTTGTTGCTACTTGCTTCGTTGGCAAATCAAGCGAGAGTTGGCTCGTTGATAGTGGTTATACCAATCACATGACTTATGATGAAGGGTTATTCAGAGAGCTTGATAGGCCAATCACTTCAAGAGTGAGGATTGGAAATGGTGAGTTCCTTGCTGTTAAAGGAAAGGGTACCGTTGCTATTGAAGGAAGTTCAGGTACAAAATTTATTAATGATATTTTCATTGTACCTGACATTAGTAAAAACTTGCTAAGTGTTGCTCAGTTGGTTGAGAAGGGTTACAAGTTAGTGTTTGAGGATCAATTTTGTTTGATTGAAGATGTAAAAAGACAAATCCTCTTCAAAATCAAGAAGAGTGGTAAGAGTTTTCACTTGGATTTGTTGGATGATGAACAGCTTGCATATCCCATTAGTGAAAATGTTACTAGTCTTTGGCACCAAAGATTAGTCATTATCATCATCATGCCCTGCTGCAAATGAGGAGATCAAATATAGTTAAAGGTTTGTCTCTATTTGATGAAGACTTGGCGGGATGCAGTGCTTGCCAATTCGGGAAGCAAACCCGAATGTCATTTCCTACAACATCTTTGAGAGCTACAGAGAAGCTACAATTGATCCACACTGATCTAAGTGGACCAAAACCAGAGCCTTCTTTGAAGAGCAGCAAGTATTATATTTCGATGATCTAACTAGAATGACTTGGATTTTTTTCATGCGATTCAAAACTGAAGTTGCAGGAGTCTTTCTAAGATTTAAGGCATGGATTGAGAATTGGGAAAAAAATTCAAGTGGTCAGGTCAGACAATGGCAAAGAGTATACTTCTGTGATGTTCAACCACTTTTGTGAAGAAGCTGGTATTGAGCACCAACTTACTGCCCCGTATTCACCTTAATAAAATGGGGTGAGTGAAAGGAAAAATCACACAATTATGGAGATGGCGCAGTGTATGTTGTTTGAGAAAAACCTTCCAAAAAGGTTTTGGGCAGAAGCTGCTAACACAACAGTTTTTCTCCTCAATAGGCTTCCAACAAAAGTTGTACAAGGAATGACTCCATTTGAAGCTTGGTATGAATTCTAACTATGAAAAGTCTTAAAGTGTTTGGATGCATTTGCCACACTCTTGTGCCTTCTATGAAGAGAGATAAGCTTGATAAAAGGGCTGAACCTGGAATTTTCATTGGCTATAGCATTGTTTCTAAAGCTTACAGAGTTTATCAGCCTCTTACTAATAAGATTGTGATCAGTAGAGATATTCACTTTCAAGAGGGGCAGCAATGGAATTGGAAGCACAGAGAAGGTTATGTCCAAATAATTCTAGCAGCAATGGATGATGAAAACATAGCTGATCCTCCAGTTTAAGGGACCAGATCACTCTCTGACATATACGAGAGGTGTAATGTGGCTTTAATAGAGCCAGCTGACATCGATGAAGCTGAAAATGATCCTAAATGGAGGGCAGCCATGGAGGAGGAGATGTTCATGATAGAAATGAACATTACATGGCAGCAGGTGATGTACGCAAAATTGTTCACAATTAAACGCACAAGCAAATAGTATAGTCGTAACTAAGGTTCTTAGAACTGGGGGTTGAACACGAAATCAAGACAAGTAATTATGTGAAGCGGAAAAATTAAAGTTTTATAAAGTTGTGAAAGGTCGTAAGTAAATAAACGAGATTAGAAACGTAAATAAAAGATGAGTTGTAAATCAATGGAGATAAACGAGCACGATACCCTTATGGACTACCCATCTATGTTGAGACTATGGTTTTTATGAAGTTCTAACTAGTACCCGGAGTGTTCTAATGCATCCCCCTAACGCTTCCGCTCATTAGGATGACAAAACTAAGCTAGAGTAGTTCATGATTACTAATCAACGCTTCCGCTCATTAATTAGACCAAGAACTTCACTAAACTCAATTATGAAGTTAACTCCTGTCGGGTTATCCCTTAGTATCAAGATTCCTCATTAATACCTTAAGATATGTCAATTGACTCTTCCGTTGATTCTAATGCCTTCCGGTCTATTATTATCAACTAAACATCATAATATAAGTGATCAAGTTAGATTAAGCATTAAGATCATCAATTAACAACTACTACTAAAGATAATCAAACCATAGCTAACATAGACGAGTAATCACATAATTAGGGCATCGCACTCACAAGAGAACTACTCGCTAAGCATGTTAACAAAGTACAATAGATTAATAAAGAACATGATAGCAATTAACATAAAAGATAGAGGAAGAGAAAGCTTAGTCGTGATGATCAAGCTTTGCCAATCCTCTCCCCGTGCTAACTGAAATTGCGACTTTATTAAGCTCCAAAGGCTGTGTTAATATTGCAGTAGTAATCGTCTCCGGAAAAACAAAAACGTCTCAAACCTAAGAAACTAGGGCTATATATAGCCAAAAGTCTAACTAAAAATTAGGAAAACCTAAAGGAGCTTAAGCTAAATTGGAAGTCTTGCTGGCCAAGTAATAATATAAATAATATAACTTAAGTCCTAGAGCCAAAACAGGAGGCTAAAAGTCGAATATAACTAAAATAAATCGAGTCTCCGTGAAAGAAGAAATTCGGAAAAATCCGTCGGGGGCCTGGCGCCCGCCAATGATGTTGGCGCCCGCCAACTGAGGCTTCTTTAAGAGCGTTGGCGCCCGCCAACGTATTTGGCGCCCGCCAACTTCGTTGATCAGCTTCGTCTCATCTTCGTATTTTGCAATTTTGACCCTCTTTCACTTCGAATTTGGCTTCGACTATAAAAGACCAAATGTATATCTTTCTTCAAGCTTTCCAACGGTATCTGATTTGGTACAATCGAACACTCGAGCAGAAAGTTATGACTCTTGCAATACGGTTTCTCGAAATTACCCCGCGAACGACCTTCATTGAGCTCCAATTTTCCTACAAAATATGACAATGA